>VWZP01007285.1:1872158-1893670 GCA_013396995.1 Dicaeum eximium
GCGCTGGCGCGCATCGCCACCAACGCCGCTAAGGGCCACGGCAAGGCGGGCAAGAAGAGCAAGAAGGCGCGGGCGGAGGGCGAGGCGGAGGGCGAGGCGGCGGTGCCGGCCGTGCGGCTGTTCTCCCGGGACGGCGCGGCGGTGGCGGAGGAGGTGCCGAACGCGGCCGCCTGGCAGGACGGAGCCGTGCTGCACATCGGGGACGCGCGGTACCGCGTGGAGCGCAACCCGCCCGCGCTCACCGAGCTCCGCCTGCCGCGCTCGCTCCTCGCCGGCTTCCCCGTGTGCCCCAAGGTGAGCGCCGAGTTCGCCGCGCCGCAGCACTGCCTGTTCCGCTGGTTCCGCGAGCAGCGCCCCGCGGACGGCGGGGACGCGGCCGGGGAGGCCTGGGTGGAGACGGCGGCGGCCGAGCGCGTGTTCACGCCGTCCAACGCGCTCGTCGGGCTGCGGCTGAAGCTGCGCTGCACGCCCGGGGACGGGGAGCGGCGCTACGGCCCGGCCCGAGAGGTGGAAAGCAGCGGCCCCGTGGAGGCCGGGCCCGGCGCCTGCACCTTCGACGCCCGGCACCTCTACACCAGGAAGGTTTGCGGGCACGGCTCCGTCCGCGCCGTCTCCTACAACATCCTGGCCGACGCGTACGCGCAGACGGAGTTCTCCCGCACCGTGCTCTACCCCTACTGCGCTCCCTACGCCCTGGAGATCGACTACCGGCAGAACCTGCTCAAGAAGGAGCTGGCGGGATACAGCGCCGACCTCATCTGCTTGCAGGAGGTGGATAAATCCGTCTTCGTGGACAGCTTGGCCCCGGCGCTAGATGCTTTTGGACTGGAGGGGCTGTTCAGGATTAAGGAGAAGCAGCACGAAGGCCTGGCCACTTTCTATCGCAGGGACAAGTTCCGTCTCCTCAGCCAGCACGACATCGCTTTCAGCGAAGCCCTGCTCTCGGAGCCGCTGCACAAGGAGCTGTGCGAGCAGCTGGCCAAGTACCCCCTGGTGCAGGAGAAGGTGCTGCAGAGGTCATCTGTGCTGCAGGTACCAGCTTGGACATGACTTCTTCTCTTTCCCCTCTTCCCCCCCTTTATCCTCGTCCCACTGTCTCCAGGTGCAGCCAGGCCGGCGTTGCTGAGCCTCGAGCAGCAGAAGGGAGGTGAGGGATGAAGAGTTTGAGACATGGAACTGTGTTCTCTGTTAGCTGGGGTAATGAATAGAGCAGAAGATCAGCTTAGGAATGAGAACAAAACCTTGAGATCTTACTGAACTGCATATATGGAATTACCAAAATTTGGTAAAAAAAGGCAATATTTATTTTGCTTTAAAATGAAGACAGCTGTTGAGACTCTCTGGGTCAGGCAGTGATTCCTGGCTGGTGGTATTGGCAGCCAGGTTTTCACTACTTTTATATGTCAGAATATATTTTATAAAACTTAGATCTTATAAATCAATTTAAAGTAAATTAATTGAGTATGTTTATTGTCCTGTCTCTTTAGCAAGTCACAGGAGGGAGACCAATAAGGTTGGGCAGGTGTCTGAGCTTCCTGATGCCACAGGGTCTGCCCACAGAGCTGTTGTGCAAGTATGAGTGTGTAAGATAGAAGGCTTTGCCAGGAATTGCAGAAACACTGGTAAAAGTTTGCAACTCATGGATTGAGTAGGACTAACAGGATTTCTTTGATAACTGAAATCACCTCCAAATTTTTGTTCAATTTAACAACTGTGGAATGCTACATTTACTTGCTAAAAACAGAGATTTAGCTCCAGTTCTGTTGCAGAGAGTCAAAACAATGTTTGTTAAATGATGTAGTGGTAATATTTTGGTTGATACCCTGACCTTACATAGAAGATTAATGAAAAGTATAGCTCCTAAATCGAGTTTTTTGGTTATAAGCATCAGATTCTTTGAATTGAATTGCACAAAGGCATAAGCTGACTAGTACATTTTTAAAGTATAAAACTGTTCTATTCAGGACTTAACAAAGACTGCTTTTTCTCTTAAAGGCTTCAGTTCTTCAGTCTACAACTGATCCTTCCAGGAAGCTTTGTGTAGCAAATACCCACCTATACTGGCACCCCAAAGGTAATTTTGGCACATTCCTGCACGTAGGATAACTGGGTTTGGAAAGAGTTTTGCTCTTCCTTGGGAGAACAGATTTCCCACCATTCTTTTGCAGCTATTGCCTTTTCTTCTGGAACTGAGGGTTTCCTGTCTCACTTCTTGTCTAGATGAAATCAAGCCAGAATCCTAGATCTGTTTATATATTTGTTTTTCTAGTGTGCCTAGGAGTCAATAGAATCCAGCTGAAAGCAAGGCAAGTCACAATACACACAATTCACCCAAAAAGCAGACCATAAAATAGAGAGAGCTTTGTGTGTGCTTATGGTTTCTCAGCCCTGTTGAAAATGGAGCTCTCCCAGAGTACTGCCAGGAGGGCAACCAGATTGGGCTCCAGAAGCTGTTGGGAGAGATTCTTCTCTCCTCAGTTAGTTTTCTTTTGGGAATATTAGGATGGTTGCCATGAAATGGAAAACTGCTTTATATGGGTGTTAAAGCTTCAGAGTTGTTGCATGGGCAAGTTTAAGTTGAAATTGCCACTCCAAAACTTTCATGGTCGCAAATTTTAAAGGCTTCTTAATTCATGAAAACTATTCTAAAATTCACGATTGCTATTTCAGAGCTACATATGCTTAAATTAGCAGCCCAGTGAGCACCTCCAGTGCTGTTCTGCATGATTTGAAATAATACTTTTTTATATCCTTAGGTGGGAACATCCGTCTGATCCAAATCGCTGTAGCCATGTCTCACATCAAGCACGTAGCATGTGACTTGTATCCTGGGATCCCAGTCATATTCTGTGGAGATTTTAATAGCACCCCCTCATCAGGAACTTACAGTTTTATCAGCAGTGGTGGCATTGCTGAAGATCATGAAGACTGGCTCTCAAATGGGGAGGAAGAAAGGTGCAGTATGTCTCTAAGCCATCCCTTCAAACTGCTGAGTGCTTGTGGAGAACCTGCTTACACAAACTATGTCGGTGGGTTTCATGGATGTCTGGACTACATTTTCATTGACAGAAATGCTCTAGAGGTTGAACAAGTTATTCCATTGCCAAGTCATGAAGAAATAACAACCCATCAGGCTTTGCCAAGCGTTTCACATCCTTCTGATCATATAGCACTAATATGTGACTTGAAGTGGAAATAGAGTAGCTCTGGCATGGTGCTTTTGGAGGTTTTCAAACAAGAAATTTAATTTAATATACTGCTGGGGAACTGAGGTTAGACCCTGACTTGTATGCTACTAAAAGGAAAGCCAGAATGATTAATGAAGAGTTCATGTGTTTAATGGCTCCACTGAATATTGTCACACTGTTCAGAATATTTGCATGACAATTTCCCTCTTTTTTATATGCTAATGGAAAAATACATTGAAGACAGGGTTTTAAAAACTGGATTATCATATACCTTTTTAATGGTATTTTTAAAGGATTAAGAATTATTTTGTTTAAGAAAATAGGAATTTAATCTGATTTTTAAGACACTGTACAAATTGAACCCTGCTTAATTCAGAAATGAACACAGAACCCAAGCCCAAATTGATTTAGTTGACTCCACTTTAATTAATGTAATGGTAATTTAAGTTCATAAATTGTCTTGTTCATTTACCATTACTATGGCACAACTTCTAGTAAGTTGCATGAACAATGTACTTGTACTTAACCAACATCTGAAAAGATGTTCCTAATTATCAGTGAATAGACTTTCTATCAAAAATCAACCATGTTAAATTCAAGGTTAGAATTGATTTGGAAGCAGTTTGTCTGCCCACATAACATGGGTAATGAGGATAATGTTAACACCTTTTGAAATTGGACTACATGAAGAAACAGCATCTACTTTGAACATATTCTCCTTCTCGTTTGAGTCAGCAGCAATAAAGGATACTGGAGTTTAGGACAACCAGCTTTGGATGGGAGGGAGCTTTTTATCAATATCATCTGTTTTCAGGTGGGAAGAGATACAGAACAGTGTGGTGCATTAGTTATCTGTGCCTAAATCTTTACAAAGAAACACAAGTGACTTGCAAACCTTTATCACAATGGTTGTGTTTTGTTCCTCTCTTGCATACAAAGACAGCCTGAATTCTTAAGTGTTTTTACGTGCATTTTTTCTTTCTAGAAATAACCTAGTTTGCCCTATTTTGTAGGATGTGGGGAAGTGTATTTTATCCATACCTTCATTGAATGGGTTGGAGTGGGCTAAATGATTTAACAATCTTCTTGCCCTGCATAGGAAAAAGCATTTGGAAACCATTCAAAGATCTTCTTCTAGATCTTCCTCTTTCACCTAATAAAACTCTCTTTATCGATTGTCTGTCACTGTTGTCAGTTTGGGTTTTTTTCCTAGCTGCTGCTATCTCTCATGGCAAAGCAAGTCTGCCTGGGTTGATAGAAGCTGTGTGCTCTCTACATGCACACCTCACCTCCCCTGCATTCTGGTGCTCTGTACAGCTGGAATTCACTCAACTGTTTAAGCACTACTCAAACCAGGAAGTGACTTTCAGGTGGGATATTTCTGAGAGTTGCTGGTGCTGTCTCTTGCCACAGTAGTTGCTATGCTGTGAAGGCACAGCTGTGCTGTGTGCAGAAGCTTTTAAATATCTGCCCTTTTCTGTTATTTCCAATACAATTACTACTGTGATTTGCTGCTGTAGTGTTTGGACATCTAACATGATGCTGGTAGCTGCAGTAGCAAAGCCCTCAAGGCAGGTTTACCTTCAGAGATCATACTAGGCTAAAAAGATAAATCTCCAAACGTGTCTCAAACAGCAGGATGTGAGAAGACAAATTGCAGGAACTGTCTGGTATTTCATTACCAACTCTGCCCACAGATAAAGGGAAATGGACAAATTCCAGTACTGTGGGTCTGTAGAAGCCTGTGTTGCTAAAGAGCTCATGTAAATGTCCTTTGAAAGCAGCAGCTTTTCAGCAACACAGGCAGGTAGCTTTCCCTCTTATCCCAAACTCTCTTACCTGATCTGCTCTACCACATGTGAACGGTCTCCTTGTTCCTCCTCCTGCCACACCAAATTAAAACAGCAGTGTGATCCTGTTAAAAATACAGGGCCTTTAGCTCTCTTGCTTGTATTGTCATTTTAGTGGATCTTTATGTCCTGAACTTAGTCACCTTAAAGCCATTTGTGCCCAAAGAACAGATATAGGCTTGGAGAGGGGTGGAAAGAGGTGATGAAAGTTTGAAGCAAGACCTTAACCTGCTCCAGCAGATCCACCCCAAAACCTAACACAAGACTTCAATGAAATGGTGCTCATTTATTCCAACAGCTTTGCCAGGCTATATGTAAACCCTCAGATTTGTGGTTTTGTTAAGTCAGCACTGTAGCTAAGCACCTTTGGATACAAAAGGGAAGCAAAATGGAATGGGGCAATAAAAGTGGCAATGAAGGATGTTAGATCACTGCACTAGTGATAGACTCTGCCTGAAAAATTGGACCCTAAATAATTTGGGTGGATCTTTGATCAGTTTTTTATAAGTCTAATTAAAAAATAATGTGTAATTCAGTCTTGCATGAGTTGGTGTCTACTCTCCTAGACCACAAAGTTCATAATAAAAGTATTGCTGATTCATAACTTCAAGATACAGGTGTGAGGAGAAAATCTTGCAGACAGAATGAAAGCTGTAAGCCCTCTATCTGGGCAAATAATTTGTACTAATTTAGTAAATGAGGGAACACTTACACCTGAAGATGTAACACTTGCAAGCATATGGCATCTTAAAGGGCAGAAAAATTAATGGGAAGATCTGTTCAAGAAAAAAATTCAGTATCAACACCAGGGAAAACACTGAAAATGACTACATTACAGCTGAGTCAGAAATATAGAGGCCTACAAATTGCCGGCTCTGAAAAAAAATGAGGGGAAAAAAACCCCAAACTCCACTGAGTAATTCAGGCTTGTGTGCTGGCAAGAGAATTGTCTCAGTCACTTAGAACAGTGAGATTGCAATTGTGAAGTTTGGAAGTGAGATTGTATTACTTATATAGGCTAACTGAGCTCCCCTTATAACTCCAAAGAACATTCTTTTCCTCATTTTTAACTACAGATCCATTACAGCTGGGTTACTTTGTCTCTTCCAAACCCAAAACATTACAAATCTGTAACTTGTCCCTGGAACCAGAAGATGGAGCTGCTCAGAGAACAGCCTTGCCTGGTTCTCTGCCTCCCTTCCAAGAAACAGCAGCTCCTCCCACTTGCTGTGCTAGCACTTGGGCTGCTGCCTGTGTCTCCCTGCAGACCGGGGAGAGGAGGGCACAGGGAAGCTGGAATCTGCAGGAAGCAAGTGGTGAGGACAAACATGGCACTGGAACAGGCCCTTGCACATGGCAGATAATCCTTTACTATGCTTAGGAGAAATTCAGCCCCGTGAGCTGATGCTGGGGAATCTCCAGACCCAGTATCCTCCATTTAATTAGGAAACTGCAGCAGCAGAGGCTGACTGCCCAAAGCAGCAATGTGTCAGGAACCTGCTGCATGTCTGGAATGAGAATGCAGCACTAGGGTCTAGATTAGGAAAGGCACAGTTCAAAAAAGCTGAGTTTAAAAACAACCCTTAGGTATTCCTTTGGCCCAGAGCCCTCACACTCCCAAGCTGTATTTACATCTGTGTAAGGTAACAGATGGTGCTTCCTACTGCACATACATTGATTTACCTCCTGTTTTGGCTCCCCCTACACCTCTGGACCTTGCCCAGCAATTAATTCTTCCTCTCTAAATCACATTCAGAACCCACATTTGTACAAGTCTCATTCAACTTGTCTTCATTTTATTTCATAAACCTAAACTCACCTGTACTTGTTCCTCATCCAGCAATTGGAAAGCTCCATACCCTTCACAACAAAAAACTGGATAGAATTTTCTCTGCATCTTTGTAAACGTGTGTGGGATTTCTTTGTTTTTGTTACTCTACTTCACCAGACCACCTGTTAAGGAAAAAGGAAAATCTCTTTGCCTTCTACTTGAATTTCCCATCTCTGATTCACTAAACTTGGAGAAACAGTGCTGCCTCCTGCCTGGATGTTGTCTCAGGAGGGAGAAGTTTCTTCTTTCACGGTGGCTCCTGCTGTGGACAAACTCATCACTCGCAAGAACATTACAGACCTAAGGGCACTCAAAACACTGACCTTCTGAAGGCAGCAGACTTGGCTTGTTTTTAGGCTCTGGGTATTGTGAAATGTTTACCTGTGTATTTGATATGTACAAAACCAACCAAGTTCTGCCAGATCCTTCAGACTGGTCTGGCAACTTGAAACTCATATTGTTCTTTCCCTGACCATATCTATTCCAGACAAAGGGGTCTCTTATCCTCCTGTGACAGTACTTGAATCCTTGCACATCTCTTTTCGGAAAGGTATAATTCAAGCTTTAAGTAAAGTACTTATATGTATCATGGTAAAGCAAGCAAGGATACAAAATACTGAGAGAAGGACAAAGAAAAGGGAGGGAAAAAATGGTATGAAAAAACCAAGGGGAAAAATAGCCAGTGTGCTAAGGCATCAGAGCTTTCAACATGTCAAATTAATTGTGTGGTTGCCTTGTCTCTAATATTCTTGGCATAGAAAGAAAATTGTTTCAAGTCTTCCGATTCCTACCCAGTAAGAGAAAGGCCTTAAACATTTCAGTTTTGGCAGCTCAGCTTTATTCATAAATCTAATAGCAGCATATGAAATGTAATTTCTTAAGTCCCCATTCTTAACAAGGGTGGGAAAGACATACTTGGATAAGGTGATGTGCAAAGTTTCATCATATTGCACTCAAGCTGCCTTTGTCAGATCTTTATAGAAGGATTTCTAACACTAACAAGGGACTAATAACTAGGCTCTGAATTTTCTTTACTGGCAAAACCCAAACCAGTGTTTTACATAACCTGGTCTATTCTTGTAAGCAATATTCTTTGTATATACGTGCTGCAACTGAAAAGCATAGTGGCTCAAAAGAGCTCACCTAAACCTGAATACTTACTCATTTAAATAATTAAATCTCTACCAAGCAGAATCTTTCCTGCATGGTAATAGGCCTAATTGAAGTATCTACTGTTTCATTTAAAGACTGCCTCCAGCTGTGTAACAAGCCCTGCTTATTTTAACCTACTGGGACTACAAAAACCAACTTTTATTAGAGACAAGCCGTCTCTTCTGAACAAAGTGTACCTTTTAAGGTTTAATTCAAGGAACTTCATTGCTAGAAATGTGCACATCAACAGCTACTGATCAAATGCATGGGTATATCAGCTTTGGTTAATAAGTAATCAGCAATTCACTAAAGGTGCAGGCAAAACCCTTCTCACCTTACACTGTCTCCTGGGTTCCAATTACACATTGAAGACATTTAAGGACTGCATCCAACAACTCTGGAATGTTCCCTGCTTAGCTGTGCTCACACTAACAGCACCTCCTAAGACTTTAAACCTCACTTACAGCAGAAGCTGCCCAGGAAGGTGTTCTGAACCAAAACTAGCTTGAGTTTACCAGACCTTGTCACTGGGATTTCTTGTAGCAAGGGTAACCAGACCTAGGAGAAGCACTTGAGCTGAAACTCATGCTCTGGATTCCTAAAGACAACCAATCAATAGGATGGCACATTTTTGTTTGAGGCTTGAGCAATATTTGCTTCTATACAGCAGACATGCAACAGAAAAACAGATTCTAAACTACCCATTAGTAGCAGCCTCAAAACACATATTAATTTATGCCTTTTGAACTACAAAGGTGTAAGGGGACAGAATAATGAAAACTGACAGTAGCACTTGTATAGAGACGATTTTTGAGGGGAATTATCAGCATTATTATAATGTTTGCTATATCCCTGGAAAAGCACTCAGGTTACCTTCCCAGCTAGCCACCAACAGAATGTGTGACTCTCCTGCTGGGACCCATGGAGGTTTTGACATGTAGATAAAACTATGAAACAGACATGCATGCTTTTCAGGCAATTCAAATTTGTTTTATTACAATTTTTTAACTGTTAGTATTTTCATATCTGGACATCTTGAAAGGAATTTTAGATTTACAACTTCAAAAGACATTACAGAATTATGTAAGCCCCAATGACAGCTACTCTACTGCACTGCATACAACTTGGTTGCCTCCCTTCCATGTCCCACTCTACACAGCTCCAAATAAGTGAAAATTTGAGACTGGTGTTCATAGAAAGCTCAGTATATGGAGAAAGAATAAGTGATAATTTGCATTCAACTATTTCAGGAATCAAGAAGAAAATACACAAAACTATACATTTTATCATTTTATTAGGAATAATTCCAAGTGGGTTATGAAGAAACGAATCCATTGAGTTTGATGAATTTTCCAAAATTTCCTTATGAAGATATGTTCACCAACAAACAGTAAAACTTCAGCAGAACTATTATACATTGGGCAAAAATAGTCAGGCTGATACCAAAAAGCAACATGCAACATAAAAAAAAAAGATACAATATAAAGGAAGACAATCTGCTGAATATTAAAAACAACCTCAACATGAGCTCTTCGCAACCAGCACAGAACTATTCTACCCATCAAATCCAATTCACACAAAGGCAAGTTGGGCTGACAGAATCCCAAGAATTAATAAAATGTTCCTCAGTGCAGTAGATTTGTATAGTGTTTTAGAGCATTTCCTTGGCTTGGAACAAGCAGTATTAGGAAATTTTTTGGCAAGGGAGAGAAATAAATACATACGGAATGCTACATTTTTAAATCAGCAGACTGTCTGAGGAATGAAACAGGGCATCAGTAAACTAAGAGTAGCAGGGAGAAAAAAAAATTAAAACATTAATTTATTGGGGCTCAAAGAGTATTCAAAACAGATCTTAAAGATGTCACAATAACTATATTCAGGCATTTAGGCTAACAAGGGAATAAAATCAGAAGATACACTTTTTCCAAGTTAAGGAGATTTTTACCCAAGCATATTGCTACCTTTGCAACATGTAGCTTGGTAAACAATAATTGGCAACGAAACAAGTTGAAACGCTGTAATATCCTGCCCAAATATCAGTTCCAGATACTGTAATAACCAAGATGCAAACTAATTTTGTTGTAACAAGCCTAGACCACTTATATCAAACATGTCCCTGGTGAAAGAGTCATCCAGTTGGAATTAGCGTTTTGAGAGTTCATTTGACAGCCAGTCGAGTCCCTCATACAGACCAGTTCCTTGTGTAGCACAGGTAGCCTGGACATACCACTGTTAATACAGAACACAAAAATTAAATTTAAATACTGATAAAATGCAAGCTAAGTTATGACAGTACATGACAGTCTTTAGTGTTGTTATAATTGTGTACGTGTTATAACAGGGTTCTTTAAATACTGTTTTGTGCTGTAAGCAGAGTCAAGATCGAAAAAGTGGTATTTTTAAAAATTTTGAGAAGTACATGTAGTGTAGAGGAGGTTCAGACATTATCCAGAAACTCCAGTGTTGACCTAGTAAAGGCTGCAACATGGTTTAAGGCATCAAGAAACAAATACAGAACTTTTATTTGGTTTACATGCTGAAAACTACTTCTTGTCTCCAAAAGACTGCTCTGAACACAGAATTATCTACATGAATGGACCTCTGAAACAGCTTCTATGGTCAGGATCTTAGTGTGCCAACATAGACACTAAGATTACAAAAGGTGGGATGGTTCATGTGAAGCAAACATGCGTCTCTAAAGCTTGAGCAGATGGGATCTAATGTTTCAGAAGCTACGTAATTTTCTCCTAGAGGTGGGAATGCAGAATGCATTTGTTCTCCCAGAATACTGAGAAAACAGCAAAGCCCATCACATACTTTGTGAAATGCTGCATGTCTGTATTTCAATGACAGACTGAAGTGTTTGTATGTTTTCAGAAAAAGGTGACAAATGAAACACCTATAACAGCTGAACGCACTGGATTATACTTCTAAATCACCTATTTTTGAATTATGCATTATGCAGTTTAACAGCAGGTGTGTGCATCTTTCTACAGAAAGAGATGAAAACTACCCTTTCCCTTAGAGGAACTTTATGTTCATGAGATACATAATAGAGGGAGAAAAGAGTAGAGCAGTCAGAAAGTTTATCACTTACAGTTCTGTTACGCAGAGACTGAAGGCCTAGTTTGTCTGTCATTTCACTGATTGCCATGGCATTTGGCAGATCCTGTTTGTTTGCAAACAGAAGCAGCACTGCATCGCGCAGCTCATCCTCCTGAAGCTTACAGGAAACAAAACCGTGTTATTGCCTTGCCTCAGTTAATTAAGTCAGTTACTTCAACGAACACTAAAAAAATCTAAATACTGATTTAAGGGTTGTAAAGATTTTCATTCTTGCTCCTGAAGTCAACTAATAAGTATGGAGTGAAATTTAACTAGTATACAACAGAACTCCTGCAATTAAGGAAGCCACCTTTCAATTTAAAAAGTTTAAATTTATAGGCATCTTGCTGATTAAATATTCTCTATCTCCAATCTGTTCTTCCAAAATTCTTTTCCTACTGCAATTCTATCAAGGTTTCATGAATGAAAGGTTCTGACACATTATTGGTTCTCTACAGAGTAGAAATTACATCTTGCTGCACTGTGTGACCCAAAATTACCAGCTGAATACAATACACACAGACTCCCTGAAACTTGAAAATCCTAAATCTCTTAGGGAACCTGACAAACATTCAAAAGGACAAGTCAGTCCAACAATGATACTTCAGAAGATACTGGCGTTTACCATTTTCTGCAGCTCTTCTGCTGCTTCCTGGATTCTCTCTCTGTCATTGCTGTCTACCACAAAAATGAGGCCCTGTAGAAAGTAAAGCAGATTTGAAAAAACTGATGTAAATGTGCAGCACTACTTTAAAACCACCAAAATACTCATTGAATATTGTGATTGCTTACCTAAGAAAGGAGAAAAATTTAACAGAAATTTCTGTTTAACCAATGCATGATGTGTGTCTGGACAACTACTTAAGTCTCAACTTCAAAATAAAGTTGGGGAAAAAAAATGCAGCAAAATCACATAAACTAACTCTTCCCCCTCCCCTTTCACTCAGGGTATTGAAAATCACAAGTGCGTCACCATCTCGTATTTCACTGAAAAAACCCACACCCTTAAAGTAATGTCTGAATTTGTTTAACAAAGTTTGTATCAAACACTGTTTCTAATGGCATCTCTGTTATTCAAGTGTTCTTCTTACACAGTTTACTCTTAACCTTTCCGTCTGAAAACCTTGCTTTTATAATTCTTTTCAAGGAAAGAGAAGTATCTTTTATAAGTATTTAGTAACATGATAGTAATAAGGAACTGAAATTAAGTCTTACTCTATTCACAACAGTATGGTGGTGCAGGTCCCCTTTATCAATCCAGACCTCTATATTTTTCTGCACCAATCATATGCATTATGGTGCAAACAAACACCATGGAAACAATTATATTTTCAACACAAAAAAAACCCAAACAAACTCACTCCAGAAGTTTTCTGATACTAATAAGCAACTTACCTCACTACTCATAAACCAAAGGTATCACATTTATGTCCCAAAAACTGACTTTAGTCACACGAATGTGAAGCTGGCACTTTTCAATCAACCAGTAACAAGGTCTTTTACCATATTTTAGATGCTCAGCTTCCTAAAAATACTGATTTAGCATAGTAAAAGCCGTATATATTAAGAGTTCCTCACAACAAACCAGTTGCTCTGGCACATTACAGAACACTGGTAGATCCTAAAGGACTTGATCCTTGAGAGGCTACACTCACAACTAGGTTTGAAGCCTTCAGGGGAACAAACTAGCTTCAACTAGAATAAAAACTAGATACCCTCAGAAGATGCAGGAAGTAGTGCAAAGCTTTCAGAAAAAAAGAAAACAACTTTCCATATGTACTCTACAAAACATAATGAGGCTTTACAAAATAGGTCTTTAACTATTGCCATCTGAGTATTCTTACCTGTGTGTTTTGGAAATAATGCCTCCAAAGAGGTCTAATTTTATCTTGACCACCAACATCCCAAACTGTGAAACAGATGTTTTTATATTCTACCGTCTCCACATTAAAACCTAAAAATGAAGGAGTTTAGTAATTAGAAATAGTTGATTCTAGTGTTAAAACATAATTCTAACCATGTTAAAGATAGGTACTTCCTAAGTACACTTCTCCCAAATATGTATAAAATGGCTTATCAATACTGAACTGGTAAATCATGAAGAAAATTGATTGAAGGGGGGAAAAAACATTAATCATTTAAATCCAAGTCAAAGTGGCTGAGCCAATCTTCCAGCCACAAACTGTGAGGCTCAGGGTGTTTGGGGGAAGTGGTGCTGCTGATCTGGTTCCTATCCTCCTGAGCATCTGCTACTGCCACAGTCAATAGCTGGATTCTGTCCTGGATGTCTCCTTGGTCTGACACAGTTATGTTACAGCAGTACCAGACATTTATGTTTGTCTTGATTCTTATTCTAACCACAAAGACAGCAAATGGCTGCACTCTTCAGAGGCTTATCAGGTTTAGAATAACAAGAATAAAGATATTAAGAACTGGTGATCTTACCAATGGTGGGAATTGTGGTGACAATTTCTCCTAGTTTCAGTTTATACAGAATGGTTGTTTTACCAGCAGCATCCAAACCAACTAGAAGGAAGAGAAAAATTGCTTTAGTTTACAAACGGAACTACAACCTGTTAATTTAAAAACATGTCATTTTACATGCAGAGTACTAGGGATTTTTTATTGAGAACAGCTTTTTAAACACTCTTAACTCATTGCTGACACATGACTCTATGTTTTTCCCCATCTCCTCTACCCAACACTGAGAGAGAGCAAGTCATGAAGAAAACAAGCTCAGTAAGATGCTCCCATTCATAACCTACAGGCTCACAAGTTTCTAGTAATCTTCCTTAGTACTTGTGTTAATTAAACTTTATCATTCACGTTGAAAGTTTCTTCTGTGTAAATCAGGAAGATTTTTAAAGCCTGGCAACAATCTACAAGCAGCACACAGTTTCTAACTGATCACACATTTGTTACTTCACTAAGCTGGGGAAGGCCTCACTCACTCAACCTCCTGCAAAGCTCAGCTTCACAAGCACATGTGGACCAAGTGAAGCTGGCACTACACATGAAAGACACTTCTTGTCCCTTATTCCAGCCTCTCCTCCCTTTGCTAAAACATTTCTTTAGCACTGACAAAACCACATACATCAGGAATCTCTCATCATCCCTCCACATATACCACAAGGGCTGTAGGTCTTCTTCAGGACACCATTTCCATACAGTGAGATCCACTAGGATGCTTCCATTAGGAGTCTCCTCCTCATGACTGTTGGTCATTACAGAAGACCTCTGCACCTAAATTTGCTCTTCTGTTTCTAAAACAAAACTTAGACTTGCTGCTTTTCAATGTAAGCTATGTGGTAAATACGGAATCCTTCAGAAATAAAATAAAATTAAGCCTAAAAGACATTTTTAGACATCTCACCAATATTGCAAGCATACACTGTACTTTTCTAAAACTGTTTGTGAAACTGCATATTGTTAAGCCTTTTAGAACACATACATGTAACTCCAAATAGAATTCTTTAAATTAGAACCCAATACTGAGCACACAAGCACCTCCATAAACAGCAGGTACTAAACACCACAGCACAAAATGTCTATATTTTGTCAACAACATTTTGCCCAAACAAAAATACCCCCCATCAAAAGAATTAATTAATACTTTTGCAAGAACCAAATGCTATCCTCATCTTATAAGGATAACATATATTCTTAAGTGTTCTGAGCTAACTTCCTGCTCTGCAACTGCAATATATTAAGCTTTAAGTGGTTTGGTGACTTGCCTATTAATAATATGACTGTTTCCTTAGCACTGCAGAAAAAACAGGATTCAAAATTACCTGCTCATTCAGAATGAAACCAAACTCTTGAAAAACCGCCTTCTTCTCAAGACACAAACTGCTGTTGCAGCAAACTAATTTAAAAAAACCTATCTGTAATTGTCCTATATTCTAATAGTGTGCACTGGATTAAACATTCCAACGCAATTTCTTTGGTAATGTCATTGCATGTTTAAAAAAAAAACAAAACCAAAACAACAAAAAATGTTGTTTTAATTCTTAATGTCATGACAGCATGAAAGAAAGGGAGTGGGGTGGAAATCTACCATCAAAACCAAAGCTCCCTGACTCCCAAAATGCTCAAAATGGAATTTAAGGGGTTTGAGTTTGCTATTGTTTAAATGTTGGTCTCCTTCAGAATCACACACAAGGATGAACAAAAGCCATGGTGCAGCAGAAATTACACAAGAACTTACAAGTCATGAAACTTGTAAATGCCACAATTTTCCCCACACCAGTTAAATGTCAGGTCTCCTTACAAAACTCTCTAAGCCGACTTCAGAACCCTCAAATACCACCTATGCTGAAAACCAATGTTTCTAACAGCACAATGCTTGAAGTCCAACACTCTTTTCACACAGCTCAATCTCAAGTAAGCACTTGTAGGGCACACAGATCTTCACACAACCATATAATGCCTGTACATGATACGACAGGGTTTTTTTCCAGTAAATTAATAATAAGATGATTTAGTGAACCAATTAGAGCTACAACTACTACTCAAAACTCTTCTCTTATTGCTCCCTACCAAAAAAATTACTCTATTATCAACATAACAAACACTGACAAGAGCTGTTAAAATTAACAATGTAAGAAAGATGCCATTGTCTACACAAACTGAGTGTATTTGAGGTTTATACTAACAACACAGATAAAGACAAAGAAATAAGCTAATCTCACTCCAAAGAATGTACACAGGGTATCGAGATCCATTTGAAGACATGACTCAGAGTTAAGAAATTAGAAACTAGTCAGAATTTCAAACAATTTGCTATATTACTAAAATATTGCCCCAGTTACCCACTCTACCCTTGTGCACCTCAGTGGTGCTGGTAGAAGGCTGCAGTGCCTATGTAAGCACAAAGCCCAGACTTTGCTTAAATCCACTCTACTCACGACTCTTGATTAAGCTGTTGGACTTTGCACCGAGGCAGGCTGAGTTATAGGGTTATGTGTACATATTTTCTTCTTCTGACTTCACACTTGAGGCAGAAGCTTAACTGAGGGAAGGAACTTATGTAAATCCCCATGACCCTATTTGGAAAAACCTCCTCTTTTGGCCAAACTGCAAATGTTATGAATTCTAAAGAAGCAAGCCATGAAAAGCATAGCCTCCATTCATATTTCTTACTCCCATTTTCAATTTACCACCCTTTAAAAAAATTTCAGAGCATTAAATCCCATTTAATCTTTTGAGCTGGTGGGAAGTGTAACTATTGCTTTTAGTAACCCAAGAATAAACACATTTACATTTGAACTGGAACACTAAATGTAAACCTATGAGCTACTGCCATGTCATAAACTTCACCAAGATTAAAAGTCACATCTTAAATCCCCAAACAAAGTAAATTCCCAATTCTACATTTTCACTGATTCTACTGCCTGACTGACCACTGTCAAGACCAAGGTGTATGAAGGGTATAACAATTGTTAAGCAATTGTACTGCAAAGCACCTAGATTACAATAAAGTACAAATGGGAAGCACAGACCTGTACTTACAACCACTCACCTTTAACTGAATCACACATTCCCTTCCTCTAGCTGAAGAAAAAATATCTACAATGCTTTCAGGTGCTGCTAAAATCACTGTGGTTCTAAGCCCTTTACTCCTCTTAAAGAGTGTTTTATTCACAGCCTGTCAGTTGTGTTTCTAAATCTCAAGCTTCTAGTTCACCTGTCCCCAGGTCCATCATCCCTGACCATGCCACATCCTTCATTAACCAGCTTCCTGCTTTGATCACTGGTGGCTGAATATCAAGCTGCTTCTGTTATCACAGCACAAAACTCCATAAAAACTACAGAAAGCCAACAGCATGCAAACCAACAGTTGTCTAAAACAGCACACCCACAATAAAAACCAGCTAAATGATTATGATCTGTTCCAGTGACACAATTTCCAAAGAATCTGGCATTTTCCACCCAATGTATTTGATAATTACCTTTGTATTTGAAGCTCCTGACTAGTTACTATGTCAATTAACACTTGTACAACTACACCAACACACAGAATTAAGATACCAAAAGGTGCCCAGTGAATTGGTATCTTTTTTTTCAAGGACAAAAAGCCATCAGTGAAGAGTGTCACAGACAGGTAAATGTCAGGTTAGCACTCAGTGTTTCTACTCTTAATGACTCAGCTGCCTAATCTGACTTTCAGACATTCAGCCCTACTCCACAGTTCTTTCTTTTCCCTCATGTTATGCCTATTGATAAAGAAAATGTGTGAATCTTCTTTTCATGCATTTCTTCCAAATAGTAACTTAATATTTTTGAAAAATACTTATACTAGTGTATTTTTTTAAATAATCAAAGTTTCAGTAACATCCACTTCTTATCATAAATGGAATTTGAGCATATAAAAAATAACTGAGTGCTGTTGGTAATGGTCCCTGATGAGAAATACCCAAATTCCCCAGAACTCAATAACACAAAGTCTGTTTTAGGAGCTAAAATAATTTGAATTTATCTTGAAGTCTGCAGAAACAGAAGAAAGCTGTGAAAAGGAAGTTAAAATTATAAATTAATTTTCTTTTAATATTAACTCACGTAATATTTTTCCCCTAAGTCTTTACCCCATAAAGTTATTTCTTAATTGGTGTTCTACATATGGAAACTTAAATGTCTAGCCTTGTACAGCCTCATTTTCAAACCATACACTGAACATTATAACCTTGAGGAAAAGTTTTAATTCTATCCCAGTAATCATTCAGACATCTCCCCTCAAAGTGCTGATATAAGATGTAGAATGCTATGAAGAGATTAATGTTAGTGGTACAGTTATACACAAATTATGTCATAGTCAGCGTAACATTCTGCTTCTAAATGTCCAGTTTATGTCCTGTAACACACTCTCACCACAACATACCCCAAGTTCCACTCTCCTATACTACCTAACAAACACTGTGCTGTCCTGTGCCCTGATCCAGCCCTGCATAATACAAGGCCTTCAAATAAAATTTTTTAAGAAATACAAAAATAGATTCATTTGAACCAACTGCTAGAAAGTGCACCTCCCAAAGCCATCTCTAACCTAAATTCAACCTGATTTCCTACCAATGAAGAGCCTTGCAAGCAGTTTAGATCTGTGTGACATCACTTTCCTGTTTTCAGTACTTTGCAGAAAGTAACAGAACTACAGATACCACAGACTCTGTCTCCTCCTACATCCTGCAGTCAGGCTCACTTGAAGACTTGACTTCATTAATTAAGAGTAATATGAAGAGTCTGGCTGTTAGGGAGACAACCAAATCCCCTCCTTGAAACCAACTCATGTACTAAGTTATCTTGAAAACTAAAATGACCTGGATTATTTTGAAATGGATGAGAGTCTCCAATTTCAAACAGATAAGACACAATAAAAATTACTGGGCATGCAATAAGGAACTTTGCCATCATAAAATATATGGAGAACCTGAAAGTTTATGATTTTAAAAAGCTGCACTACTGTATCTGCTGTGCATATCCAGGGAGCATTAGGGATGGGTGTGTGCCAGGAAGTTTCACAGTTAGAACCCACTCCCCTTGCTGGCTGTACCCAAATGAGCACTTTATTTAGGCCCTTAGGACAAGCTACTTCAGTAAAGGGCCACAAACCAAATTCTGTTCACTTTGGTAACAGAATTTGAGAAAAATTTAGAGGCTAAGAACTGTTTGTACATAAAGGGGTGGGTAGATGGGTGGAAGAAGGCAGGGAAGAACTCGAAGCGGAGGAGGAAATACCAATGCAGTCTGTGCTGGCTTTGACCTTTTGAACTGTAACCCGAAAGTGAGAATCTTCAAGAGCCACTGGCTTCAACTCCTCCACAGTTCCTATCAACGGAACAGATAACTTCAAAATAAATAGATATTCAAAATACATCATTATGAGGGGAGAGAGTAAGTCTAACCAAGCACTGCAAGAGCTGCCTAGAGGGTTTTATCGGTTTGTACACGAGGCACAAAACTAAAGCCCACAGCGGCTGTAGCGAAACGCCCTTTCACAAGAGTCAGGATACAGCCACTACAGCTCCCTACAGCTGCCGAAAATCGGCCATTATACGGCAGCTCTACGCCCCTGGTGTTGCACACACCAGGCTTTGTCACATCCTGCTCGCGGAGCCGCAGTGCCGGGGCAGGAGGGCACGGCCGGGCCGCGCTCGGCCCTCGCCCGGGGACACGGGCCCTGCCCGGCCGCGATCCCACCTTTGTTCGGTGCGCTCCGCCCGCCGCNACGGGCACACGGAGGGAGAAAAGGAAGGGCAAATACAGCCCGATCCTCACTCGTTCCCCTCCCCGCTGCTCTCCCGACGACGCCCCCCGCCCTCCCCAGCCCATGGGACGGGCACAGCGCGGTGTCCGCGCCCCGCAGCCCGGGACGGGGCGATTCCCCCGCCGTGACCCGCGGCCTCCCCTCCCCCCTCCGGCGGGACTCGGCTGCGCGGCCCCAGCCGGGCCGAGCTCTGCGGCGGCCCTCACCCATAAGGATGCGCATCTGCTTCTTGCCGAAGAGGCGCGAGAAAAGCGAGGAGATGGTGAGGCCCATGGCGGCTCCGACGGCGCTGGGCGGCGGCGGTAGGGGAGCGCTGAAGGAAGGAGAGCGGGAGGGAGCGCGGCCCGTCCGGTGTGCGCTCACGGATCCCTCCGCTCGCGAGTGCAGCCCGGCACCGGCGGCGGGTGCTTTTAGACCCGGGACCTCGCTCGGTCTCTGCCACGTCACGCTCGCCGCCGCCCCGGCTCCAACGCGGCCGCGAACACGTCACACTCGCCACATCCCCCGGCCGCGGCACCGCCCTCCGCCACACGGCCTCGGCGCGCCGGAGACTCCGGCTCCCGGCATGCGCCGCGCAGCTCTGCGCCCCGCGCTCATTTGCCGCCGCCGCGGGGTACGACGGGGGATGTAGGCGGGCGCGCCCGCTCGCCCCGCGCAGCTTCGGGGTCGCGCGGGGCACGCCGGGCGCGGGCGGGGCCGCGGGGACAGGTGGCAGCCCCGGTTAAGGTCCGCTCGCAGCCGCCGGGCGGGGCGCGGCTCCCGGTGCCCCTCCCAGCACGCAGGGAGTTCGCTAAAGAACACCCAAAAACAGCCCTCCCCAAAGCGAAACCGAAACAACCCAACAAAAGACAGCGCTGTGACATATTATTGCTACAGTCATTATTTGGCACCCTGGTCACAGCAGGGCCACGTTGTCACCCTGGCTCACCCTCCCCACAGGCCCCGGGCTGCAGCACAGCGGGAGCGGGGCACAGAACCCCTCTGGGCTTACGAGGCAGGGACGCCTCACACAGGGGTGTAATAGCAGAGTAAAACTGAACCAGCAGAAGGTATTTACTTATCCTTTACTAAAGAAAAACATCGTTAATGACCTTTATTACTATAGTCCTGAACCAGATCCTAATATCTGGCTCCTAAGCCAGACAACTGAGGCTGTTCTTTTCATAGGATCATAAAATAGTTTGGGTTGGAAAGGTTGGATCATCTCATTGCAGCCCCCTGCCATGGACAAGGACCTTCCACTAGACTTGGTACTCAAGGCCCTGTCCAACCCCACCTTGAACACTTGCAGGGATGGGGCATCCACAACTGCTCTTAGGTATCATGTTGAAAACCTTATTCTAATTCTAAATTATGTTCTTCTGAATTCAAAATGTGGTGTAAGTTGAGACAGAAAGTTGTATTTTTATAAAAGAAACAAACCATACGTTACATGAGAACTATGAGAAAGCTGTAATCTAAGGAGTCCAGTTCTAGGTTTCCAAAACTTAACCCATTTCTGTTTAGAGCATTCAGTATTTACACTTCTTTTTGGGCTAGTAAAGTTACGCTTCCCTGTGCTTGAGGATAGTTACTTTCTGGATCTCCAAGCTGGCCTATTAATCTATCTGGGTTGTTACTTGATACCTTTCACTATTTCAGTTCTTTGAGTATAATCTAACAAACACTTGCTTTAGAATCCAGGCCCTGGCAGTTGCTTTGCAGAGGATCCTGCAGCTCTGTCTTATTCCAACCATGACGCAGAATCAAACTACACCACCACTCCATCACATTTCTGATCAGATCAGGGGTACAGCTTCATCCAGCAGCACTCTTGCAAGCTGAACAGCTTTGCTTAGACAGGAGTGGAGAGAAACCAAACACAGCAAACCAAACACAGCTGTCATCTAAGTCACATAACTTCCGAAGAAAAAAAATAAAAATCAAACTCTTTATTTTTGTTTAAAAAAATATGCATTTGCAGTCATGTGCTAGTTATCATAGTTGTTAGCAGTTTACATGGTTCCAAGAAACAACACAGTGATCCACATTAAATAGTTAAGATAATTTAGGGTATGAATGGCCACTTATTTATTTCTGGATTAGAAATGGTTTTCATCAGGGTGTGCAAAAAAAAAAAAAAA
>VWZP01007285.1:1893692-1910174 GCA_013396995.1 Dicaeum eximium
AAAAAAAGCAAGTTAGCAATTAATGCTGAAGTGGTATAGTTTAAGTTTAAGTAACATAATAGATACATTAAACTTTTGGTCATGAATAATTGTATACAAAACATAACAGTATTAAAATACATCATTTTCATAAAAATACTGTTGTGACACTTTATATCTAAATAAGACATTTTTAGAAAGATGGTATGAAATATTTGTTATACAAAAAGCATATTCTCATAGCAGGATTATGTCGTAAGATTTAAAAAATTCTATCCAAGCACTTAAAAGCAGAGTAGTTGTTCTTTTTAATAACTGTGATTCACCTGACATATAAAAGTATATGCTGTGTGTACACTATAGCATTATGTTTACTCTGCTTGAAACTGGTCAAAGTACAACAGTGCACGTGGAGCAGCTGAGTTGTTATACACCACAGAAACTTGTTCAAGAAGATAAAACATCCTATTCTTGTTGCTTATTATGCAAGAGGAAATGAGTCTTTATGCATGTCTGCTGTATGCACACACTGAGAATAATTTCATGCTACAATCTTTTTTTTGCCAGTCTGACCTGTCCAGAGGCTTTTTTCAGCTGAAGCCAACATTTTCTCCCTCCAGCCTCATCACCTCCTCAAACACCTGACTGGGTAAGCCAAAAATAATAAAGTTAAAAATTAAAACAGGAGCTGACTGGTATGATCTCCAACTGAAACAGATGGCGTATCAGCTAACTGTACCAAAATTACTGATTTTAAAATTCCTATTAGAACACCACAGTGTTTATTTCCTGTGACAAATACTGCATGCCTACGTTTACACAAGTGATCCAGCTGAAATCCTGGATATCAGCAGTTTAAAACCACAAATTAGTATATAATTACTTTAAGGCATGTAAGAGCACCCTGATAACTGACACTGAGTGGAAGACCCTTCCCTTCAGGAAATTTCTGTCAGCTGCCTTCTCTTCTTTAAAAATGCTAAATCAGTATAATTTTGGAAAGATGGCAAGAAGGAGAAATGCAGGAAGTTAAGAATGGATCTGATCATTTCAGTTGCTCCTGAAACAGTTTTAAAAGCTGTGATTTACCAGTAAAATACCTCAGTTATAAGGCATTCTGGCCAAATCACCAATATGTCAGCTGGATTTACCACTAGCTAAAAGCTAAAAGTAAAAACCCAAGAAAAATAATCAGATACTACATCAACAGGACAGTACAGGATCAATATTGCCTACCCCTGAGTAGGATTGGGTATAGCAGCACCAATTGGAAAACATTCTGCAATGCCAGCACTGCACTGTAGTCCTATACTGTGGCCCAGCTTCATATGCCCACAGATTATTCTTTAAGAGCACTTATTTCAAATAGTATTAGACACAAGAATCCCTTTAGTTGCATTGGTATTGAGTGGAAAAAACAGTGAAAATTATATAGTGGGCTACACTATTAGTACAGTCCATTTGTAGTGTTAATGTACTGGTTTAGAGCTCTGTTCCAAACTTGGTAAGCCACTGTCTTCTGTGAGACTACTTGTCTTCTGGTTTTCAGCACCAAAAAAGCCCCGTAGAAATCATGTTGTGCCAGTTTTGAGCAAGATGTCCTGTAAGTCATCTGGCAGTGCCAGTATGATATCATTGATGTGTGTCTGCAGCTTTTTCAGCGTGTCAGTTTTCACAGGAAGATGTTCTCTGTCGGCCTGCAACTGCAAAGGTACCAGAAAACAAGATTTGTACTCAAAATGCAAGTTTACCTTAAGAAATATCAAAGTCATGTATTAGAAAATCTGGAAAATTAATTCCTCATTTGCTGACTAAATAGGAATTTGGACAACATCAGGTTTCCTCAGCAACCACACAACAGTGAGAACAACACTGATTTTGACTTTCAGAAATAACAAAATTTGATCTTCTTCTTGTCTGGGGATTCAGATCAGTCACAGAGTTCCAACTAATTAAAAAAAAAAACAGCAATACAATGCTTCCAGCATAGCCAGATGATATTGGAAAGCCAAATAACTTTTCATGCATGGCTGAAATGGACTGGTTTTGTTTTTAAAGCCTGAATGATTGACTCTTTAAACTACCTAGATCATGATGAATATTTTCATTTATGTACTTGCAAAATCAACTATATAATGCTTTTATGTAGCTAAGTCATGTTCAATTCAGTTACTTACCAGTTTATTTTTTAACTTTAAGACAAGATCCACAGTTTCTACCTCAGTATGCTTCTGGCTCCAGAAAACCAAGTTCTAAAATAAAAAAAAAATAGGCATTGAATTATTTATGGTTACATATGTAATTTTCGAAAAAGGTCTTAATCTATACCTAATGTTCAGAATAGGTATTTTCCTTATTCCTATCCTATTTGTTAACCTCATTTTACTCATGCACTGTCTTTACTGTGAATTGCAAAATCTGCTTTATTTGCATGTTTGCCCAGTATTTCACATAACAGCAAACTTGCACAGAACACAATACAAATAAATTAAGGGGAAAAAAATCCTGCCAAACAGGCTCAGTTTGAGAAAGAACATCTACAATGCAAAATGGCAGTGAATGATTACCAGATCAGAACTGCCAGCACAATGAAGTATTAAAGTAGTTCAGGGCAGTGCTTACTGTTTCTAGGGCATTAAAGGAGATCACAGTTGATAACTAGTAAGATACAATCAAGTGAATTTTCTTATGGAAGTTCTGCTCCCCTGCCCCTTTACAACTCACCTATGAAAGACTTTTGTTCATGTACAAAGAAACATTTCTTTTGTGGGTCAAAAGAAAAAACAGCAAAGGAGCAGAATCACTAAAAAATTTGTAACACATTTCCTGTTCTTCGATTAAGTTAATGTGAAATACAGTTGGACAGAGTCTAAGTTGTATAACTGACCTGCGAATTATTTGGTCTGCTCTATTTAAGTCATCTGTTTGGATTTGCTACATTTGTAGTATTTGGGAATTGACAAGGCGAGGGATAAAAACAAATGGCTTTTGGGAAATAACCAGAGCAACTTTGTTTGTTTGTTTTAAAGCTGTGGTGTTGCCTTACTTTGTTCTTCCTATTCCCTCTCTGTCTGTATGTCTTCTCCTCTTGCAATTCCTTTCTCCATTAGTTGTTCCAACTCAAATTATACTGAAACTCACTTCAGCTTCTTAATTAAGGAATGGATCTTACAACATCAGAATAGTTATGTGGCATTTTGTTATATATAAACAGACTTCACTTTTAAGCTTTCCATTACTATGGATCAGTTGTAAGCTTATTTACTAAATATATCTAATTAGCTGTCAATTAAAGAGTCAAATTTCCTGAATTTTCATCTTTAAAACTAAAAACTATATAGTAACTGAAAATATGTTGTCAAGGATGCCCAGGAGGGAAGCTGAATAGAATAATATTGTCAAGTAAGAGGAAAAAGATTTTTTTGGGGGGTGGGTGTGTGTACTTTATTTTAAAATACACAACAAACCAAAAAGTACTAAAGGTAGGTTTTACAAACATGACAGTTATAACAACTTCTCTTGCTGTGTTAGTTCTAGCTTGTACTTGTTTAACAAAATCATGTTTTGCTAGATCAGGATTCACAAAACTGCCAAAAATTTATGTTCAACCTATGAAAGCAGGAATAAAACTGACTTGTGGGAGAATGTATTTTTACTACAAGATGATAAATATAATCATAAGCACACGTTTTTCTAACCTCATTACAGAGTGCTTCTAAATGAAGGGCCTCTAACTTCTGTGTCATTTCTTTCTGCCGGCTCCTAAACCAACCATCGAAGTTTGGCGATTTCAAAAAATGCCTGGTAAAACACCAAAGAAAAAGACATTTTATGTTTTAAGTACAATTTGGTAACAGTGTTTCTACATCATCAAATGTAATTATATTTGAGATGGAGTAAAATATTAGAACACTTTCTCCATATACTTTCGAAAAGATGTAATATTCTAAAGCAGAGATTAACAGGTGCTTCTATTAATTAGGACAAGGATTGAGAAAAGAGTGTAAAGAATATGTGTCTGAAACACAATAAAGATTAGGGAATTTTAGGAAAAAAGAGACCAAGGCTCAGTTTGAAATAGCCTAATTTTTATCTTTGTGTCTGATTGGAAGGAGAATCAAGCTAGAACAAGAAATAAAACCACAAATAACACTGATCTACACAAACCTGTAACATTAGCAGAAAAAGAGATTTAAGCAAGTAGAGTATGCTTAGCACTATCTATTTCTATTAAAGCACATATTCTAAAAGAAGGTCTTATTCAAATCAATCCTGATTGTAAGTTTCCTCAGGAAAAAACAGCATTAATATTACTGATCTGTTTTAATTTATATAATTTTTTATGCTGATGAAAGAAATTACCTGTAAAGTCCTATCCAATCTCCCTTTAAACCTGAGGTGAGCTGTGGTCCTGCTTTTTCCAATGTCTTCATGAAGTCATCTTGGCTAAACTGCCTCAGCTGTGGTGGACTCTAGAGAAAGAAAAAAAAATTAGCAGACATTAATTTCTCTAATTACCAATTTCCAGCTTGTTCAAATTGTACTTCCTTACCTTCCAGGGTGATATGCATTTCTGCAAAGGCATTAGGCTTGCCACGTAACGTTCCTGGGGAAAGGAAAAGTAAAGGTTGTTTGCATAACCAGTATTAAAGATAAACAGTCCACGTGTATAGTATCTTACTGCTTGTGACAACAGCATTTTCTCTTCCTTGTGTTAGTTACAGGGTGGGGTTGTGAGTATTTCCCACATGAGAAGACAAGAAGGAGCTTATCTGATACAGACTGTATTTCCAACTCCTCAACTTTAAGCTAGCAAAGCTCAAGAAGGATACAGGGCAAAGGACAGGAAGCAAATGTACACATAGAGTATCTATATCCTGAACTTAAGCCACTGGTAAATAATCTCTCCTTTCTTTGGAAACAGTCCACAGGTACCTTGGTATCGTGGGTGATTCCAAACAGTAACCACGCTTTTATCAAGTGTTTGGAAGAGATTTTCTGAGTCCCTTACCCAAACATTAGAGTTAGAACTAACCCGCAGAAGACTGAGCTGTGTCTGAGCTGTGGCCATCTCTGCTCCAGCAAGGCTTGGCACAGGTATGGCCAGAGCCCCAGGGTGTCCAAGGCACATGGAGTGGGCACCGCCAAGTGTCAGGTGTGACAGCAGGAGGCAGCTGTGCCTCGCCAGCTGGGCCCAGGCTTGATTCTAGGGGCACCCTGGAGAGCTACTGGACTTAGGGCAACTCCAGAAAAACTACTCCTTATTACTTATGTAAAAACTCCATTACTCTAAGAACTCACCAATGGAATAATGAAACTTTCCGTCAATTCCAAGAAATACCGCCGAAGGATCACACTCTGTGCTTCTGTAGGACGCTTCTGTTGTACTCCCTTAAAAAAACCCAAAACAACAAAACACAGTCAGTCTGTTACTCCAAAGTATGTAGGTAGTTGTGGTGGGTTTACTTTTTACATATTTGCCATATGCCCACACACAGCACTTCCTACCCTGAACCAGAGATGGAAAGCAATAGCATCAAGTTCTTTAGTACAGATATTTGTCTTTACAATTACTGATTTTTTTGTTTTCATGGAAAGAAACTCAAGGAAAGAAACAGTATAAAGTATAAGTATAAAGTATAAGTATAACAGTATAAGTTAGTATAAAGAAGTGTTTGCAAATCAGTTAAAATGTGGAAGCTCTGATTCTTACACACCTCCTGTGTGAGACTTTTAGACCAAAGAGACCAGAGTGCGGGCAGCAGAGGATGGAAAACCTCAACAGGTGAACTGATAAAATACCTTTAATTCTCTAAATTATGAAGCTAACTTATTGAAGTCCACCATTCATATGTTTATAGAAGCTGCTAATAAGGCAGCAGCCCTTCTAAAATGAGGGTGTATATACATCTATTTTGTTATGAACTGGGGCAAAAGAACCAGAATGCAGTTACATTTCCATTACACTAAGTGCAACCTTATATGAAACCACTGTACAACAGTACACAAAATACACAAACCAGTTGCCATTAAGGAGAGATCTACACCATTACCTTTTGCAACTGCTTAACGATTTCTTCATCTTTGTTCAAGTATGGCTTGTAAGAGGTATAAACACCTGAAGAAAAAAAGCAGCATATAGCCAAAGGAGAAATGAGGTAGGCCTTTTAAAATGAGAACACTGGCAATTTAACTCTGAAGTTTTTACCAGGTTTGGAGTCCAAAGTTTTTAGGTTCTTCAGTTTTTTCACTTTCACCTGCTTTGGAACTTCACCTGCCAAAACACATAAAGCCACCTTACTTGACGACTATCTAATATCGTAAGAAACATTGACAAGAATCCAAGTATATATCAGACACACCCAGCAAACACATGACTAACAGCAAACAGACTTCTCATTTCATATAACTTTCCTTGTTGAAAAGGAAAAAAACATACCTGAAAGCAAACAAAAACCCAAACAAGCAAAAAGTGAACCAAAAAAACCCCACAAACAAAACCAGCCAAAGGATGACCTTCTGAATCCAAGCAGCCAATTAACATACAGATATATGGCAAAGAATAACTATTTTCCTAATTTCATATTTTTATTCCATTTTCCTTTGATCCCCTTAGTGTAAATGCTTTTGGGAACAAATCTTTGGTACCTTGGCATAACTAGAATTTCTATAGAAGAAAATAAAATAGTAGCCACAGATTAAGTGTTGTAAGAAAATGAATTTAAGTCTCCTTTGTCATAGGCCATGCTAAGGGCTTTTGTTTGCTTTCCCAGTTTATCCTGCTCCAACCAGAAGGCTCTAAACCCTGTTCACAGTCTTGCAGCCTCATCAGAACCTTCCTCCTAAATCTATTTGGATGCTCAACTTTAGAAACAGTAACAGTTAAATTGCTCTTGGAACTGCAGAGTGGGGGAAAAACAAAGGAAAAATCCCAAGAAAAAACAATCAGAATCCACTCTTTGTCCCTAAAGGAATAAAATATAAATTTTTAAAGACAGGTCCAACAGATACATCTCTAGAACTTCCTGACTAAGCATTTCCCATAGCTAAATCAAAACTAAAATTTCATACTTGAAACTGTAAATCAGATTTGAAGGCCATCTGTTTATATGGCTTTTCAGAGTTTAATTAAGATCCTACTTTCCAAACATTACCTACACAGCAAAGTAACTCTCCCCCACACTACCCTAAGCCCCCACAGGTATTCTGACCAAAGACAGACATGGTATTTTAAAGTAAAGCAAAACCTAGCCTAATTATATTGAACACAGTACGTAATCCTTAATTAATTCAGTGTACTCAGAAAATTAACTTCTACAAAAATTAATTTTATGGTGTTTTATCTTAATTGCATATTTATGCATTCCCACTGTCAGAACAGCACACTGAACGTGTAGCAGCAAACAGCTACATTCAAGAATTTCTAATGCAATAATTAGAGTGGTGGCAATTGACACATTATCCAAACATTACATGAAAATTCTACTCAATTGTGTAAGGAAATCATCCAGACTGAACAATTAATTATTACTGGAATATTGCCAGATTAGAAATATATTATCAAAATATTGTCAACAACTTTTCAGATTACTGTAACATTCAAATGTAGCTGCATCTTATATTCTGTGCTGGCTGTGACAAATTTATTACATTCTACTCATACTGAAATTAACATTAGTAATATATTATGTCTCATTTTAATACCTTATTGGTAGAGATACAAAATCAGGACTCTGTGACAGGTAGAACATTATTACTAATGAGTATTACTACCTCTTGCATTTAAGATAGTAGATTTGAAAAGACATTGAGCAGTCAAGATTCTAATTTTGCTTGACAGATTTATATCCATGAAAATTTAGTTAGCATTAAACTAAATAAATGGAACATAATGACATATGTTTGTAAATAAATAAGCACACAGTTAGATCCCTTTGTGCAGAATTGTAGAAAAGATTTTTATTTTACCTGGAAGTTTCATATCTCCAATTCGGATAATGTGAGGCCAGTGCTGAAGTGTTTTAGCAAAAAAGGGATTTGTCACCCCTAGAATGACAGATGGCCTAGAAAAGTAATGACAATGTGTAAAATATGATAGCAAGAGCTTCTGCCTTAACAAATAGAAATGGTCAACTTCAATTTTTAACTTGAAATTATTTTCCTTTGGTATTTAAGAGTTACATTTTAAATTGCAAATAAGAGAACACATGTTTATCAACGTTTCAATGTTTTAGAAAATAAGACAGAGGCACCTTAAAGTATAAACAACAGTGAAGAGTAAAAATTACATCATCTGCTTAGACTCGGCTAAATTCTGCCAACTTGCAATGGTGAGAACAGCACATTATCTGTTATTGGGGTTTTGTGATGTGTTGGTTTTTTGTTTGGTTTTTTTTTATGAGCAGGAATCTGACCATATTTGAAAGACAAATTGCTACTTTTCAAGGTTTGATTATAACAAACTCAGTATTTGAATGTGCATGTCATTAAGAAAATGAGCCACTTCATACCCCACTTGTTTTAAGCAGCAGCTATCAAGTGATGCAGCAGAAGCACATTAAGAGCACTGTGCCCCAACTCACACTCTGCCAGATTTTTCTGTCTGCTCTCTGCTTGGCATCTGGCTTGGGGGTGCACAGGGACACACAGGGAACAAGAGGCAATAAGAGCACAGTGCTGCTGCTACAGCATAGGCCTGCAATATTTGGCATTTATAGCACTGATATGATGAGGTATGAACTTGTTTTTCAATACAGTGTTTGCCACCCATTTTACAGTCAAACATCAGCTAAGGAATACAGCAGTAAGTCTCACTGAAACTGCCATCTTAAAAAGAGGTTATTTTGTTCGACTGGTCTTAAAAATCCCAAAACTTAACACTTTCTACACACTACTCATATGTTTCCCTGCTCCCCTCTATTATTAATAAAATACACAGAATAGGCATAATTTGGATTTTCACCTTCTTAGAGCCATGGTTTTAAAAACCTATTTCCAATATTTCCAACTTTTTGTTTTCTGTAAGAAAGTCAGGGCAATTTCAGCTCTATTTCAAATACTAATCCATGTAGTGACCAATGTTTCTATTCTGCTACAGAGGAGTGGATGGAATTTTGAAACATGGGTTAGCTAAAGTTTAACCAAATTTTTCCTGGAATTATTTTTAGAAACTAAATTACACACTGCATAACCATTCCCATGGAACACAATCTAAAACATGTTGCCTGTGTTTATGTTTCTCCACTGCTCTGTCTCTGGCAATACATCTGTTGAGAGGAAAACTACAGTAAAAAAAAAAAAAACAAAGCAAACAAAAAATCCAAATCAACAACCTCTGCCTGTTCTGATATTATAAGAAATTGATCTATTAAAAGATCAGTGACTAACAAATGCACTCCATTCCCAAATCAAGCTGCATTTAAATAACATATATTAAGAAATACTGCAGGTGAATGCTCTCAAAATAAGAGCAGGATTTAAAAAAATGAAAGGGGGAAAAATATGTCCTTAAAGCAGTTTCAAACATCACTGGTTTTGGACATTCACACTCTTAAAAAAATAAGCCTAATTTCTGACTTATTTACATTAATAACCTAATAAATTTAGTGAAGATATATTTGATTTTTAAGTTGTCTCAACTAGGACACCAACTGACTTAGCTTTACAAAATAGCTGTATGGATGCTGAATTCTACAAGTCACTTTGTTTAGCAGTTAATTAAAAATTAAAACAATTACAGCAGAATTTCCCAAGGAGCTACTCTGGAGCTGGTGCTGCACAGACAAACCCTTAGGGAAAAGCAAGAGCTTTTCTTCTGTAGAGCAGTATCCTATGAAACTCAAGGCTAGTTTAATTATGGCATTATTTTGTACTTCTTTGTCCTATCTAACTGGAATAAAAACTTGAATCAGCTAATTACTGCACTCTGCAAGATAATCTTACCCCCCCCAAAACAAGAGTCTAAACTTAATTCTCTAATGATAGAAATCCAGAATAGTTAAACAGTATTTTAATACAAATTTATGGTCACAGGTTGCTTTTAGCAACATCTTCCCCAGAGAGTCTGATTTACTTACGGGGCTTGTGTGCGAGTTGTGTATTCTTTGAATTCACTGTCGTGGATGGTGAAGTAAGGCCTGAAATCACTGCAGTACTTCAGTGGTGAAATACAGCTGCAAGGTACAAGAAGGATGAGCTTGGTTTATGTATTCAGTGCAAACTTTCATGAAAGACACAAGCAATGTAAAATTTGTAATGCTTGATCACACTCAGATCAAATGAAGGTTCACACAGCTGGAATCTTACACCAACTCCCTCAGCCATAGTTAGAAAGCTCTACTACATTTACCTAACAAGGGCCAACACAGTTTCTGAAGATTCTGCTGGTGATGGTGCCATCACAACAAGTGGTTCTCCCAGCAGCACCAGCTCCCAAAGCATCTGAATGTGAAAGAACACCGGACAGAAACACCTAAAAACAGATTCAGGTATTTTAATACATTTGACATCATAAAATACGTATTTCTTCTGGTTAATAAAGGCATAAAAAAGGAGTTTGCAGTAGTATTTTAACAGTAATTTGAAAAACAAAATACTCTTGTAAGATGGAACATTTAATTAACTTGCTTATTTATTGCAGTTTCAGCCTGTATAATGTTGAAACTGTATTTCAGCAAACTTTACAGAAAAAAATATTAAAACCATGAGATGTGTTAAGGAACTGTCATAAATCAAAAACATGTGGGAGTTCACAGCTAGGAATGAATCAGTCCAAATCCTACCTGAAAAGATCTACTTCATGAACAGTTGGTAAAGCCATGGAGATCTGGGCATCTGCCTAAAAGACATCGCAATGCTTGGTTTTTAGTCATCAGAACACCTAGGTATTAAATGAAATGGTTTCCCTTAAATGCTTACGGACAGTAGATAGGATATAGCCTAATTATTTATGTACTGCTGCAGTATATAGTACATTATCTCCACAACTACCTTTGTGTTCTATGAGCAAGACATCTCCCAAGACACAAACACACACTCCCACTTACAGGCATGTGGCTTTCAGGCCAGAAAATAGATAAAATACTGGAGTTGTTTTGAACAACTGCACATGAAGACACAGACAGATTGTTTTTATAAACATCTTCTGTGGCTAAAGACTTTTAATTCTGGATTCATCCTCAAAAAAACCCAAACTATCCAAACATTAAAAGGATGTATAGGTTAGTAATTTTGTCAGCCAACTATCTCCCTCCAGGACCTGGATATCTCTCCCTGCTCAGAGTAACTGGGTTAGAATATCCTTTCTATGAAGAATCCAAATCTGGACTACTCCATTCAAAATTTCAAAGAATGTGGATTTCATTATTACCATAGCATATGATGATTTGCTGCCAATCTTTTTTAACTAACAAGTTTAAAGAATGAAAGCAGATCTCTAGCTTTGTCTGGGGCTATACACAATATCAGTATCTAATCACTACCTGGTGCATATTCTGTACTATCGGTGTTGTTCCAGGCTTGTCACGATATGTTGGAATCCGCAACTTGGAAAGAAAAAGAAAGATTTATTTTCCCTTGTATTGAATCCAGCAGACACTTAAAATGCTGACTTAGAGACCATCTGTAATACTTTGAGAGGATATACTACAGCATGATGCTTATTTACTATACAGAACTTCCACCTACAGAATTTCCAATTGCAAATTGAATAATAGAATATGAAAATAATACTCCAGTTTAAAAAGAGACTGTTGGTAAAGTAAGTCAAAATTGTTACTGTAATTTCAATTAAAACACCTCTACATTTTGGAAAGAATTATCTGAAATAAGGTCTTGGGAGTTTAAGATGGTACAGAATTACTTGTAGAAAAAAATCTCTCCTAAAACATCAAGATGTTCTGGCAAGTGAGACAGAATCCAAGTAGTCTCAACATAAGTATACTTCTCTGGGCTCACAGTTTGCATCTGTATGTCTTGAGTACTACAAATTTAATCATAGTGGAAGCTGGTATGCACAAATGGATGTCATTTAGACACAACACTTAAAACTGCCCGAGCTGTGTAAAAAACCAGGGACAATATCATTGGACAGTAATTATGGCTTTACCTAGTTTAGGAATGCAATTTCAGTTCTCATGGGTAAGAATTATTGATGAGATAAATGCAAGCAATACCCAAACAAGATATATCTGACACTCCTCATCACTCAAAACCATTAAATTAAATTTCTGCTTTTATAATAGTTTGAGAAGCTTCTTTCTCTCCCTGGTGATGTACACATGTCTTTCCATAAACTTTATAGAGTATCTGCTGAGAAGATACTTCTGGCTGTAACCTCTGACTTCATCAAATCCATTTAACTGCATTTCATATGGATTATGAAATTAATACAACTCCCAGAGGCTCAGTTCTTAACCACTGTTTAAACTCTACAGTTCTTCCCTGTGCACTAGATACAACTTCTTTAATAACTTTCTTCAGATGTGTTTCACTGCCACTGAAAAGTATAAACAGCACAAGCAATTATTTCTGGTGTGTGGGACAAAAAAGATTTTTACTCATCAACTTTCAGGAACGAGAATGGTTTTCATCAATATATTTAATTTGCTTGACTGGAATTTAACTCTCAGTATTTTCAAGTGCTACTTTATGTTTGATTTGACAAACATAATTAGCACTAAGGTCTCCTAGAATGCAAATTCCGGAGGGATAATACAGACACTGCAATTAGTAGTTAAATTGAAACATCACTTTTTAGTAACTACTAAAATTAAATATTAACTTAAGCCTTATAAAAGATCGTCCCCTCAATCAAAGCACTTAATCAAGATCTCCCAGACCTTCACTCTGAGTGCTGTAAACATCTATTCCTGTGTGGAAGAACAGGCCAATGAAAACAGGGCACAAGACAATGAGGAACTGTACAGTAAAAGGTGGGGAAAACACCCTCAGAGAAGAACAAGTGCAGGAGTCCTTACCTTCATTATCAGACCCATAATAGGCAACTGCAGAACCTTCCCTGGAACTGGTGGTGGCCAATGATCAATGTCACTACAAACTGAAAGAAAAATACCAGAATTTCTGCAAGCTATAAACCATGATCACAGAGACTTACAATTAGTTGAAGAAATGTTATCTGAGAAACCATGAAAGTACACACTAAAAAAAAATTGAAAAGAACACCTCCATTTATGTATATTGGCTACTGCAGAACCAGTAGACATCAGCAGTTAAGGAAAAAGCTGGTTTGTAGCTTGGCTAGAAAGATTTCCAGCATTTTCTTGTAAACCATTATGAATATAGTACATAATTCTCATAGTTTCTGCAGAGCTTATTTTGCTCGTAATACAACCTCTCAAGAAAGCAGGTGATTGAAAAATGCAATTCTTTCATGGTTTGCACAAGCTATTGCTCAGTGAAAACACAAAAACGTGAAAGTTGTATGGGGCAGACACAGTACACAAAACAGAGCTCTCCTAGGCAAAGAGCAAACAACTTTTCTATTTGTCCTTCTCCATCTCTTTCAGCTCTGCAGTAAGGCTGAGGCACCTGTTACCAGAGCTGCTTTGTCACTTTTTCTATTTGGTCAAAAAACAAACAAATCACACACACAAAAAACCAAACCTCAAACAAGATGACATTTGTACAGTTGCTTAGCAAAAGTTGTCAGACTGCCCAAAATTGTGAAGAGTGCAAACTAAGGACTGCCATCAGCTCCCTGTGCTCAACAGCTGGTCCTGAAACACACACAACCCTAGATGTGTTTCAGGAGGGACCTCCAACTCTCTCAGGGAAGATCCAGAATTCAATTAGCTCTGTTCAATGATCTAGAAGTCAAGCCAGTTTGCTAAAATTTCAACCCTCTACCCTGCAAGAAGACAAAACCACAAACTAGAACATGACAGTGTTGTTTACTTCTCCAGAAGTATGTGATAGTCTAAGAGTTCAACATTATAGGACCACTACCTGATTCCAGGAAAGCTTCACTTTTTTCAAAATATTCTGGTGCTATTTGCTTAAGCATGGTACGAAAGAGATGGACATAAGGCAGCTTGCTGATGAGGACCAGTGACTGGAATAAAGAGTAACAGAAGAGATTTTCAAGTCAACATTTCCCTCATTCTACCCAACCTGTTAACCTCAGACAACGCCAAGTGGGACTTTTCTCACACATGCAAGCTAACCACATATCCGACTACAGGCAAACTGCAAACAAACAACTCCCAAAACTTCCCAACCTTTTGTTTTTAAACACAAACACAAAACTATCTCTTCTGACAGCAGAGCTGGAACATAGCATAGCTGATGTAAAATTAGACCAATTTACTATAAATTAACAACTAATTTAGCTAGAGAGCAAGACAGTTTTCCTGTTCCTCTGCATTCACTGAAAAATAATTAATTTCCAAATTAGTATTTTCCTAAAAGAACTGAAATTACCTTCTGGAAATAGCCTCTTTTTAATGATTTGTCTCGAACTTGTCTGAAATACACATAGCCATAGTAATATGCTGAATCCTTCTGCAAAAGAAAGGAAAGAATTCAATACAACCACCAGTTACTGCACTCCGTTTTGAAGCATTCAACATACAGTTTAAAAGCCTATTCCCCTGTGAGCTCCAAAGTTGATTAAATACAATGAACTAGAAGGATTGCTGTGTTTATTAGCATTATCTTTTTTACTAAGTACTTCAAAGAGAAAACATCAGCATAGGGAAACAGCTGTGCTTTCTGGCTTTACTATTTTTATATCTACATTCTCCTGACACACTGTGAAACCAAACCCAGAAATAATTTATTGAGGAATAAATCAACTCGTATAATTCTGCAAAGTAACACTAAAAAGACTTTAGCAGTTAAAAACCTTAAAGCCCTGACTTGAAGAGATAAAACCTAGTCTTTCAATGTATTAGTTTTACAAAAGATTCTTGGAATATTAAGGAAGTAGGCTCTCACATTTCAAAGAGAACACAATCAGCTTCACCCTTCCTAGAAATAGGAATTCAAGTATTTGCCACATAAACAGAACTAAGTTGAGTTTGAGAATCAGGCTCCCAGAGGCATCAATATTCCCTATGGACATGATGAGAACAACTTTTGGCCACTACTTTTTTTAGGTAACTGCTCCATCTTCAAAAAGTGAAGGGTGGAAACTGAGATAGCCCAAGTTGCTTGGAGTTTTTAGAATTAAGTTATGAAGCACTTCATGTTTCCGTAACAGTAACAGTTCTTACAATTTGATCTACAGGTTTCTAGTCAATAATGAAATAGATCTGGGCTTCAATTTAATTCTTTGTAATCCAAAATCCACACTAATAAAACAAAGAATACTTAATTAAACCAATTATTATTTTAATTGTAATAACATGCGACAACAAACATGAGTTTTGACTTTCAGGACATCCAGTTCAGAGATTTTTCTTTTCAAACATTATATTTAAAGGTGAAGACCCACAAATTAACACTACCAGAAAGAAATTTAACTTCATTTTTTCTGATTTCCAACCTTTAAGTAAACTGGCAGATCTCTATCCAATTGGTCCAGAAAACCACACAATGAGACCTTCCTTCCAGGAGACCGTCGGAATCTAAAACAAAATTGTGTGTCCCCAAGACAACCTACATGGGGGAAGAAATGAACAACAAACAGACAGTATTCTGAGTTTGAGCTTTATTTAACATGAGCACTTGCTTACAGCCAAAGAGGTATCAGAGTTTTGGTTCATTTATCTTGCATTGCTCTTGTGAACATTTATATATTTATAATATATATTTATAATTTTTAAGTGGAAAATTTGGCATCTTTGGCAACAGTAAATATACTGCAACAAGGAAAAAAAAAGTCACTGCCTCACAGTGACTATCATGTCCTCAAACATGTCAAATGACTGTTGTCCTACTGGCATTACCCATTTCATTGGCATGCCTGTATAGTTTTGATCATCTTAGCCACATCATTTCTCTACACGTCATTTCTCTACACATCATTACAGCTACGTGGCTGCACCTGACCTCTTTTTTTGTCACCATAAAGTTCATACAGAAGTCATGTCCTGGATTGTTAAGATAAGATATTCTATTTGCCATCTGATAAAGATGGGATTGTTATCTGGGCAGTTCTTTCTTATCTTTTCCACAAACAATGTCTCCCTTGGGTAGACATCTTCTGTTAATGGGCCATTGAGTGCCACTACATGACTCATAAGATTACATTATTCCCATTGTGAGGTGCTCCACCCAGGGGGAGGAGCCAAGCATTCCTACTGGAATAAAAGAGACTTTTGAAACACAAGGCAGCCTCATTCTCCACTGGATTCCCAGAGGAAGACCAGGCCCATCTGCACCACCAGATTTTTCAGAGGGAGCCTGCACTCTTCTCTGCAGGACTGCTGCTCTGACAGAACTGTGTCTTCCACTCTAGGAGAACTGCAGCCACCATTCAGCTGGACTGTTATCCACACCCTGACCTCCAGGGGGGCAGGTCATATCCTGACTCTGTCAGGG
>VWZP01007285.1:1910180-1958650 GCA_013396995.1 Dicaeum eximium
TTTTTTTTTTTTTTTTTTTTTTTTTTTGGGGGGGTTTTTTTTGTTTTTTTTTCCTAGCAGAAACCTGTCTTTTTAAACCAAGACAAGTCACACTGTAGGAGTGCATTATGCTGATCTGTAACTCCACAGGCAGGTCTAGGATTCAACATTTTGAAAGCTGAAAAGCTAATTGCTGAAAACTGAGTGAAACTGAGTAGGATTTCCCAGCAATATCCCCAAGGAGCAAAGTTTTCCTTAATTTCTATCAAAATCAATTTCTTAAAGAAAAATCTAACTAATTCTCCAGGAAACTGTTTCACCATTTCATCTTCTCTTTCAGTCACACACATTCTGCTACAACAAGCACAGACAGCCCAACCCCTCAGTGAGATGCACTGGCTGTGCAGGGTAACACTGACATGCCCAGCTCTGAGTCCCAGAACCCCTTCAAGCTGCAGTCAGAAAGCCTCAATGCACCAAGACAAAACCAAAAGTAGCAAAACATGGTGTGATGGGACCATTCAATTCAAACAGGTAACAAGTGCTCAGCAATACAGATGCAATGATAAGAAAAAACACAGCTCATGCCAATAACACAGCACTAAAGATTTGCTTCACCTTTTCAAAGCTCATTGCCTTCATCCAAAGGAAAAAAATCCTCACCAACTATTATAAAACCTACACATGGAAGACCTAAATTACCCTTAATCATTAATATGTTGAAGTATCATCCAGAATATGATGTCTTCTTATTTAACAAGGTCTTCCAGAAGATTGGTAAATGTCTATTCTTTCTTCAATTATCCATAAACAGAAGGTAAAGCATTGTTTTAAAAGTAACTGTACTGCAAAACTCAGCTTAAAACCACAACAAGTGTTGTGATCTCGTAGCTGATTAAATTCACAACCACAAGTACTGGAATAGTATCTCTTTGTAGTAATGAGAGAAGAAAGTTGAATCAACCTTTTGAGCCATGAAAACCTGGGATGGACCTACCTCAGATTTAGCTGCAAGCTAGTAACTTCCTTCACTGCTTTAATACATAAAGCTTTTCTTTTTATGCTAAGGCCTATGATGAAAAAATAAATCCTAACAGATAGGATACACTTCCAGCCTTGTGGAAGGCAGGTTTTACCCAAGTTATCCCCTCTATATCATCTGAAACTTAAGCCTACCAAGAATGATCAAGAACCAACAGTTCTTAATAGGGACATTATAAAAAGCAAAAAAGTGGAATTTCTCCCTGCTGAAATAAAACCTCACATATACCTATTCTGCCTGAAGCAACTTTACTACACTCTTATTTGAAAAAATACACAAAAAAAAAAATTAAGAAAGCAACCTTTGTTCCTGACACATGATTTTGTACTTTCAAGATACCTTTTAAAGACTGAAGGTATTTATAACCATTAATAATGAGAGTATTAGAAGATACAGTTAACTCATATTTCAGTAACAGAAAGAATCTGTGCCTCTATTTACATACAGAATATCAAGAACAGAGAAAATACCTTAATTTTAGTGACATTTAGACAAAGGAGAAAAACTAGCCAAAATACTTTGTAAAATGACATAAGACAGAGCTCACACATTAAAAGCACACATCTGCATCACCCCTATCTGAGCTGTCATACTGCAGAGCATCCAGAAGCACACAGTCAGTGCACTTACAGGCACAATGCTGGTCCTGCATGTTCTGACTTTTGTACAGAAAAAAATGTGAAAGGAAGTGTCTGAACTTCTGCCATTTCTTTTTGCAGGTGGTCCAACCGATCAGCCACATGTCCCAATTTCTCTTTGGCAGCAGAAGAGCAGAAATTTAGATTCAAGAGTAATTTAACAAGCAGGACCACACACAGCTAATGGCACAGCAAGAATGGAGAAGATAGCTGAGGTTTTCCCTTCACAACTGTTTTTTCTAAATGCTTTTGAATTTAAAAGTCAGTTTCACTGTTACAAACTTAGAAAATATACATTTAGTCCTTTATGAGAAGAGGGTTCCATATATTCCATTTGCTTTATTAAATCCTTCAAATTCCCTGCCTACTCTCCTCTCAGCAGTGACAATACTTTTATTTTGATTAAAGAGTAAGATTAAGATGTTCATTCTTTACTTGCAAAGTATTCTGAAATGTCTGCACAAATGTCATCTGGAAGGTCTTACATGCTTACATAAACTGGAGAAGAATCCTCAGACCTTACTGCAATGCAGACAGTTGCAGCTTTATATTTAACCTTAGCTGCAACATTTCTGTATTGCAATATTAAGATATATAAATACATATTTGATCTAAAGCCCGAAATACATCCTGTCAAATTATTTTTTTAACACAGTTTAGTCCAACAACAGACGACTACAGAGTGAAGAAAGCACTTACCTGAATTAGAATCTGGAAAAGACAAATAGCAAATATTGGTCTTCTAAAGGGTAGGGAAAAGAAAAGAGAGCTGTTATATTTCCTGAGATATAATATATTTATATATTTTCCAAGCTAAAACCAAATGATATTTAGCAACTATGACTTACCTCTTTATCTGTGAGTTTGGAATGTGGAGGATATATCACCTACAGGAAAAAAAACCAGTATTATTTTATTTGAAAATAAGCTGGGTATAGCCAGTAAGTTTCCACAAAATATTTTAACAGTACAACTCTCGAACACCTTCCTAGCTTTAGCACATTTTCAATTGTAAGTTATCAATATTTTGTCTCAGCTCTTATCTTCATATGCCTTTTTTTCTTTTTAAGCTTTCTTGATCACCCATCTTTACAAGGTATTTTGGATGTCAGTTAGAGACCACTCACATTCATTTAAAAAGGTATATTCAGAGTGTACGTTCAGAGTACTTGAGATTTTTGGTGCAAAAGGTCTCAAAGCAGAGCAAGATTACATCTTCTAGATTTAACTTGTACATGCAAAATGCAGAAGACTATTACATTTAAAGCAAACACACATTATTGTCTGAAATCTGTTACAATCAATAGTTAGGCTGGAGTAACCGAAATGCAACCACAAAACACGATCTATATTATTACCAGCTCTTGGAGGATGAACACTAGTCCCTAAAGACAACTGTGAAAGCTCAAGGAATAAACTCAAAGTCATAGCTTTTTTGTACTTACAGAAAAAAAACAGATCATGTAGTAAGTTTTCACAACACAAAAATCAAAAAAGATGCAACACAACATAAGATGCGGAAGCACCATTATTTCAAAAAAGAAAGGATGTATGAAATCAGTGATTATGCAAGCGAGAACAGAATATACAGGAAACCTCAGACACCTGCATCTCACCTAAAAACGTCCTCAAAACAACCCACACTCCACTCTAAAACTCCTGAAATGGGTGGCTAGCTTATAAGCAGAGGAAATTTGACATAAATTCCAGGATTATGTTTAAAAGGTTTCAGGGCTTCCAAAGATGGGACCTAGTTGAAGAGCAGAAGTTCAATGCAGGAACGGTAGCTTCATGCAGAGTCCTCATCTTACCAAACAGCTAACATCCCATTATCTCATTTCATCTTGTTCTACTGAATGTAAGTAAATTTATTTCCTGGTAACACACTATCCTACAACAAATATAAAAACAACAAATATACCCACTGGCTGATCTCTGACTAAGCACCTTTCTGTCCTCCAGCCACAAAATCTCCAGTGCATTTTTTTCTCCTCAGTCTCCTATCAAATAATGTCCAGCTGTGTGAGACATTATTAGCACAAAATTAAGCTGAAAGCAGACACCAGTGGAACACCTGCATTCTGCATGTACTAAACCCATCACCATGTCTTCAACTCTTAACATTTTGCTATCTTATGCTAGGCAGCTGTACACTAAATGAAACTCTTCCAGAAGCTGAATGATACTGAAATTATCCACATTTAGTCAGAAGACTGGCATACAGACTTGAATTCATACACATTCTTCTCACTAGCAGGTGTTTCTTCCCAGAATTCCTACATAAACTGAAGTTAATTATTCTTCCTGCAGCTACACACTGGGAAATAAACCCCAGGCCTTAGTTCTGTAGACATTTTAAGTCTCACTTTACACACCCAGTTAAATTAACATGACTGTCAACTGAGGAGTCTGCAGCCAGGACAGAGGCTGTGCTTCCTCAGCCACTGAGCACAAGAGCTGCTTACACAGAAACGCCTGTCTTTGTTGTTAACACCGCCTCATAACAGCAAGGGAAGAGAATTCAGATAATTAGCACGGTATGCTGGCGTTTTATCTGCATTTATCTGTGGCCAACAGTTACGTATTTTACATATTATAATAGCTGGATTGGTTGTATTTTAGGCCAGTCTGCCATGCATTTATGCTGGCACTCCTTTAAGGCAAGAGAAAGAAAAAGACACTTTCCCTGCAGACCAAGAGTTTGCTGCGCAGTCACGTGGTGAACGGAGTGAAAAAGGATGTGAAAGTGATCCGAATGGTAATTCTTCTCTCCATTTCCCAGCACTGTGAGCTCCCCGCGCCTTCCCAAAGCAGTGCCACAGCCGTCCCAAAGCTGTGCCACAGCCGTCCCTGCTCGTGCCTTCCCAAAGCAGTGCCACAGCTGTCCCGTGCCTTCCCAAAGCAGTGCCACAGCTGTCCCTGCCCGTGCCTTCCCAAAGCTGTGCCACAGCCGTCCCAAAGCAGTGCCACAGCTGTCCCTGCCCGTGCCTTCCCAAAGCAGTGCCACAGCTGTCTCTGCCTGTTGCACACAGGGCACAGCTGGCTGTCGCAGCCGTAGCTGGGACACTGCCTGGGGCCGGCATCCGGCTTGTGCTGAAGGAAAACGCTTCAAAGCCGTGGAGAACCTTTTCGCACACCTCAGCGACCTGGAGAACGCTGTTAATTATGAAGATCGCTCACATTCTCCTTCTTATCACGCTTTTTAACACCTAGATGCCACAGAAACCTGCGCTATTGGTATGCAAAGAAAGCCGACGATGTACAAACGCCCACTGACAGCAAGAGCAGCACCGTGCGAAGAGCTGCCCGAAAAGCACCAGCCTCACCCGGGACAGCCGAGCCGGTTCTCCAGGGCGCTGCCCCGCTCGCCGCTCCGGGGCCCCGCACAGCCACGCTTCCTCAAGCACGGCCGAGCTTCCCCCGCCTCTGTGCAACACCGGGGCCAGAGGAAGCGCCCGATTCCGGCGGGGCCCCGCCGCAGCCCGCAGGGAGAGCAGTGTCCCACGCCCGCCGCCGCACGTACCTCCACGGCCTGGCCCAGCTCCAGATCGAAGCCCACCACGCACACGCAGTGCAGCCAGGCTGAGAAGCGGTCCCAGGGCAGCAGCGACAGGCACTGGTCGGGACTCTCCGGCTCCGCATCCTCCGCAGACACCTCGGCACCGCCCGGCCCCGGCTCCGGGCCCCGCTCCCGCCGCGACATGGCCCCGGCCCCGGCTCCGCCGCGCGGAGTCACGTGAGTCCCGTCGCCCCTCCCACTCCCCCCGGAGCCGCTCGGAGTGGGAGGGGCCAAGTGGGCACCGAGGGGAGGCCAAACCATTTCTGTGGGGACGTGGGGCCGTAGGGTGGGAGCGCCCCCGCGCGGCCCGCCAGGGAAGGGCTGCGGCGCGGTCGGCCCGGCCCGGCCCCTCCGAGCGGGCACCGGGCGGGCGGAGCTGGTCGGGCACGGAAAGCGGCTCCTCTGCCGGGGCTGCAGACACCGCACCCGGACCGGAGAGCCCGCCCCACCGGTGCTTAGCGGAGTGCTCGCGAGGGCAGCTCTGCAGGCAATGGATCAATCGGCTTTCTTTTCCTCCTTGACATGCCAGTGACAGCACCTGCTGCGGGCCGCCGAACAATGAACAGGCGCGACTCCATCGAGTCCTGTGCACTGCTGAGCACTGCACGGGAGGGAGGCGGAAATACCCCTCTGCCCGATGGCTGGGCAGCTTCACCCTCACGGGAAACTGGGATAATAAAAAAAGCTTCCAAATCTCTTAAACCCTCTTTTAGTGACTTAGCCAAAGCCCAAGCTCTTTAATAATGTAAGAGCTTTCAAATATTCTTTTAGCACAGTCCAACAGCTACTTATATTTGATTATGAAACACTTTGTAGAGTTAAAAGTGATAAATAGCTACTTTATTTAACAACAACAAAAAAATATAATGCATGCACCCCCCCAAACTCCTGACCTCTTTTAATTTTTCACACTAGACTTTTGGTTGACTGCTACTAGAACAGCTTCAGCAGCAGTAGGTGTAGATGAGCTGCTACCTGAATCACTATATGCCATTTTTTTCTCTAGAACAGGAGTTGCAAATATTAAAACCAAGATATTACATCTATACATATTTAAAAGAAAATGTATGACTCCCTAGCTGCACTGTTTCCTTAAGGCCCATTAACAACATTTGTTTATCTATCAAAAGCAAACTGCTAGAAATTAAAGTTATGCTTTGATCATTGGAGTAATTTTCTAGACAAAAGACGAACAAACATGTAACTCAGATGAAATTATAACACACAAAATTATCACGGTAATAACCTGAGATCCAGCAGCCTTCAGTTACCGTAAACCACTAGCAGCAAAGTGAATGTTAGATACAAACTGAGATAGGAACGGGGCTCTGCAGTGTGCAGCCTCGGGCAGGGCTCTGTGGGAAGGTTCTCGCTGTCTGCAGCTGCTTCAGGTATTTTACAGTGATACCATGCAAGCCTCACAGACTTTTCAAATAGTTAACTCCTAAATTCTGCAGATTACTCTCTACAAAAGGACCTGACTAAGACTGAGTTTAATCAAGTTCAACCAGTGCAATGAGTCTCAGTGGAATTTCATTTGCTGTTTGCATTTAAGAACTGAAATAGCCTGGCCAAAAGCTTTTATCACTTGGTTTAAGAAAAGATTCCATGTTACTGCTTCTTAAAAGCCTTCCCTTGTTTATATTCTTGCTGTCATGGGACAACCATGACAATCAATAGTTAAATTTTTAAACTATTATCATCATGCATGTCCTTCTAGTTTTTGTTGGCCCCTATTTTTCAGTTTTCATGTGAACAAAAGGTGTATCTTTGTGAAATAATAAGAATAAAGTACTTAGTAAGAGTGATATGCTCTGCTCATTTTATTAAACAGTAAATTAATTCCACTGGATGCTTAACAAATAATCTTTTGGCAGGATAAAGTTAAGGGAATAGACACACGATCTCTGATTAAAAAACTACAGAAGAAAGGATTCTTACCTACTGGAGATACTCCCAATAATCAGTGATTCAGGGCTTCAGAAGGATTTTTACTTAGCCATTTTAAATACATCTTAGTTTTGACAAAATGTGATTATCTTCCTCAGTTGAGAAAGAAAAATATTTCTGCATGTATTGTAACATTTAGAAATATCTGAGACTGCTTTCTTCTTCAAGAAGTATCAATGCAGGATAAAAGACACCTCAGAGTTGGGAACCAACTGAGAGCATTTTGTTACAACTTGTAATAAAGCCTCATGAAACACTAGGGTTCTGCATATGGAATATGCCCTTACAAACCTCCAGGAACTCTGCCTTGTTTTGCAGAAATCCAGCCATCTGTTAATATCTGGAAGGGTTTGGACAAGAGAGATTGCTAGAAAAAGCATGCCCTGTGATGTCAGTTGCTGGAATAAAAATGAGAAAAGGCCAGAAAAGGCCTATGTGGGACAGCAGGGTTCTAAAGATGCACAACTGTTGGGTGTTTGAGCCTGCCTTGCTTTCTTCCATGCTCTATCTTGCTCCTACAGCTGTGATCTCCACGATGCTGTCCTGTGCCTCTCAGCAGGACGGTTTCTATCAGGTAGCAGCAAATGTTGTGTTGGCTGCTGGCTGGCCAGGTTCCATCAGCTTCAGCAGGGAGTGACTGTGCAGACTGCTCACATCCACAGAGTAACACCAAAGAGCTGCATAAACATCATCTGCTCATCTCATCCTCCCCTCAATCCCCCGCCTCGAGATTTCAGTTTAAAGCCGTATTTTATTTGTATTTGAAAATTCTATTTGGTCTAATAAATACATTCAGTTAAAACAAATAAACACACAAAAAAAGTCATAATTATTTTTAAAGCATCTTTTCCATTTTCAGACAGCCACAGAAAACACCAAACATTTCAAAAAGTCAATATTAATATTGACCATTACATTGATATATTAACAGAAAAGCAAATAAGAGCTGGTCACATGATGACTATGTTCTGCTAAAATGATAAAGCAGTGAAAATGTCAGATATTTCAACTTGCCTGATTTAATTTGAAATGAAAAAACACTGCATGTAAAATTAGCTATATGTTAGCATAACATGCATTAAGGGTATGCATATTATCTTATACTTAAGTATATATACCAAATACATGTATTATTATCATACTATGCAATGTACATTGTGTATATAAACAGATAGGATATATAGCACATAATAAATATTGTATTTTAAATCATTGTACAAAACATTCATATTTATTACATAATGTAAATTGAATAGTACATTCAGTATATGCTTATTACATATATTAATTAATGTAAATGTTATGTTGGTAAGACACTCATTTGTACACTGGATACAAGTATCTTTTTTTTAATGCAAACCAGAAATAGGAGCAGGGAAGGATCTGAAAGAAAATGGAATAAATGGAGAACCTGCCTGACAAGAGAGGATTAACTTGTAGAATTGCTTATTCTTTCAAAATTAATGCTGAAAGATAATGCAATTGTTCTTTATATAGCCAGTCAGAGAGTTAAAAGATCACGAACAGAAAATGAGACTAAAGAACAATAATAGCACTAAAATAAAAAAGTGTAACCTCTTCATGAAATCTGAGGTGATAATTAGAATCAATTTTTTTTAACACTGGAGAAAAATTCTCTGAAAATAGTTCCTTACTTTATGACAGCTTGGTTCGGAATGTTTTAGAAGCTACTTCTGAGGCAAGTTTGTTTTGCAAAGATACATAAGGATGTAAGTAACAGTTCAAATTTTGCTTTGTATTTCCACACTGCTCTATACAGCAGTAAATGCCTTATTAGACTGTCATATTTTAAATGCGATATGGTAGTTATACATGGAATTTGTTGTATTTCTGAAAATCACTATAAAACTGATTGGATAAATTGTTGATGAATGAGTTTCAGGGATGAGAACTCAGTAGAAAACTGCATCTCCAACCTTCTCCTTACCTGTTTATTCTGTTTTCATTATCAGTTTGCATCTTAATTTTTACACTAGAAACTGAACTTTTGCTATACAGCCTGCCTCAGTCATTTCAAATGTAACAATTTCTCTGGAATCAGCATCTCCCACTAAGCAACTGGTTCATACCTCTGCACTGAAAACTCAGTGTGATACATACTAATTATTTTGGAAGCCTTTTAGATCATTATTGCACAGTTGTCAGAAATTTGGCACTGAGTTGCCTATAATCCTGCTCGCTGTTTTTCTTTCTGAGTCACTTGCAGTTAGCTCAGAATTCATGACAGGCTTCCTTCAGCAAAAGATCTCATTTTTCATCAAGTCATTAAGACTTTGACACACTCAAGCCAAAATCCAGAAGTTTTTCAGGTATGCACATGAACTATCTCAGCTGTATTTCATCCTCCTGGAACAGACACCAGCTCTTTAGGGGACAGATGTGACAGTGACAGTCCCCTGAAGAGCTCCCTTTCCCTTACCCAAGATGGCTATGGAGCAGGTTCTTTCCGCCCTCAGCTATGATGGCTATCACAACATTTTCATGGACTTCCTGCCCAGAAAAAGGATGGACACAGTGGGTTCCTGCTGTCCTTACCTAACATGGCTGCAAGGTGCTCTGCCTGCTTCAGCTGTGTGACAGAAACGAAGCAGGAGCTGACACTTCCTCCCTCCTCCTCCTCTTCTGAGCACAGCACAGCAGTAGAGCACTTCACACAGAACTCCTCATCCACCTGTTGCTTTCCACAGTTCTGGGATGGACATTTCCTGGTAAGCAGCAGACACCTCCTAAAACACCCATATAATAATTGTATCCTCACTTCAGAATGCAACTGCTTTCTGTATTTTCATCCTAGCCTATGACTCTGCCCCTGATAACTTCTGAGCTCATCAGGCAATTTGAAATCGGAGTTGAGAAGGCTGAGGGATAACTATAACCACGCAGCTCCACTGAGAGCTGGCACTCTGCAGAGAAGGAAGGGTCAAAGTAATGCCCTCGATGAGCAGTGGGTACAGCTCAGTTGTTACATGAGCCATTTGGCAGTGCCAAAGAGAAAGGCACATACCATTGCCATCTTGTTTTCTCATTCCATTGTGTGAGACTGTCAGAGTGGGATTTCTCCAGGGGATGAAGAAGGGCTCAGGAAAACATAATATGTCAGTGCCTGACAGTTTAAGTAAGGCAGTTATATTATATTATTATGTTATTATAAATACTTTTAGAAAAAGGTATCCACTACTCAGTTGATTGTTTTACCTGATTCTCTTAGACCCTATAGATGGTAATGGATCTTTTTCATCTCTAATTTTACTTTCAGTCTCCTTTCTCCATTAAACGTGCACACAAAAATATAAAAAATGGTCTCAGAAACATTCTTTTCATTCCAACACCTGCAGTACCCTTTGTCCCCACTTTTTACACTTTGCAATTCCGAAGTGCTCTCAATTATTTCTACTTTTGCAACTCATTCCCTCAAATGTAACTCATAATGGACCTAAATTTATTCTCACTTTCTCCATCTTCTTTTTATACCTTTCCTTCTCCCTTTGATTAGTTATGGCATCTTGTGTGCTGTAAGCAACACCCACACTGAATTTCTACTTATTAAAAAAATTAGTAAAAGCAAATTATGATTACATTTATCAGAGTAGTACAATCTCTTAAGTGGATGAAAGCCATGAAGTGATGTGCCAGATTTTTTTTTCCCTGTCAGGAGAATTAAAACTATGGATAAACAGTTCTAAATGTTCCACCTATCAGTTATTTGTTGTTGTCTTCACAAAACCAGACTCGTCTTTAATCTTGGATTTCATTTCTCTGTTTCAAACACAGATGCTGGTTTTGCTGTCTTTTTCTCACTGGATTGTTGGAAGAAAACTAGTCTGTTGTGAATCAACCTCCCTTCCCCAAATCACAGTGCAGTCAAAAAGAAAGGGAAAAAAAATGAAGACAGCCCTGAGATTTTACTGTGCTACAACTCAGAACGCACCAATCATGCTTTGTCTCACCTTGATCGCTGCTTTTCCCCTCACCCACTGCTGAAGTGCCTGGCCCAGCTCCACTCCTGTCCTCCACAGCTGCCAGCTCTTTCTGCCATCTCCCATATCCCTAATCCTAACACCCTGTCACAGGGTAATTATAGTGCTGGCACGACCCCAACATCTATCTTATATCAACAATTCCCACTTGTTTGCTTTACAGGGAATGACGAAATTAAAAATATATTTGAACTGGAGAGACTCGTTCTGCACCATATGACCTTGACAAGCGACCTTCCCCTGGCTTCTAGAAAACAGGCATAAACATGACCTTGGATGATGCTCCATGGCGAACTGAAGGAAGCACAGCACCGGTGACCCCACCTCAGTCCTGTCCCTGCAGCCACTGCTCCGAGAGTCGCCCTGCTGCAGCTGCCAACCTGCAACAAGACACGGCAAACACGGCCAGCATTCCTTCTGTCCCAGGACACATCCAACCACACCGCGGCTCCCTAGGCTTTTCATCTGGCATCACAGAGCGACCAGACGCGCACAGGGAAGGCAGCAGGATGTTCAGCAGACTTCTGCAGTTTCTCATGCAAGCTCTGCTCAGAACGTGTCACCCCAGCTGCTCCTCTGAGCTCCGCACTTTCGCAGAATCACGGAGTATTCTGAGTTGGAATCGGATCATCAAGTGCAACTCCTGGCCCTGCACAGGTGCCCTGAGAATCCCTGAGAATCCCCCGTGTGCCTCAGAGCGTTGGCCAAAAGGTTTGGAACTGGCAGTCTTGGGGCCATCACCACTTCCCTGGGGAGCCTATTCCAGCGCTCGACCACCCCCTGAGTGAAAAACCTCCTCCAAAAATCCAATCTAAACCTCCCCTGACACAACTTCAGGCCATTCCCTCCCCTTATTTATAAGGGCCCGCTCGCCCCCTCCCTCCCAGAGCTTTGAACAGCGAGGGCAAAGCGACGGCAGGGGGCCGGGGCTCACTCACCTCAGCGACCTGCCCCGTGCTGACATGTCCCAGCCGTGCCCTTCCGGGANGAGACGCGGGGGGACGCGCCGAGGAACGCGCCTGACCCGGTTTGTTTTGGGCCCCGCAGGTTGGAGGAAACTTCCCGCGGCCGGTGGCCTCCTGAGCGGCAGAGCGACCGAGCGGGAGCGCCCGGGCCCGGCCGCCAGGCCTCTCCCGCCGCCGGGGCAGCGGAGCCGCACTGGGCGAGCGGAGAGCGCGGGGGTGCGCAGCGGGCCCGCCTCATGCGCAGTCACCTGCGGAGGGGCTGAGCGGAGTCGCCGCCGCCGCGCCCCGCGCCGGGGGCTCCTGGCGGGCACTTCCCGGGGCAGCCCCCGTTGCCCGCCCCTGCGGAGCCGCCGCCGAGGGACGCACACCGACCCCGCCACCAGCCAGAGCCACCGCCGGGGAGCGACCTGTCAGGGCACCTCGCAGGCCGGCCCCCAGAACCCTTCCCACGCGTTGGCTTGTCCCCGGGAGAACGCGGCTTGGGAGCCTCTCCATGCCTTATCAAGTTCCTTATCTGAGCGGCTCCCAGAAGCTGTAGACCAGTTCAGCTTTATCTGGCGTGGGGGAGAAGAACAGTGTAGCTCTCGCACTCCATCCTAGATCGAGGACCACCTCTTCTGCTGGGGTTTTACACACGAAGATGGTGAAATGCGGATTGCTGGGTGAACCAGGTCCCTGTTGTGGAACGAGGGCTTTGTATTCTTCCAGGTCCTGATCTGTGCCGTGTGTGAGAGGACGCTAATCGTTCTCCTTCATCCCCCTTTCCTAAACCTTTCCTTGCTTCCATGTTGCATTGGTCAGACTTTTGGTCAGTGTTGTTTACGGAAAGGGGTGGGGGAAAGAAGGCAGTCGAGGTTACAAACAAAAGTACTTGTGTGACTCATCTACTTGGATTTAAGACATTGTATCCTTCTTCCACGGGGCCTTTGCTTCTCTCTGAAGGAATCAGATGCTTATTCCTATTCTTCCAGAGGAGCATGGATTGAAAGTTGTACGTTTTAGACTTTTTTTGGGCCACTGCTGATATTATTAAAAGACATAATGGGACTTTGTCACTGGATTACTGCCAGAATTAGTTTACACACTGAAACAATGAGTTGGTAGGCCTGTCATACGATAATATTTGTCCTGCTTTAATATAAAGTTGCTGTGGAGGTGTTTTAAAAATTGTGGAGGACAGTCTGTATCAGAAGAGGCTCTCTTCATCTCTGGTTGGTGTGGCAACCACAATCTGTCCTCGATGCCTTCAGCCTTGGCCATCTTCACCTGCCGCCCGAACTCCCACCCGTTTCAGGAGCGTCATGTCTACCTGGACGAGCCTGTCAAGATCGGCCGCTCCGTGGCTCGCTGCCGGCCAGCCCAGAACAATGCCACGTTTGACTGCAAGGTGCTGTCCAGGAACCATGCTCTTGTCTGGTTTGATCACAAGACAGGCAAGGTAAGATGTTTGTGTAAAAAACGCTGGAACTGCACGTTTGTTTTAGCAAGTCGCTGTGGATCGCTCTGGTTTTGCTGTCGTAAATATGGTTGCATAGGGCAAGAGTAAGATTTGTTTTAAAGTGGTAACTTTCCAGGTAAGTTGGTAATTTCTTACTAAGTAGAAACTTTGAATATTAGGACAAGTATATAAAACTAACAGTTGAAAATGGTTAGTTGAAAGGCTTGCATGTGTCTTATTTATTACTGGGAGTAGGTGATTTTGAGGTGAGTCGTGCAAATGTGAGAGCACGTTGTATCGATACAGTGGTGTAATAGTGTTTTTTCAAATGCAGAGAAATTACTGTTTTATAGGTGTGTGAAAATTGATATTGATTGTGGGGAGCGTTAAAAAATTGATTTTAGAAAGATACTGTGCTTGTTTGGCCCTCTTCCTACTTGTCCTTTTGAAATTTTATGGAGTATTTTGTTTGGTTCCGATAGAAGGTTTATTACTGGCAACAGGAGCGTAATGGGTGGCATTCATGATATAGTATTATTGTTAGTGAACATGGTTTTAAAATACATCCTGTGTTCTTAACTGCTCCTCTCACAAGTCTGGCAGTCTTGTTAAGCAAAATTGAGGGGTCCTGTAGTGCGTGTTTTGTCCACTAGGGATTGAACTGAGACAAGTAAAGTTGTTTTACTTAATGACTGTCAAGTTAATTTTAAATATCCAGCAAAAAATTAACAAAGGGCAGATTACAGTTGCTCAGCACTGTATTTTTTTTCCAAATATATTGATACTATGCTCTAGAACTTAACGTGTTCTAAGTCAGCTGGTTTTTAGCTTCACACCAAGTCCTTCTATGAAATGTAGTCAGTGTAGCCCTGGATTTTAAGAATATTGTGGTCTGTAATTCACGCAGATTTTTTCAGTAGTATGACACAGCATGAGGAGCAGCACAACGCAGTCAAAGTTCTTAAACCTTCCATTGTTAAGTATCCTATGTTATGCAATACTTGGACATGATGGGACAAGACAAGCATTTAATTTCTTAAGTCTGGGTTATGGCTTTCAAGTTACCTGCAGGTAATTGTGCAAACTGCTATCTGTATTAGATGTTTCATTAAGCATCTTGCTTTGGCTCTATTGTATATGTGATCTGCCTTCTTGGATTCTAGAAAACTCAAGTGCTTGAAATACTTTAAGTTTAGTCTTTAACCTTTCTTGTTTGACTCACAAAGTAAAATGTTCCAATTTACTGTGCTGTTTTTTAAATTAGAAAGTATTATGCATATAGCTTTTAATCAACATTTCTTGTGACTTAGAAAGATTTTAAGACCCCCCCCCCCATGTGCTACATTATGGTTACAAATGGTCTGTCATTTTCAAGATGGTTAATTTGACAAAGCACTGAGTGTTGAGCAAGTCTGCTAACTGATAGTCAAGCTTCAAAAACCATCAGCTATGGGGATTTTTGTTTGTTTTTAAATTTCAGTTAGGTTTGGCATCTCTAATATAGGTAAAAAATGTATATGCTTACTCATTTTATTTATCTGTTTTGAAATAGCAACTTAGTAGTAGTAAATAAGAGCATTGTATTTGATAGGTCTTGAGATAACATAATGTGAAGATTTGACAGAGGTCTGATGAAAATTGCCAAGGTGCATCTGTAGCCATGGTAAACAGCTAAACAGTGGGTTTGGGATCATGCCCTGGAATGCAGTCCTATTGCATGTTAGATGTGGTGCTGTAAAAGGTTTAGAGCACGGGTATAGCAGTGTGGAGAATTTCAGATTCTGTGCTTGTTTGTTGGCCAGGGCTGGCTTTTCATCTGGTTGAGCATCAGAATGGCAAATTGTGATACAGTTGGTGGGGAAGGGGAAATGCACCATTAGAGAGAATAGGTATCAAATGCTGTTGAGAAAAGGCAGTAGAAGATACTTATAAATACAGGCTTGATCTTGAATCACAAGAACTACTTAAAAAAATTCTGTGATGTTGTCAAAATACAAACAAAACCATAAAACTATGCCAGAACATTTACATGCAGGACATCTATTATTACTGTTTACATAACTGCTAATAAGCACATCTCATTTAGGAAATTGTCATTATCCTATCAATGACCTATATTTAAACCTGCGCAAATTCTCTTTGTCAGAGTGTTTGTAAACATTTGTTAGAAGCTTATGTATAGGACGTTTATCAATTCTGGGTTTTTCAAAAGATAAAAGACATTCAAATGTTAATTTAGTAATGAGGAAAACCTTCAGATATTTCAAAATATTTCATGAATGATCTGGGAGTACAGTTGCATAAGTTGTGGACTTTGGCAATACCAGTTTCAGGCACTCAGTCACTCAGTCCAGGCTCTGTGTTGCCTCTTGAGCTGCCTTTCAGTTATACTTTATTACTTTTTTTTTTTTTTTTTAAGTGAGGGCTTGGAGTTTTATTTTAGTGAATCATGTGAGTGATCCTGTTTACTACATAGTCTGTAAACAGTTTTGTCAGTATTATCTGTAAGCAATGCCAAGGAGAGTAGTATAGAATTTTTTTCCTAAGGCAGAGGAAGGTATAAGCTGAAATAGGTTGCATAAGTAGACCAACCTGAAGATAACATGTTACTTAGAGTTGAAAGAAGTGAATGTTTACTTTGTATAAAGGTCCTTTAATTATGCATGGAAAAAGTTATTTGCCCAGGGAGATAATGTCTATGTAACACCAGCATTATTAACGTTGAAAATAGAATGAGTTTTCAAGATCACCAATACATAGCAATTAAAGGGTACTTAAAGCTGGATTTGCTTTTTAAAATATTTTAAACATAATATGTAAGCCTAAATATGTGTATGATAAAGGTGGAAGGAGATGGTGGTGGGATTATCTGTACTTGGACTTTTTCTGTGCATAGTAATATTTTTGTAGACAACTGGTGCAATGTCTCTTCCTGCCTGTTTGTAGATACAGTGTAATAACTCCTAGTTAACTAGTGGATTTTTCATGCAGGGATAACATTAGAATATTATAATTAGAATTCTTTTTGGTTTTATTTTTTTTAGTAGTTACAAGTTAATGAATCTGGGTTTTTTTTAGAGATGAAAAAGTGCCTGAAAAAGTGACTCACTAGATATGTAGGAAGTAGATGTTGTGCTGAGCATGGAATGTTCCAAAAAGTGTGAATCAAAGCAAAAGAAAAAGTGGGCTATATTTCAGAAAATCTAAATATGTTTGTTCAGCTCAAATTGCTGCATATGGGAAGAAACTCTTAAAAATTCTGTAACTGAAATAATCTTTAACTTGTTTTTTTGAGTTTTGTTTTCTTTTCTAAAAATAAACAACTGGAAGACCTTTGAGAATTTCTATGTGACTTCCAGGCTGAAATGCTTCTGACAGATGTTGTAGAAACTTTTAGTAAAAAACTGAAGCTTCTGAACAAAAATCCAGGCTTTCAAAATCTGGAATTATTCACTGCCTGAGATTGTTGTGAGTTGCTATTATAAGTACCTTTTATAGGGAATTCATTGCCACAGTTTACCAAAGGCTCTGAGAAACTATGAAAAATACAGTGTTTTCTTAGATCAAAAGCACTCCAAAGAACTGGTCATTTTTAATAGCTGAAAAAAAAAAAGTATAGGCACAAGTTGATGTGCTAATGGTAGCTAACGCTATTATTTTAATTTAATTCAAAGTGGATATGCATTGAATTGAGCACATTCATATCTTGGTGACAGAAATGCTGAGTAGTATACTGAAATCCATAGTCCCTGGAATAGTAAATGAAATTCATTAAAGCTGTGCATTATGGCTTCTAGACTTAAAATATGTGAGATAAAAATACTACAAAATACTTAAAGAAAACAAACACAAATCAGATTCCCCCTTCCCCAATAAAACCCTCAAAAACCAAACCCCAAAAGAACCAACCAAATATCCAACAAGAAAACTCTAACCCAACCAATCATACCAAACCCCAGCAACTCAAAACAACCAGCCCAAAGGTCCAGCCAGTTTAACGTTATCTGAAGGACACGGTGAAGTTTTCTCTGGTTGTGTTTGGGATGACACCAAGCCTGTGGGTGTTGGTGTGGTGGGGGTGAGTGGATCTGCTCAAGGGCAGGGCTGCTGTGCTGAGTGAATGGGACAAACACAAGGCTGCACTTGGAAAGGAAGAACCCCTTGCAGCTTATTAGACCTCTCTAGCATACTGCATTTAATTTTGGACCATAATGCAAGAAATACACTGACAAACAGGAGTTGAGATTAGATAGTCTTTTTTTTCTGTATTGTACTAGGGTAAAAGTAAATTGATATGAAAGAAAGCAAACAGTATTTTTCAAGAGGAAATATGTTACTTAATGTTACATAAAATGTTTTGTGGATATCAAGAACTTGGCATGATTCAGGAAAGTACAGGACATTTTCTTTGGACATTATGTTTGTTCAGAAGTATTTTAGTAAATTTATCTTAAAAAACTAAGTGGGATATGAAAAATGGTATTTGGAATTGTGGGGTTTTGCTGGGAGATTTTTTTTCCTGCTGCTTCCAGTAGAGAATCCTCTGTGATACTCTGACCTATTTAGTGTTGATGTATGTAAAGGATGTTTAGTTTCCAATGTATCAGTAGCACTTATTTTGATAGATACCATGTCTGTTACTTGTTTTTTCCTCTATTATATCTTTTCAACTTTCTATTAGGATTGTTGTCCGAGAGATGAACAGATGTTTTATTTTTCAGTACTCTTCATGTTGCTGTATGCTTACAGTCTGCAGTGGAGACACTGCCTTCAAAACACTGAATGTTTGTTCCAAGTGCCCTGGGGGACTGACCTGGGATTTGCTGTAATGCACTAAGGTGAAACTCCAGTGCTTAGGTGCTTCGGGTAAGAGGGTGATGTCAGGCAGCCCTCACATACACCTGCTAATATTTTTATGTAAGTGCTTTTCACCCTGAATGAACCATCCAATTTTATACTGATATGATCATGAGAATAGTATGGGGTAGGGAGCTCTTGCTTTCAACAAACTTGAGCACTGTGGTTTTAGGGGCCCGTGTGGGAGTGCGGGCAGCCATTTATAGTAGAGGTAAGTCAGTGCTGACAAGGATTTCCCTGCAGAGATACCATCTAGAGCCACTGCTGCAGAGTTAATACTGTCATTCTTGGAACTGATCCATTGCAGTCATGCTGCATCTATCCTGAGCCAGGAACACCAACACATTGATTAGGCTTTAAAAACAAACAAAAATCCCTTTTGTATTTGCAATGAATTTTTACAAACCCCAAATGAATCAGGTTACTTAGCCGGAATGAGGGCCAGTAAATGTGTTTTCCTTAGATCTCTTATGGGATGGTTTGGGTTTGCTCCTGGTCCCAGGCTTATAAATGTAAAAACTTGCTTTCCTACACTTTGATTACATAAAGTTGTTCTTGATCTTCAATTTTTTATATGTTAGTTGGGCAATCCAGTGATCGTTTGCAGGTGGATTTACATGGCACTGGAGAAATACTTTGATTTGGCTTTATCTTCTCATTTTTCTTAATAAATGTGACAGCGTCATTTTTCTGTTTATCTAATGAAAATAATTGAATTTATGTATGCTGTAAAGGGCCATGTGGGTGGGGAGTGTCTGTGTCACTGTGCTACTTTTGTTGATTTGAGTCTGATCTAGCTAGAGTTCTGCAAAATGTGTTGATACATACTCAGCTGTTTCATTGCATTTTAGGTTTTGTAATTTCTTTTAATAGATAACATAAAGTGAAAATGATCAGCATTTGTGGAACCAGGACAGTGAAAAGGAAGGAAGAATGCAGTCTCCATCCCTATAGCTAGCAATTTTACAGTCTATTGCTGCTGGGTTATCCGACTATTTGTTGTCTCTGGATTTTTTTGTTTAATCACATCAGTACTTGCTTCCTGTTAATGTTGCTCACTTGCTGAGAGTTTGGATTATCCAAGAGCTCTGAATTTTGTTAGATATTGCGGTGACCGTGCATTCATGTTCCCAACTTGTCTGTCTTCCCAGAAACGTTTCTGCTTGTGGCAGAATTTTGGAAAAAGGCTCAGCATTGTCACATTTTTGTTGAGTATAGGCAAGTGTTTTTTCAGTCTGCTCTAGGAGTGGGAACATCAGGCAGAGAGATGAGTTGGACTGTACCATCTTGCAAGAAGACATATCTCTGTGCCAGAGGCTCAGAACAATTTCCTCCTTGAAAAGGGAAATCATTGTGCTGGAGCCAGACAATTAATTGGATACAATTTTCCTGTTGTGTTCTACCAGACTTGTGTGTGATTGAGCAATGCTTTAGAGTTTATTTCAGTCTTGAGAAAGTATAAATAAATTATGAACTTCCAGCAGGCTTATAATAGAAAGTCCAAAATCCTGTAGTAACACTAGTTGAGTGGAAAAACACAGAAAATGCTAGCAGGAGTTTAACCTTTTTTTTTTTTTTTCTTTTGTAAAAAATAAACATAAAAAGTACAGGGATTAGTCAAGGGTAGTTTAGGGCATGAGGAATTTATAAGATCTTTGCAGAGCTAAGGGACATTACAGTATTGATAGTTGAACTGTGGTGTGTAGTGAAGGGAAATATATGCTATTCATAGAACTTTTAGGTTATAAAATAACACGAACCAACCATTGGAAAGACTGAAGAGTTGACAGTTCAATTGTAAAATGTCCTAATAGTGTAGAATAGGAGAACTTGAAACTAAATACAAAAAATACTGACAGTATTGTGCTGCTGTTAAAGGTTTTCCCCAGGAGGAATATCTTGTTTAGTTTGTTTTCATATGATAATTCAAATGTGTTGAAAATATTTATTACAGAAAGTGTTCAATACAGAAAGCATTCAATGTCTCATATATGTATAAAAACCATATAAGAACAGAAGGGTGATCTTTTCCTCTTGTGTTAAGATAGTATTGAATAGAAACCTAAGAATTAAGTTATTAGTGCTGCATATTCTCATAATTACACTTGTAGTATTTCTTCCATAAAAATAAAATAAATGCAAGAGCTTAAGATAGAAAAGTTATGGATGCATGTAACTATGTATTGAGGAATACAATTTTTAAAGGAAGGAATAGAAATGTTATGTTTCAAATCCAAGATGAAAAGCTCTGTAATGGGCCAGAGAGATATTTGTACAGCAAGTTCTTTGAAGACATTTGGTACTGGCTGCTGCTATCTGCATATGTCATTAGTCTTATCTGATACGGAAGTTTTTGCTCTTAAATGGAACTTTTCCAAAGTTGTTCCTTTTTTGGAAGTTGACTTATAAAAGTCAAGCTGAAGTTTAAGCCTTGATTTGTCTAAAACTTAGTCTTTGCCATAATATCAATGTTCTGTAAGTATTTTTTTGCTTGTTTAACCACACCCCAGCAGAGTTTGATTATGCCTTGCTTTCTGTTTTTTTAAATTAGTTTTCTTGAAGTGTAATGCTTAATTATGTAGGTTGGAAGCCAGATCTCTTGGTTCTGCAAAGCTGAGCATTTAGCCTGCCTACCTTTTTGCCTTTTAATATCATAATGACCTTTCCAGTAATTCGTGGCACAATTAATTGTCATTCTCTCTTTTTTTTTTTTTTTTTTTGTTAGCTGTGATAGTTATGCCAATAGAAATATGGGCGATAGAATTGCAAATCAGTTTCTGTAGTATTACTTGTGATTTTATTCTGGCATTGCTGGGTTTTGCACTTACACCTACTGCTACCAGGTGCTTGAAGAATCTGAAAGCTTTCAGGAGGCATAATGAATTATTTGTAATTCTTCATGTTTTGAACTCGGTTATTAAAAAAAAAAAAGCTTTGTTTTTTATATCTGATTGTGAAAGAATCCATTCTGCAGCCAAGTTATTTTTGCAGATCTGTGATCTCTGTAGGCAACTCCTTGTTGTGTTCTTACAGGGATTCCTCTTGCTGGATGCCAGAGGATTTTTGAGGTTATGTCAATATTAATGCATACTTGTAAGGAACAAAGAGTAAGTTTGAAGTTTCTTTAGTTTCTGTGGATTCTAGAATTTTAGGTCATTGAGTAGTTAGGGTATATCTACTTGGAGGGAAGTTACAATACTGTGAACAAGGACAGCAAGTCCTATGACATGGATGAACTGGCAGAGGATAACTGAAGTTGGTGTGTACCTCAGGAGATTGTCCAGTCAGTCCAATCTGCTGGTCCACAGCAGCTCTAATGAGTCGAGGTTGCTTGTGGACTTGGTAGAGTATTTTGTGTACAGAATTAATCCCTACCAGGAAATAAGCTTCCGAGGTCAGTGTCAGGCATATTAGCTGGTACATTAGCCTGTGTTGCTGTTATCTTATGTTTCTAACTTCCAGTGTATGTATGTACAATTAGAATTTAGTATTATGCTTACCTGGAGTACTTATTTTATAGTGTAACTTAAAATTACCACCAAAACATGTCAGGTAAATTTTAAAATAGTCTCTGGAGGAAAAGAAGCACTAAATGAATGACATTAGAATGTTCCTAATTCCTTAAGTGTGGAAATAATGCAACACTTTCACTTATAGCTGTCAGCCACTACTTCCTTTTTAGGAACTCAAAGGGGAAATTATATTTTTTTCAGTGTTCCTCTTTGAGGACATTTTGTAAACTGCATATTCCAGCATTTATAAGAGAAAGCCAGGAACAGAAATTGTCATGGAAAGGGTATATTTGTTTTTGCAATCTCCGTAGCTATTTGACGTTAGGTAAAGCTGCTGGTTGTGCTGCTTAAGCAGAGCTTTGTTAGGTATCTAAATATTGTCAGTGGCAGTGAAGGCCAGTGATTTGCTCTATGAACCCTTCCTGTGTAATTAAGGGAATAAGTGATAGGCTGCTATTTATATTAATAATATGTTACCTATAACACAGAAAGGCATGTGGATGTTCTAAGTCTATTTGAATGCTCTTTACCCATGGCGTCATTCTGATCTTGGGTTACATTTATGAATGACACTTAATTAGAAAGTTAAAAGTCTGTGTGATGTGTTTAGATAACTTCTAACTTCTACGTAAACAGAAAAGGAAATGTTTCGGGAGGTTTTTGTACTTGAACAAATGCATTACATCAGCACATAAGGACAACCTTCCTTCCTTTCAAAATGCATGTTTTGATTTTGAATCTCTGTACACATGCTGCCTCACTGACTGAGATCAGCACAGATTGTGCATCCATCCTGTTGCAGCATATTGCTTCCTGATCAATTTAATGCAGATCTACATTTTAGCTGCAGACTGACCTTCCCTGACCCCATGTTCCAGAAGGGGGCTTGGGAAGGGTTAGGTTAGCCAAGCACTGCACCAACACAGTTGTCCTTTCTCTGAGCCATTCTGGGACATCCAGATTGCATTCCTGGGGGCTCCTTAGGTCACCTCTGGGATTTTCCTGCTTCGCACGTCAGTCTAAATGTGCCTGCAGTTGAACAATTGTGTATGCAGATGTGCAGGTAAGAGGGATTTTTTTGGTCTCCCCTGGTTATCAAATCTAAGTGTGCTCATTTTCCTTCCTTGCTTTCCCACGCAGCTTCATGTTGAGCCTTCCCAGGATAAGAATTGCTGGATGAATTTTAGATGATGATCTGAGTTTTATAAACTAATGCTAAAGGATCTTCATGACTACTACTCTGTATTTTGAGATCTGTAACTTGTACTCTCTTTGATGTGTGTTATGGTTTAAACTTGCTGCGTACGTCTTCTTTTATAATAGCTGTTTTGTAAATAATTGCTTTGTGATATCCTTTAAAGCCTTTTATGAAGATGTAGTTTAGAGTCTAATGTCAGAGTACCTGTAATCTTGTAACATTATTTCAGTGACTGGATCTGCTTTCTGGTGTTATGCCTCAAATCTAGAAAGTATGTTAAACCATTCTCTTTTCAATATTGCTTCAGACAGTTGTTACACAAGTGAGCAAAGCTCAGTGGAGACTCTTGTCTTGTCCAGACCAAAGCTTTTCAGACAATAGAAGGATTTAAAAAATATTAAGTGCTTGCTTATACTTGTAAGCATTTGGAAGAGGTAATTTTTTTCAACTGCTACACTCATGCTGAGGTGTCCCATGTATTCTTTTCATGGGACAGTTGTAGTGGCAGGATTTTCAAATGTGAATTTGTGATTATATATGGATAAAAAATGTTTTAACCTTGAAGTTTGTGTTTACAGAGACAGTCAATGTGCATTTTTATTTCAAAACTGGTTCTATTCAATATATAGAATTATGTTTAATATTTTTATTTAATGGGTGAGATAGTGGAGACATAAAAAAGAAGAAAAGAGGCAAATCAGTGTTCTAGGTACAGTCTCTTCTATCCGAAAAGAAATTGTGACTTTTGGAAAGTTCTGATTTAATTTACAAATAATGCGGTAAAAAAAGTCACAAGAAAAATAAATATTTGGGAACATAGGAAGGGGCCAACTTTTTTTTTTATATTAATATTAGCAGTGACAGTATAATTGCTAGAACATGAAAAAGGACTTTAGTGAGTGTACAGAGACAAGTATGAAAAATGGACCAATTCAGTCATTTTTGTTATTTTTGACCCATATAACTCCTGCTCTGGGCTTTCCTTTCTATAAAGCTAGTGATGATACAGTGAATGGACAGGACCAACCTGCTACTGATCAGAGAGTCACAGAATGGTTTGGGTTGGAAGGGACCTTAAAGATAATCTAATTCCCAGCACCCTTGCTGTGGGCAGGGACACCTCCCTCTAGACCAGGTTGCTCAGAGTGCCATCCAACATGACCTTGAGCAGTTCCAGGGATGGGGCATTTTCCAGTTGTTTGGGTTTTTTTCCCCCCATCATTGTTCCTTTCTTGGTATTTTTTAACTTCATTGTGCTCATTAAGTTCTAGCATAGTAGTAATAGTAGTAGTAGTTATTATTATTACTATTATTATTATTATTATTATATTCCAAAGCAGAAGAATTTCTGTCAGTGCTTTTAATAATTTTTTATGAAATGTCCCATTTCAGTGGAAGAAAAGCACACCAGCAATAAATGACTACAAAATCAGAGAGGTGTTAGGTACATTACATGTGCTCAAACAGCTGTCAGGAGTGCACTTCTATCAGTTGTGTCCAGGAGCAGGTCTGAGGGCCATCTTAGCAGGGTTCTTTTGGTTTATCCAGATGCTGTGTAGACTTAGGCTGGTGGGGGTGAACTCCTTATTTCCCTCATGCATTGTATTTGTGAGCATTTGAAAGAGTATGAGCTATACTCGCCTTTTTGATGCAGCCTTTGAAGTATGAGTGTTGTTTGCTGGCATCTTGAAAGAGGGAGGAGAAAGTTTATCTGCTTTGATAAACAAGCCTTTAGAAAGAGCTCTACGACCTTGCTTGAAGAAGGATTATGATGAGAGGAATGTCTTGTGTATTTATTTTATATAATCACAAGTGGTAAATTCAGTTAAATGTGGCTTGTTTACAGTGTAAAACACTTAAGATACCTGCCTACACTTGAGGCATAGAGAGGGTATTATCATTTAAATGTCTGAATTATGATAATTTACATACTTGTTTAACGTGCTAGCAGTGTATGAAGCCAAACTTACAAGTTTTGAGAACATTATCATTTAAAGAACTTGAGTTGTTTAATTTTTTTTAAGTATAAGAGCATTAGGTTCTGGAGAATAGACATGGATGACTGTTCTTTATACAGGTGTTAACAGGTTTTTTCTGCTTCAGTAGAACTGTTAAAGATGTCACATAGCCTGCATGACTTGCATCTTCCCACAATGCTAATGTGAAATTGCATTTTGAAAACTGTGGTGGAATATAGAGTTTTTGTTATTTGCTGCAAAACTCAGGGCTGCAATTCAGAGAGAACTCTTGCTTTTCAGTTTCAGTTCTACTCTTTCACGGGATCTTGTTATAATTCAAAAGGTGCTTTTTTCACTATTGATTTGTGTTCCTCTGTGCTTTCTAGTACCTTTGACAGAAGAACTAAAGCAAAAAGCATAGAACAAAATCTTGTCAGTTTACACTGTGCAGTGAAAATGTATTTTAGAAAATCCAAGGTCACTGAACCTACATGTTTCTGAAAATGTTGGTGGTAACACTTACTTAGAGCATGATGCTCTTGCCACCATTAGGGCAGTAATCTAATGGAACAGCAATAGTGAAATGGAGTAGGAGCAAAAAAGCACAGTGAACCCCAACATCAGAGTGGGGTGTTTTTGTTTCAATTAGCTGATCCTCTTGAGGCCAAAAGCCTCTGTAGCAGGGAGTTCCTCTCTGTATTGTGTTTTTGTCAATTGCTGGGTAGTAACTTCCTTTCATTTTTAATGTATTTATATTACCATTATGGTAATATGGTACTTCAGGTTGGAATTACATTTCCCTTTATTTTTAATAGTTGAGAAGGTGAAAAATAGAATGTTCTGCAAAATAGTGATTCTTAGGAAAGTATTTGACAAAACTTAAGAAAAAAGGACAAATCTATGTCAGAAAAGGTTATGGGTACACAGAATATTTCTAAAGGAGTTGTCAAATGCCAGGTGAGCTCTTCTGCACAACTGGACAACATCATTCATCCTATCCTTCTTGTGTTGATTGTCACACTTGGGCCATTCTTAAAACAACTAAACTTAGACATCAGCTCCCTTGTCTGTCCTCTGTAACATTGGTGCTGTCTTCCTTCCACTCTTTGGGATGAAAAGAATTGCAGATTTTTAAGAGTTACCTGTTGTTCACAATGCTTCCCCTTTGGAGTCTGTAAGTAATCCCAACTGCTGCCTTCCTCTTGCTTCTGTCCCTTTTTGCAAAGTGCAAAGAGCAGTGGTAAAATTCCAGATCGTGCACCTTGCCTTCCTCTGGTGTCCAGCTGGCTTTGAGTACGTACAGTGACGGAGCAGATGTAAGTCAGTTTAGAGGCTGGAGAGAGGAAAATCAGGGGAAAAAGGAGTGCAATGAAAGGCCGGAAGAAAGTTTTCTGCTTCTGTTTCTCATTCTTTCTAAATACAGGCAACCAGATCTCAGGTCACTTTCTCTGGTTTGGGCCTGGTAGCCATGGAAGGTGGCCTTCAGGTGCCCAGATGCTGTGAGGGCAGGAAGCACATCTGTATATTCAGTTTGGAGAACTGTTGAGGTAAACTTGGTACCATAACTGAGGCAATACTGGGGATAAACCATTGGGTGAAAAGAGCACTGAGCACTGAAGATACCAGGGAGTGTGCATAGGAAATTCTACAAGGATGGCATAGAGACAATGGAATCCATGTTACAAGTGTTCAAGTGTTGCAGAAGGGAATATTGAAACTGAAGAGCAATTGAAGTCACAATTGCACAATCTAGAATGAAAGTTGCCCTAAAAAAAAAAAAAAAAGAAGAAAAACCAACAGGAAACATGTATTGCTACTTCTCCTTTTTAAATTTACTTTTACCATTAAGTAGAGGTGCCCGAAGAGGAGAGTTCTGTGCTATTGAAAAATGATCATAAATGTTACAATTATCATTTAAGGTAACAAGATTTTTATTGGTGATTTTCTGTGCTATGCTCTTTGAGTTTTAAAAAATGCTTACTTCTCTCAGCTTAATTTCTCAGGTTCTATTAAAATATTCTTAGCAGGTTGAAAAGAGCCAGTTACAAGCAGTGCAGGAATGGCAGTTGTATTTTTATTTTTTCTTTATTGAACTAGTCATGTAGTTGGAAGATGGGTCATCTTCCATGAAAGGTTTTAGGAAAAATAGTTTCAGCTCCTTATATAAGACTGTTTTTAGTGAGGAGTGTGCTCTCTGCCATATTTGAGACACTTAATGCTGAGTACTTCACCTGTTTTTAATTGTGACTTGCTAATGACAGCATTCCTTATTAGAATTCACTAGGTGGATTTGGTTTAAGTTGAAATAGCAGTATGGAAATACTTGTCATTTATGTGCTTCTGTCACTGCTAAAACAGTTTGTTTCATACTTAGTATAGATTTGAATATGCTGCTCCATGAAGAAATGTACTAATTCAGTTTGTATTTTAGTTGATACTGAGTAGGGATGAATGTTTTTATCCTTGAACTGACAATGATGACTTTGTATCTGCAGAATGTAAAAGCTGTAGTAGTTCTATTTTAAAATTAATGGTAATTAGTTTTTTCTTTATTAAGTTTATTATTTGGTTGACTAAAGTGACTTTGTTGCTTTCTTCTTGCAGGTTTTTTGTTTGTTTTGGTATTTGCTTCTTTGCTTTCTGAAATTTTACTTTTGTTTTATTTTATTTTCATGGCCTAGGGGCTGAATCCTTCTAATATGCATTGAATTTTTAGTTGAAATTATGCAGCACATAAATCTGAGAGAAGACAACCAGTAGCTTACTGCAGTTGAAGTGATATTGAGGTTCCAGGGGCTTCATTGACTCACCATAGACACACTTCTTTCTGGGTGGCTGACCAAAATCTTTGTTAATCACACACAGCTGGTAAGCTTTTAGAAAGAGGGGAATGAGAGAGTGAAAGGTGTTAGGCTGGTCCTGCATGAAGTTGGGTAGTTATTCTTGTCTAACTGGCAAAGGGGTAAGTGTTTTGCATTCTATCGAAAAGTCCAGGGCAAGAATACTTCTGTTGTAATTTATTGTGGAATATTACTGTCAAGTGGCTTACTTTCTGTAAATGATTATTAATTTTCTCTTAAAGTAATAAGCCAAAAATGCATTAATAATTTTCACATTGGTTATTGTTTATATGAGTGACTGATAAAATCCAGGACCTTCTGAAATCTTAACAATTTATATTTGAAAATTAGTTTATTCAAAATATTTAGGTATTCATAGAATAGTTAGTAATAAAGATTTAACTTCAGTTGGTTTAAAATGCTTACATTTTTTGCTTTTAGACTAAGAGCTGTATGAGTTCTCCTGGGATTTTTCTCTGTTTTCTTACTCAGAACTATTGATGTGGCTTGAACACTTTTGTTTACTAGTTTTCTGTTTCTGGTATTTAAGTTTTCAAGCTAAACCTTTTAAAGGGAAGTGAAGAAAACATCAACGTTGCTGGTGTCCCTGTTAAGAAACACTGAGGTTGAGAAACAGGTGGCAGAAAGCTGCTGGGTGGAGGTTGATGATAGCCTGTCATGCTTTGCATTATTTCTGCTTGGCACTGGAGGACTGGATGGTGTTGGAAGTCTGGAGACTCAGCTGCTGAGTCTGGAAGTTGGCAAGTCCATCCAGTTTGTGCAGTCAGGAGGTAGATAAGCTGCTCAAGTTGTCCTGTTTTGAATTAAGTGTGAAAAGTTTAATGTAACAAGGTAAATGAGGCACCCTTGTTAAGAGCACATGTTAATTTTATCTAACTTTAACTAATTTTCAGAGACAGAGAAGCAAGCCCTGAAATAAATGTACTAAAAATGCACTTTGTCCCATGAGAGCTTGTTAAGAATGAAATAACATACTTTAAGCTTGGAAGTTTAGTACTCCTTTGTTTTTAAGGTACTTTGTTGAATGTTGAAGGAGTACAGGGTATTCTGTGGTGTTTTTCCAATCCCTTGTGTGCTTTGCACGTGTTGCTGTTGCGTGCTGGGAGGGGACTGGTCTACTCAGTTCCACCACGTGTCTGTGAGGGTTTTGTCTGTTCCAAAGGAAACCAGAAGGTATAAACAGGGAGAAAGCTGGAGGTGTCCTGTGGTGCAACTCTTGAAGCAGATGTTAGCTGTGCACTGCACAGGGTGTGTTCCATAATTGCTGTGAGATGTTACTGCTCCCAGCATTGACCTGGTGTGAATGGGCAAACTTGGTGGGATGAAAACTATTTGAAATACAGAGAGAAGAAAGCGGAGAGCTGACTCTTGACACTTCCCTGGAAACCTAGATGGGAGATTGAGTGCAGTCAAGGGAAGTGCTGTGCAGTGAAGCCAAGAGATCTGTAAGGGCTGAGGTTGTGTGTGTGGTACTTTCCTGCTGCAGTCTGTCATTTAAGCATGTCTAAAATACAGCCGCTTCCTCAGCCCCGAGGAGCTACTGCCAGGTGGCAACAGAGGCAGGAGGTAATTTCAAGATCAAGTAGGAGAAGGACTAACTCCCTTCTTTCTAAGTCTGTGGTAGACAGGCTAATTCCTGCCTACTAACCAGAGCTATGTGGAAAGGCATTTTCATGTGAGAGGGCCTTGCCCTTTGCTTGTTTCCTGTGTCTCTTACATTTTGTAACTTCAGTGGATATTCACATGAATTTGTGTATAAGCAATCAGGAGAGCTGTTACTGATCTATAAACAAATTTCATACTATGTTTCTATTACAACAATAATACCTTAATTGTTTTAAGGCTGGCTGGGCAAATTTGTGAGGTGTTTTTTCTTGTAAACATTTGAAAATTCATCTAACAGAAGTGTCACAGATTTGTTTGGGATTTAAAATTTTTTTCTTTTATGAAATAGTGCAAAGCTGCAATAATCCAATGAAACATTGTACCAACCTGCATCATGTGTTGTGTTTGATATGCCTAGTATTTGCTTAAGAACTGAGTATACTACTTGGCTGCAGAAGAAAATCTTTTTCCAAAAAATTTGAAAGAAGAAATAGGGACACACATGTTTCTCTTAAACTTGTGTTTAACCGTGTTGCTCTTAATGCTGCCAATTCCCAGTGGCCCAACCTATTTTCCTTTGAAACAAGCTTTGGATAGCATCTAATTCTAATTAAAGTTTATTAAAACTTTGTACTAATAGTAGACTAATTATAGGTAGTGTAAAAGTCTTTCTGATTTTCCTTTAATCAAACTGTAATCTTGTCTACAGCTGTATTAAATTTAAGCTTGGATGACAAACCTCTTGGTATGTCAAAGCTTATTACTTAACAGCAAACATGTTTTTTGTGGGAAGGCTGTGTTTGTACTGAGAGTGCAGTTTGGATGTTATGTGAACTTAATTTGAGGACTCATCTGTTTCGGTGATACACACTACAGATGCTTTTTTTCCATGGAGTAGATGGGCCAGCATAGATGGGACTGATTTCATGCACAGTACGAGTCCTTGCCACTATTATTAAGTGTCATCATTTTTAATGACAAGCTTGCTGAGCTTTCTTCCATATTCTGTTTGGACTATGGATTTTGAAATAATTCTTCAAATGTTTTTGTTTTGAGCTTCTAGTGTATGTCAGTTGGGGGTTTTTTTCTTTTAGTAAATGACTCATTTTCCTGGTTGGCTTTTAGTTTCTTTTGTTTTCTCTTCTTCTAAAAGCATAGATAATAAACTGTAGCAGAATTTAAAATATTAAATGTCAAGAATACATTTCAACAAAGGGTGATCTTTGTACAGAAAAAGCCTAACTGTTCTCAGAACAGCAATTTTTAAAAAATGCTGATTAGACACAGAAAAAATCTGTGTATTAATTCCAGTTCTTTTGCAGTGTATGGCCAATTTCTAGCTGGATACTTTTTAACATTGATTAGGAAGTTCAATTTCTATATTTAATGGAAAAAACCTTTGACAGCTTTCTGGTTTTTACCTATGCTTGCTCATTCTGGGTAGAATTCCAGTAACTTGCGTAATTTCAGTATCAAGAACACTGAGGTTGAGAAACCTAATTTTAAAATTTGAGAAGTACGAGAATTGTTAATGTGCATGTTGAAGTGTAGAAGTAGCTTGTCTGGGAGACTTTAGACTGTAAAAATGGAATTAATATTTTAGGCAACCCACAGAATATGTGGGTATATTCCTATAATTAATGGAAAATTCAGTATTTAAAAAAATCTTGAACAACCAAATCTTTACAACATAAACAGTCTTCAGCTCTAGTTTCTGCTCTGCTTTTTGTGGCACTGGTTTTGCATTACCCAGCCCGGGCAGTGTGTTGTGTATCGTGGCCTTGCCCTCTAGTGGCTGCAACTCAACTTTTAAACAGTGAATAGAAAAGGCATTATCGTGCTTAGGGAAGAGATTTGGAAATTTTTTTTATAGTGGTTTAAAGAATTAAATCATCGGGGAAGGCTGTTTCTACTTAGACTGGCAATCTAGAACCTTTGATACTAGAGAAATGTTCTTCTTGTACTTTGAAATTTTTTGTCTGGGAAATATGAGCAAAATATGGCACATTGAGTACAAAAAATTGTAAGGCTTGATAAAGTCCTTTCAGAGGTCTGGGCGACCACTCCCTCAGGCTTTTCAGCTAAAAGGGTGTGGGATTGCCAGCAGTACTTTGCAGTTCCTGCTCCTAATGCCCACTGGCAGATAGATCACGGGCACTGATGTGTTCTGGGTGCATTGCTGTTGACAAAGAGATTGAGTTTTGGGTTATTGGTTGTTTTGTGTGCGTGTTGTTTTTTATTTTTAACTGTCTGAAGAATCACACCCGTAGGCACAGGAGTTACCAGTGTAACATCCTTGATGACCCTGATGGAAAATAGCTAGGAAAAAAGCCAACAAAATACTTCTGTCTGTGTAGAAAGCTGTACTTTGGAAAGTTTTGCCATATTAATGATCTGTCTAATCTGTAAATCCAATGTACCTTGTGTGAGATTTTTGCCCTTGACTAAGATGTATGAATCATGAGTCACCATGTTTGGTACTGTAATTGCCAGATCCTTGAACGCCCCATCTGCCCTCTGCCCATTCTTCTGCTGGGGTGGTTCTGTCATGAACCTGGGAGAAGGTGCCCCTTGTTTTGAAGCCAGTAGGAGACGGGTAAAGGCATGACTGATCAATATTCTCTAAGATTGCCTAACAAAAATCAGCTCACACATTCTCTCCCATTGCTGGCTGACCCATCTCCATATGTAGATTTCTTAAGTTTAAAATAAATAATATTTTTCTTTATTGTGGAATTGTTGATCTCCAAGGAACACCAGAATAAACCACTTTGTTCATGAATACCAGAATTGAATTACTACTTGCTTTGAAAGTCCTGATCCAGGAATGCATTGCAAATAAATACAACTTCCTCCCAGGATATTTTTGCTCTCACTTTGTTGGAGGTATCTTGAGTACAACTACTAAACTCCCAATTGTCAGATTTCTTCTCTGTGCTGGAAAATGAATTTTCCATCATTGGATAGAGCTGCACCCTTCTATTTTGGTGTTTGGTTTCCAGTTAATTGCATTTGCTCTCTGTATGGAATGCTGAAATTCAAAACACAGAATGAAAATAAATTAAATTTAATAATATTTGTTTTTTAAGTTTTGGTCTGCCCTTGATGCAGAGAAGTCTTCAGAAAAGTGAGGAGGAGCGTATTGCTCTGGTGACCCGTTGTTTTCAGTATGAGGAACTGTGTAGTGAACTCTCACTACACTCTGTTTGGGTAATATTTGTGGTTTGGACCTCTTACAAAAATATCTTGTTCGACATGATTAAAATTAGTGTGGTGTCATTTGTACTAAGGCAGTTCCCTTCAGTTAGGACTTGTACTTTTGCATCTTTGGCTGCCTTGAATTTATATCACAGTAGCTTTAAGTTTATCCTCAGCATGTGCGTTCTAGCTGTAGTTTAGCAATGTGCTGAACATTATTTTCCTTGTGACACTTGTGCTCTCTGAATTAATAGTTCAGGAGCAGATGATGGCAGAGAGCAAGAAAACATTGCTTTGTGCAAAGGAGAGGTGAATTAACAGACCTGCTGCAGATGCTGGTTTAAAAAAAATAAGAATGCCGTAGTGATATTAGACAAGTCCTTTCAGATGGAATATGTCCCTTAATAAAATGAAGGGAGGAACTTCTTTAAATTTTTTAGGATATTTTTTGAGTTTTCATATATATATAGAGTTAATACCAAACCACTGCTGCATTGAATTTAGAGGTATCTATGAAATCTGATGTGGGTTTTTTCTTTGTCTGAATGTGTGACTGCTGGGAGTTATTTCTGCCATAAACCAGCAACAATATGGAATTAATGATAGGGAAACACAGTACCTTGTGTGGAAGGAAGGAGTAGAAATGAGAAATAGTTTAAAATAGTTTCAACAACTCCCTTTACTCCCTAAGAAGCTGTAAAGTAGCATGTGAGAAGAGATTCTTCTGTGCTAGGAGTAGAGGAGCTTTGATGTAATGATTAACTAATTTAGCAACTTAGCAGTGAGTAGCAAGACAAGGCAGGTGCAGAAGCTTTTGCTGTTCTGCACCTGCCTTGAAATGTTAGGTTATGTTGGGAGTTGGAGTTTCCTGATAAACTAACGAGCTGCCTCATAACCTTGTGCCTTCATATTAGTTCTTCTCTTCTGGCAGAGTATCTGGTAAGATTGGCTTCTGTTGTGGTTTTTCTTCAATTGGCTTGCAAATGAAAATGTAATTGTTTGCTGGTAGAAGTTCAGTAGTGCAATTTTCTTAAGGAAAACTTCCCTTTCAATTAATTTTTTGCTAGTTAGTTACCTCGTTAGCTCAGGATTTTTGAGAAAGCAGAAACAATGGATAACGTTGGTGTTGGATTTCTCATTCTGAGTATTTACTGACAGATGCTGATAGTACTTCAAGATTGCTTTTATAAACATTTTTTTTCATTTGTTTTCCTCTTTTTCTGTCATTCTGGTTATTCTTCAATGTTTTGCCATAAAAACAATTCACTTAGTTTCTACAGAAATTTGATTTTAGTTTTTGTTTATGCAAGGTTCTAATAAGGTCAGTTAAAATCTAGAGACCAGGGGAAATTCATGCCTTACCTCTGCCCTTAAATTAGAGCAAAGCTCTGTCCAAACATGACAAACCTCTCTCTTTATGTCATACTTTTGATTGCAGTTGTCAGAGACAAAACCAATACTTCATTTTGGTCTTGCGCTTCATTGGGTTGGCCAAAGAATGTGAACTATCAAGTTTAACCGTTTTTTGATTGTGAATTTAAGAATAAAAACTTTTGTTTTCTGAATAGTCTTGGTGTTGTTCACTAATGCAGAATATTTATGAGTGCTTTTGCCTCGTAAAGGTAAGAGTAAATTGCAATAATACATTACAAATGTTTAGAAACATCTATGAAACATGTAGTTGAAAAGAAATCATGATTGTCTGAGTGTATGAGAACCTGCTCTTGGCAAAGCTTATTTAATCTGGATACATGTGTCCTACAAATACAGTCTTTGGGAATTTGTACATGTTGAGAGCATCATAACTTTCCTTATTGCAAAGTTTGAGTGCGCCATGTTGCCAAACTTTAATTACAATTATTAGAGTAAATAATAGTGTTTTGCTTTCAGTTTAGTTTTATAGGAAAGTACTCCTCTAAGGGAGTCAGGATTGATGAGTGTTTCAGCAGTATTTTACACTTAGAAGTAATCAGCCTGAAGAAGCCTGGATTTCTGGGTACTGGCCTTTTAGAGGATTTTATTCTTTATTTTAAAGCTGCTTTAAGTTGTAGTTTATTTCTGTTATTGATTAATATAGAGAACACAGTAGCATTAAGTGAAACCTCGGGAAGTCACCTTGGCCATATGTTTTCCCCAGGGTCAATGTTTGAAGTGATGATAGAAATTGAGATAAATTATACAAAGTAATCACTGATGTCACGGTGATATATGATACGTAGCTGTACAAATGTCTTGTGTAACAAGAGGCTGAGCTTCTTTAATGAAATGAAGCAGAAAACTTCTTTGCAAGAAGTTCAATTTCCTTCTGGAAGCCTGTTTTTCTCTATTTTTTACTGGTTTTATGAGTACATTGTCCAAGTCAGTGTTTTAATATGGAGCAGGAAAAGTTATTTCTCAGTCTCTGGATGTTATGTAAGATATTGTCATCTATGACAGCAGTAAGACAAAATAAGTCTCTTCTTTATATTGTTGTAGTATTCTAGTGAGTCAATTTGAACATCTTGGGATGATGTGTGAGTTATCATTTCCTGGGAAGCTTTCTGTTGATTGTACTTTTTTGTTAATGTATTTTAGCTTTGCAGCTAAAATTCTCTCAGCATTTTCAGGATAGAATTAAAATAGTACTTGAGAATTTTCATGTAGGCTGAAAATTCAATTTCCTCAAGAATATTGTATATAAACTAGTACTGAGTTGGGTAGTTTTTTTGTGGGAAGCTTTTAGGCTTCATCTATATTCAGAATTGAGTTGCATCTTTTCTGGAAGTGTTGATATCCTTCATCTCTTTTGTGATTCATGTACAAAAGTTTTAAAGCATGGCATATGTGAAGGGACAGACTTTCATTCTGCTGAGAAGAGAATAAATACAAAGTTCTTCTAGTCATCCTGAAACCATCCAGCACTTGTAGCAGAAGGCTGATACTCAGAAATTTTTGTGAACTGTGAGGACAAAAGTTAAGTAAAAGAGACATTCTAAAGAGTAGTAATTAGTAACTATGGTGATGCTGTAGCAAGTCAGCTGGCTATATATAAACCAAATTGCTTGTAAATTAGAACTCTTCCTCTACATCTCTTCTTTTTAAAAATAGCTTTTTGCATCAAAATTAGTGACACTGATGTGTAGAGAGGGATCTATTTTTGTATGATGGTGTCACATTTGTGGCTTGAAGTTTTTGGTGAGTATCCATATTGTCATTCTCCTTCTGACAGTGAATGCCTTTTTGGATTATTTGAATAATCTAGGGATAGATTAGGACTCAGGTACATGAGCAACCTTTTGCAGTCACTTCATTCCACACTTTGTGTTTCCTGCAGAAAATTTTATTTAGAAGAGGAATTAATATTTTGCATCATGCCAGGGATTGCTTCTGCCCACATCTTTCATCATGAACCTTCTACAAGAGTGTACATACTACAGAATTTTGAGGAGGCCTTACAGCATAACAGGGAGTGTCCAGGACTTGTTCTTCTGTGACTTGGTGTTGTACTACATTTTTCCATTATGGAATGTGATTGCTGGGAGGTGTTAATTTCACAACTGTCAAATTAGGCTTGAAATGTTGGTTTCTAGAAATAGTTTGTGTGTTACTTAAATGCTACCAGTTCTGCTGAAGGAGGGTGAAGGCAAATAGGTTAGCAAGGGGGAGCCATCCTTTGTGATAATATTTCCTTTCTCATTGGTTGTGCACAGCCATAGTGCACAATCACAGAGTAAAAGCTTTGTTTTCAGTTTCATCTGTTACTTCAGCATTGGTATATATGATATATTTATCATCTTATATGACAGATTCTTTCCTGTATAAACTGCTATCACCATAACACTATTGGGTTTTTTTTCCAGGTATTTTCTTGTTTTAGGTGCTTGGAGCATTGATAGTTCCTTTCAAAACTAAAATAAATAAAAGCAATCTGCAAGTAAATTAGTGATGTTCATACAGTTCTGCACTGACTGATGTTGAGAGATTCAGGAATCGTAATGCAATTTGTTTACTTGCATTTTCACAGAATCACAGAATGGTTCAGATTGGGATGGACCACAGTGGGTCATGTGGTCCAGTCTCCCTGATCAAGCAGGGTCATCTGAGAGCATGTGGCACAGGATTGTGTCCAGATGGTTCTGGAATATCTCCAGTGAGGGAGACGCTGCAGCCTCTCTGGGCAGCCTGTTCGGTGTGCAGTTACTGCAGAGGGAAGAAGTTCTTCTCATAATCAGGTGGAACTTCCTGGGCATCAGTTTGTGCCTGTTGCCTCATGTCCCATTGCTTGGTACCACAGATTAGAGCCCAGCTCTATCCTCTGACACCTCTCAGCAGATCCTGATAGACATTGGTGAGGTCCCTTCTCGAGGTAGAACAGCCCCAGCTCCCACAGCCTGTCCTCTTAAGAGACATGCTCCAGTCCCTTACCGTCCTTGTAACCTCTGCTGGGCTTGCTCCACGGGCTTTGTGTCTCTCCTGGGCTGAGGAACCCAGGACTACATTTTATTAAAAACTATGTATTTCATGAAAGCAAGGATGATATGGGTCATGGTTTCCTTAATTTTCTTAATTCAGCTTGAGACAGTTGTTCTCTAATACAGAGAACTTCAGATTCTGGTTGTGAACCGTACTTACAAGTACTTATGTAATTTAGGTACTGATTCTGACATATTACAATTGATGGAAGTCAGGTGGTTAACACTGTAAATGCAGCCTGTTCTCTGCCATTCTGTTCTTGACTGCTGCTGTTGCTGTGGGAGGTGTGAGTGTGTGGCTCAGGAGCCAGCTTCTGAAGTTTGTTCGTTTTTAGCTCGGGTCATTGTTACACATCAACCAAGTTCAGCAAACTGAAAGTGATAGAAGTTCTGAAACTGCCCTGGGTTTTCAGCTGTCCCTGCCATCAAGCCAACTTTTCTGCTTCCTGTAATGGCTAAGGAGCAGACAGCTCACCACAATCCGGGTCCAGCTGCCTCATTCTTTTTGTCCATTACCACATGTGAGTTGAAGAAACCAGTCTGGACTCGTGTAGAGATTGTGAAAGGTGTGGGGGACTGTGGCTTAAAGTTGAGGGCAGCAATGCATAATCACACAAACTCTTGGACACAAGCAGGAGAAGTTTTTCTCCTTATTTTCATGTACATGCATGAATTTTGAACTGTGAGCATGAGTTTTTGCTTTTGTTTTAAACTAGAGAACTTGGATTGTGATCTAGTTTGACGTCCTACACTTAAACTTTTAGCCATATTCTGTCATTCTCTTAAGTACGAATTACGTGGAAAAATGCAACAATACAGCTTGAGAATTATATTTGATAAAAATAGCTCAAACCATTTAAATGGCATATTTTTAAGCTCCATGTGGCTAGTTGTAAAACAGAATAATTAGAAGGAATTGCTTAATATTTTTCGTAGTCTTTCTGTTAATAAAGACCACTTTCTAATACAAATCAAAAATCATTATAAAATAAATGTCTGATTATCTGTAACCACTTGAAGAATAGTATAGAGCTGTTGACTAATAGTAACCCTGTGTCCTGAGCTTTTCACCTTCAGACAAGTAAGGTGAGTTCCAACTACTAGCAAATGTGTGGTTTAAATAATGATTTAGAAAGTAAATGTGATGCTTAAATGGGCACAACACATAGGAGGTGGCATTAAGTCTGCTAACATAGTTTTTTTGGGTTTTTTTTTGTTCATGATTTTAATATGCCAGAATTTAAAGTTCTGATAAGTGTATCTGTAAAAGTCAGCAGTTAAAATAAGCATTGCAAAGTCATATGTCAAAAAAAGGTCTGTGCTGAGATGTTCGCGGGTACAGCTTGAGCATGTTTGCTTTGTTCTGTTGAGGAAGGTGACATTTTGCTACTGAGGAAGGCACTGGAGCAACTCAGGGTTGTAGCCAAACACATGTTTTATGCACAGTTCATCTGTTGGTATCTCTCAGTGCTGGGCATTGCTTTTCTGCCTACCTAAGGTGCTTCCTTCCCACAAATCCATCCATCTTCCCTTCCTTGTCATAGTCCCTGTGTCCTTTTCAGGCAAAGTCTGCTCACCACTCACACAGAAGTTAAGCTGAGTGACAGCGCCTATAGTGAACTTCAAAGCACTTGAACAACCAGAACATGGCAAGGAACACAGGGATTAATATTTTATAGCACCTCAAATAATGCATCTAAAAAGGCCAAACTGTGTTTATACCCAGGCTCAGTTATGCTGGCATAAAGCTGCTTTTACTTGCACAGTTTATTTTGCTTGACAACAGGTATGAGTAACCAGCAGGGTTGTCCTGGCAGTACAGACAACAAAACTTCAAGGTGTAAACAGACACAGGAACAATGTGGTCAGCAGAAGAGCACATTCCCTGCTGTCCTTTCCCCTCTACCCCTTTGAGCTACTGGCAAGTTTGGAAGGATAGCATTAGTTTCCTGGGAACAGCTGAAGATTTTAACCTTTTCTCATCAGTGTAGCTGGATTTACATTAGGCTTACACTTTGAGTTAAAAACACAGTGACTTTTTTTGTCCTGTGCTAGATCAAAGAATGTTAATTTTTTATCCTTTTTTTTTTCTTTTATTACTGAATAGAAAAAGTGGTAAAGTTTGTTTTTTGGGTTTTTTTTAAGAGAAGTTACTGGAAACTACTAGTAAGTTTTGCTTCACTTGAGAAACCCAGTACTTTATAGTCCATGAAAAGCCAACTGCCACTCCTTCACTGTGCTCAATCCGACTGGAAAATCCCTTTCTTCACAGCTGGTTGCTTTTAGTTTCACAGTGCGTGCCTGCCTGGGGTAGTTGGAATAATTTTAAAAAGGAGTTTTCATAAGAACTCACAAGTTAATGCGCTAGTTTTGTGTCTGAGTTGAAGGAGCTGGGGTCTAGTAAGCAAGGAGCTATTAGATCTATGTGTTTAAGAAATAGAAAACTAAATGGAAAAGCAATTTTGCTTGATGTACCCCACCCTGTGAATTACTCTTGCTTATAGAGACAAATCCTTCGCTTCCTTGATAGATGGGTGGAGTTAGGCAAGTGAGAGAAAAGGAATTTAGGATCTGTCTAAGCAGACCAGAATGAGGAACTCAATCAATTGGATCTGGAGATAATTTAGCATTTGAACTTCTCTATCTTATGGCTAGAGGACTGACCTGGAATTCAATACGGTCTGCACAGTGTACTCTGCTAGCAGAGTGCTGCTCTCAAAATGAGAAAATTGTCAGTGTTAAGACTTCAAATAAGATAAAATAATCTTGTAACAATATAAGAGAAAAAAAATTTCTAGCCACACTGTGACAAATGTTGGGCATGTTGGTTTGACCCCGGTATATACAGTTGAACTTGTGCACACAGTGTACTTTGCTTCCTGGTAGAAGTCTCAGCATGCAATGAGTAAATGAGCTCAGTTGCATTAGTGCTTATGAAGTATTACTTAGTGAAGTGAAGTATATAGTCAAATATTACTCCAGGGCAAGTATTCCAGTTTCTAGATCCCTATTTACTTCCTGCTTTTGGGTATTAGCTTTAGTACTCAGGGGGTGCATTTATAATGCCTGCATTAATTGTTGAGTGATTATTTAGTGTGAGTTGGGGAAAAATCTTTCATCATTAACTGCAGCATTTTATGGTTTAACTGCTCTGGGTAACAGCCTTGCTGCCCCTTTGTGGCGGTAACCATGGCAAAAATGAAGCTGCCAGCTCTTTACTGGTTATAGTTCATAATTTGATAAAATAATGTAAATCTTTCTGGTTCAAGCTAAGGTATAACAGGACTCTGAAGCTCATAGGAGTTGTGTGTACTTCTTTCACAAAAGAAATAAGAGGTGAGAAAAAGAATGGTAAATTAGGAGATTCTGAAATTGGGGTTCTTTTTCTACATTAGTTGTTTAGGCAGTGAAAATTTATTTCATACATAAAATATATTACTTTTTGACTTTGTGTAAAAGGCAGTAGCCTACATTTTGGTACTTACTTAAATATTCGTTCAGCTATGGAAAGAGGCTGAAATAGGTTTAATTATATGTAATGGTTTCTTCTTCCTGCATTTGTTGGTGTAGAAGTTTTTCCTCTTCATGTACTGAATCTCACATCTCTGTGGACAAACTGCGTCAGTTTTCCAGCACTGTAGTTCTCAGAATAATTGCCCTGAACTGCAATTTCAAGATGGGCTAGATGGAGTAGCAGTAATGTGCTCTTAAAATGGCAAAGGATGGCTGTACATATTAATAGCAAATATTGGAAATATAAAAAAGCTGGTCAGTTCTTTCTTCCTGTAGTTCTACTGTAATTAAATCCAGGTAATCTAATCACTGAATAAGTCTGCTACTTTCTTTTCAAGGTTTTCTATACATCTCTGAGACCATATTTTGTCTTCTCTGAGATCCTTCAGAAGTGTCTCATCCTGTATCAGGCGTGTATACGGCTTGGGAAAGAAAACACTTCATGGCTTTCTCATTTGTCAAGCTAATTAAGGAGTTCTCTTCAGCCTGCCTCCTGGAAGATGTTGCAATAGTGATCATTAAACAGAATGAGTTTGTTAGTTGGTTTTATTACTTTGAAGAAAACATTTAACCTACATTTCATAAGTTAGGTTGAAATCTGTCCTTCTGGAGCATATCAATTTGCAACTTCCAAATATCAGTTAGAATTCAGTTATGTGCTTAATTTTGATGTATTATAGTTTGGGATCACTACAGAATATTTATCTAATCAGAAAATACTCGGAATTTGTTATGGGGGGGAATCATAGTGGTGTCTAACTGCATGAAAATAACACATGAACTGATTTAGCATGTTGTTGATGCTCTTCTGAGTCACTGACCTAGAAGAAGGAATGTGACTTTTATGCACCATAGGTCAGCGCAGAGGAGGTACATTTGTTCCATTTGCAAAACTGAGCAGTAACTTGAACTATTATAAATACTAAATTTGTGAAATAAGTACATAATTTTTTGCAAAACAGGGAAACAAAAATCTGTACTGTTTTGAAACTTCCATGATATAGTTTCTAAGAAAGATGGACTGTACTGGAGAAGTTTCTATGTACTGATGAACTGCAAGTTTTACTTTAGAATAAAATCTTCACAAATTTTGTGGAAGCAGCTTGGTAAGGTGTCTGCACTTAACTGATCTTATTAATGGCATGTGGGTGGGAGGGGATATAAACAATAAATTACTGAAGAAGAAATACAGGCTAGGATTTTTTTTTTTTGTCTGAGGTGTTATGATAATGGAGCATAAGTTTCTTGAATACTTTGTGTGTTACCTTTTATTTTTTAAGAAAGGAGGGGAAACGAGCACTCAAGCAATATATACAGCTATCCCTTGAATTAAGGATGTAGTAATACTTTAACAGTCCTCAGAAGTTGAATTGTTTTGAATGTGTGTGAGCTGCCATCTCTGCTCTACATTGGACTTGTTGTTAATACGAGGTACAAAAGGGCTGGGACTTTGCTCTGGAGAGTGAATTATAAAAACAAGTATAACTAGGCCAGCGTATGCTGCCATTTTTTCTGTCAGCACTGGCTTAAGTACCTCCTCGTTTACCTTGCTCGAAACTGGTTTGCAGTGACTAAACAAGCGCCTGAGCCAGTCCCAGTGATGAGGTGGTGGCACCAGGAAGGGCAGGATTTGTTGGCAGTGAGAGCTGGGAAGGGCAGGAGTCACCACTGCTCTGGGAGCTGGCACTGCTGGCTGAGCTCGGGCTGTGCTGGGGGCAGGAAGGACAAATGGTGCTGGATTCAGAGAAGGTGCTGTGTTACACAGCTGCTGTGTGAAAGGTGTTGGTTTGGGAATCAGAGAACCCACTGTGCTCACCACATAATTAAATAGTACATTAAAAACCAGTATGCTGCCACAGTACTAGTTAATGTATAGATACATTTGTTTCAGGACTTGCACTTGGTTTATTTCCTGAAGATAGCTTCAGTAATTATGCAAAAGGGTGGAGAGATTGACCTTTGAGAAAGATCATTTGAACTATTGAAAACCAGCATAGAAGTCACAATTCAATTTACTACCTGAAAGGGACTGGTTCAGTGGGTTCTTGAGGAATGGCTACATGAAAGAACTGAATCCTTTATAGCAAGATTTGAAGGCAGTGTGTTTTCCTTGCCTTAGACATCAGCTTCTAACATGTGGCTGGTATTGCTTCTTTACTAGTTGCAGGAAGAAGAGTATTTACAAACAGGATGAAAAGACTAGAAGAGCATCACTTTTCTAAAATTTATGTAGTACAATTTGGTAGTATGCACTTAGGCAGACATCAGTTGCATAATATTAAATGTAATGTGTATTTTCTGTGGACATTTGTTTACAAATATCCTTTTGCAGTTTGAATTTTGTCTCTGCTGATACTTTCTAAGTTTTGTACGGCTGATGCTCTGTTGCACTTCTTTTCCTGTGGTCACTGTCCTGTATTTCCTTGTGCTGTCTTGTCTGAGTCCTATTTGCAGATTCTGCAAAAATATGGTTACAAGCAGCAATGATTGAACAAACGTTGGGAGGAATAAAAGGCAGATATGCACAGAGGAGAAAAGGGTGGGGAAGAGCAAATAAGCAGAAGCATGTTTGTTTCTCCTTGCCTGCGACTCACTTTTTCATAACAGAAGAATTTCCAAATGAAGAAGAAAGCTAATTCAAAACAAACAGGAAGCAAGAAATAATTACCTCTGCACTGAACCATGAGAGGGCTCAGTACTTTCAGACTATTAAATTAACAAGCTAATTAATTTCATTGGCTTTTAAGCATGTAACCTATAAAAGCTATATTATATACTATTATGTTAATAGATAGCATTTGATACTACGGAGAGTATTACTTATGTGTTTGTGTGGGTTTGATTACTAATACAGTAAATGCAGTCATAATTTCTTGATCTATCCATAATTTATGTTTACCTTCATCTTTATCAGCTTATGAGGTATTACTGTTTTCTTTTCCTTGGATTGAAGATCTAAGGCATATCTGTTGGGGGGAGGGGAGTCTTTCACATACTGCTTTTCATTCTTTTCCCATACTGCATTTCATTTCAAACACCTACCTGAGCTTTCCTGTGCTGGCATTCCCCTTGATTACTGAGTCCGATGGCGCAATGGAATTCCAGCTCTGTGCTTAGGGCCACTGTGTTGTGCCATATAAGATCCATATCATACACTTGGTGTCATTTTCCAATACAAGACCTGAGGAGCCCTGGTGCTGTGCTCTCACTCCATTCAAAACCCATCTTTCCCCTCAACACTGTGGTTTTGAGCTAGGTATCAGATTTTTTTGAGGCATGCGATAATAGAGGCAATTAAAAGCATGGAAAATTTTGCATGGAATGCTGAACAAAAAGAAAGGTCAATTGCTTTTATAAGAAAAAGATGGTGATACATGCATTTCCCACAACATCATCTTTTCCCCCAACCTTATGCCTGCTTAGGGACTTGATGAGATTCCTTATGAGTGCAGGAAGCCAGTGATTTCTACCATTCCAGCAGGTTCCTGTGGCAGCTATTGTTATCTTGGGCTAGTGAGATTGACTCATTCCAGTAGTTACACCTGGCTGTCTGTAGCATTCTGGTCCCCTCTTTTGTGCTGTCGCTGCTCAGGTCATAGCCAGTCACTCTGGTCTTCTGCTAGGTGATTCATTTGTAACCTCTTCTCAGATGCAGCAGTTTTGACTACAAGTCTTGTGTCATAAAAGCAGTTTCAGATTCAATAAGTTGCTATTAATAATTAATTAACTCTGCAGATGGGTATTCACAAAAGTACTTGAAATATTGAAATTAAGTTAATGATGTGAACTAGTATTGCTGAGAAGTAAAAGCATCCTGTTGGTTTTCTTTAAGTTTCACCATGGTCTTTTATTGCAATTTCTGAGTTCTGTCTTTTGCCAGAGGTTTTTCTTATGCTTTCAGTAGCCTTCCCTGCATCATGTTTGTCATGTAATACTGTTACCTTAAATGTATGAGCAGTTAGAATTTTTGTGTGTTGACCAACTTAAATATTAATTGTTACATATATGTGGCAGAAGATGTTGTTGCTAATGACATGTGGTCCTCTACTGCAGGCAGGAGTTCAGGCATGCTTTGTAGAAATTATTTGCATAGTGTATGTGCTAGAATTCAGTCATACTCGAACTCAAAATCAAATACAAATACTTCTTGATAATGGAAAGGTGTTGCATCCTGATGAGGGTGTTTGATACGTTTGTTATCTTCTAGAAATAAATTTTATATAAATAAAATTTTACTTGTGCTTGTATTTCTTGTCTTACTTTTCTCAGATACTTTACTGTTCTTTTTGTTTGTTTTTTTTTACAGTTCTATCTTCAAGACACTAAAAGTAGTAATGGTACCTTTATTAATAGTCAGAGACTGAGTAGAGGATCTGAGGAAAGCCCACCATGTGAAATTATGTCAGGTGACATCATCCAGTTTGGTGTAGATGTGACGGAGAACACCCGGAAAGGTAAGGGTATGGATCATTTTTCGGTTTCTTTTTAAGCATATTTATTTGGAACATCTTATTTCAGTCCAGTCTTTAAAACCAAATGGCATTCCCATTGTAAGAAAATAGCTTTGTTTGGTTTTTTGTTACTTCTTCCCTCCTTTGTGCTGGCAGTGAGCCCTGGCCTCATGTGGTACTTGATCAAGAAATTTGTCTGCTGAAAACACACATTCTATTTCTACCCCCACGCCCCCCAGATGGACTTGACTGGGTTGTTTCCATGGCCTGCCTTCTTCCCTGGCTGTGTGGCTGCTACTGTGTGCAGAGGAAATGTAGGTCTGGAAAAGGAGACTCAACTGGGGCTACGTGCTTATCTATTGCCTCACTTAAATTGACTTACAGCAGTTTTAAAACTGCAGCACAAGCATGTGTGTGTAGTGCTGTACTGGGCTTTTTGTGTTTGGATTTTATTATTGTAATTAACTTTCTTTCAAGCCCTTTGAACCTTAAGGTTTCAGCTAAGTGTGGCAGAAGTATGAACCTGAATTTCTTGATCAAGTAGTCAGCGTAGGTTTAAACAGGCTAACTTAATTCTTTTCATGATACCCGCTGTTTTCTTCTGTGACAGCTGCTGGTTTTGATTTCTACAGGTACTTTAAAATGAGAATAGAAAAAAGTTGCTAGCTGACAAATGAGATGATGACATTTTTGTTTGGTTTGTTTTTCTTGCTGTCTTCTTCCCAGTATGCACACTCGGGAGATCTTGTATTAATTCAGTAGCTCTGTGTCTGTGTTAATTAAAATGCAGCCTCTATCACTTTTCTTTTGAAACTACATTGTATTTCAGGAACCATTTCTTTATCTTTCTGGAGACTGGTCTGTATGGGGGTTATCAGATTGTAATCAGTTGTGTCAAAACTTTTTAAAGTTCCCTAATGGGTTTGCTGCTTTCTGTAAGCATTGAACTTCTGGCCATGTTCTGTAGAATCCTGCCTACTCAGGAATACACAGATTTGGCAATAAAATGTCAACTGCCATCACCCCTTGACTACTTTTCTGAACAAGACCTTCACAGGGCTTATCCTTAAGGAGAAGTGTATTAGAGAAGAATGAAAGAATAATATTAAATTGGAAGGCTGATGATAAAGTTCTTTAAAGCAAGCAAATAAACATCATCATCATCAAAGCAAGCTTCTCATAAACCAACCCCCCAAAGCCCAACAAACCAAACCATAATACAACAGGAGAATTTCTGAAAGTGCATTAAGTGAACAAAATATAAAGATGGCACCTACTCTGTTACTCATGAATTTTATCTTTAGCCAGATGGGGTTTTAATTCTCAGATCCGAAGTATCAGAGGAAGGTTAATGAATATCTTTAAAGAAAACATTTTTAAATAATGGTGGTGGTGGTAGTTTGTTATGGAGAGCTTTTGGAGCTGTAGGATTTTTGAGTGATTCATTGTAGTGGAGGCCTCATCACATTATTTTACTATTCTCAAAAATGATGTTGCAAAGATTCAACTCCAGGATGCCTAGCTGAAATTGCCTGGGAGTTATTTAAAATGTTTCCATGTGAAGTGATTGCAAACATTTATGAATACTCGCAGTATACATGGAAGAGATTAAAAGTATACACTGCATCTAATGAAGTTGGAACTATTAATTTCATGAGATGCTGTCCTTGCTAAGAGAAGCTGAATTCCTTCAAGTGTATTTAGATTAAAACAATTTTTATTATAAGATTTAGTTGGAAGAAAAATTGGACTTCACTTGTTTTTATCAAGCACATTGCAGTTAGTTCATGGAAACATTTGTGGAAAGTTCATAGTGAGCAAATTCTTGCCATGAATTTTTGCCAGTAGTAGTTATTTGCTGTGGTTTTATGTTAGTTTTACAAAGCACGATGCATTACACGAATGCTGGTGACCTGGCATTTGTGTAATGAGTGATCAGATTATGCAGCCTTCCTTGTCCTTTTCTCTGGCTTTGAACATGGAAGCTGTGCTCATGTTACTCATGAATGTGTTGAGCTCTCTAATGAGCAAGAGGATACAAGTTTGCTTTCTTCCTTCTCTGCTCCCCCAAGCAGAGAATGAAGATTTTATCATCACAGGATGTTTACCTATTAATGCAGTTGGAATGCATATAAACATGGGTTTTTCACCAGTTGGTTTTAGTAGTCTTAGATGCTACTGTTAATCTAATCTAGTCATGAAGCAGACAGGAAAGTAGTTTTTAAATTGGTGATTCCCTTTAAAAGCACTTTGCACTCTGGTATTTACATAATGCCTTACTTGCAGAAGACATTTCAGCAATCTGCTGTGTGTAATTATAAGGTAATGACAGGACAGAGCGAGTGTACTTGGCCATGTAGATTCTGAATTCTGTCAGTATTGCTAGAATACATTTCTTTTATTGTTCAGGCTATGTTTTAGTAAGTAATTTCTTTGCAAATGTGATTTAGATTTGGTTCATTAAAATAGTTCAGTATGTGATTTTTTTAGGTTATCAGGTATGAGCACCAATTCTTCAGTTTCTGGCTGCTGAGCCAAAGTCAGTAACAGGTCCTGGAGAAGTGTTTGCATCCCTCCTGCTTCCTTATTTGTCCACTTGTATTACTGACAAGCACAGGGGCCTGGCCATTTCCCCCTCCTTAATACAGCACTTACCTATTAACATCTTACTATGCTTTTCTCTGTGTTAGTGCGGTTTCTATTCTTTTAGCACTTTCTAAATGTCCCACTCTGTGCTAGAGCATTCCAGGTTAATTGGTGATACTTCCCTGCATGGCAAGGAGGGGTGACCTTGCAAAGCAAGGTCAAATAATACCAACATGATTTAGTTCAAATGCAGTTTATGCACTTTTTTCTAGTCAGGTTTGGACTTGTACATCTGTCATACAATGTTTGTGGGAGGTTGTGCAAGTGGGGAGCCCAGTGTGTGCTGCAGGGCAGTGCACAGACCCCCGAGGAGTGTGGGGGGCTCCTCAAGGCTGGGTACCACATCAATGAGTGAAAATTAAAACGAGAGCATCATTGGTGAATGGTCTCTCTAGGAAGCAAAACTTGAGACAAACAGAAATGATGTCTGTGTTCCCATTGTGCCCTAGTGCAGCAGAACCTGTCGGGGTTTAGGACAGGTCTCAGGGGTTTTGGAGCTGTGAAATGTGGGGCAGCTCCGTGTTTTGGAGGGGACCAACAAGTTCATGACTGAAGTTTGGAACAGCAAATGGAGCAGGAGCAGAGAGTTCTGTGGCTGTGGGGCAGCCGTTTCATGCCGTGGAGGGAGCCGTGCCTGTGGGGCGGCTGTTT
>VWZP01007285.1:1958780-2042043 GCA_013396995.1 Dicaeum eximium
GGCGGCTGTTCCCGCTCCGGAGGGCGCGCGGGGCGGGGCGGACTCGCGGGCGCGGTGGCTGGCGCTGGGGCGGCCCCTGGCGGCGGCGCTGCGCAATGCCGGCTGTGCCGGGGCCGGCGGGAGCGGCGGCCCCGCGGAGCGCCCGGAGGTGAGTGGGATGGAGAGGGGGGTGAGCTATGGGGACAAGGGGTGCCTCAGCTCCACTGGGAAACCAGGGGTTTGTTTTTCTTGTTAAGTCCTCAAAAGAAATACTGTAGACCTAAATTTAAACCATTGCTGCCGTTCCGTGCAGTCAGTACTCTGTTCATGTTTTCTGTGTTGCTTTATCTCAGGCTTTCTCCTTATTTTTCCAATTGCAATAAACGGATAGCTAAAGGTCAGACTGCAAAGTTTGGATATTGCTTCCTTTGTTATTATTTTAATTGTATAGGTTTGTCAAAATGCTTGATATCTTTTCCCAGTCACTGTCTATTTGAGACCTTTTGCTAGATGCCCATTATAGCTTAATTTGACACAAATAAAGCTCCTGCAGATTTTTTGGAGATTTTTGTCAGTCTAGCTGTTGACAGAAAAACTTCAGAGTTATATAATCTTACAGCAGACCTACCTAATATGTGACCTGAAGGTAAAGCTGTCTGTTGGTATTGAATGTCAGGTATCCTAATATTTTCTAATTAAAATCACTGATTTCCTCTTAAAGAAAGAATTCTGCATTATGAAAGCTATGTACTACAGGGTACAGCTAATATTGCTAATGTATTTTGTAAATGTTTTTGCAAACTGGATTTATCCCATAATAAAAAAATACCCCAGACCCTGCAGTTTAATCTGTTCTGCCCTGGCATGTAAATTTAATACTTTACCAGGTCAGCTTGAAAAAACAAGATGCTCTAGCCAGGAAAATATGTCTCCAAAGCATTAGCTAAATAAAGGTTAAAACCAACTTGTCTTGGTTGGATAATTTCTCCTGTATTTTTAGATTCTATTGAGGTAGCTTCCTTAAAGACCTGTCTCATGTCCCTGGAGTATTACCGGTGTCCTAAAACGCCCATTGCCCTTTTCTTTTTTTTCAATGCCAGATTAACTGTTTTGCTGATATTAATAACCGAGAAAGTAGAGCAGCTATTTGGCTTTGTATGTTAGTGGGTGCTGGAAGTGTGGTGGTACATGATAGGTGACCACACACTCATTTGTATCTCACTTGTGGTAGTGTTTTGGGAACAATGTACAGCTATCTTTCCAAGTATCTGGAAATAATTTTTACTTCCCAATTCATAGAACCATACAGCGAAAAAAATCAACCAAGACACACAAATAATTTGACTGTTCGGAAAGGCATTGAAAATGGTATCAGTAACATTTTTTGAAACATTGTGTAGAAAGTTGGAACTTGATGTAAGGATCAAATTTTTTATTTTGTCCTCTTATGCCTTAGGATCTTTCTTGAGTTGAACAAATCTTGAATTTAGTCCTCAAGGAGCAAGTTTACCTCTTCTGAAATGAAAGGCCACTTGTCTAGGGCTATGCAGTAGATGTGCACTACAAGCACCCCAAAATAGAAACATGTTTTCTTGAATGATGCTGCTTACAGTGTTCAAAAGGATGTACTTCTCAGGGGTTCCTACACACTTCCTCTGCATTTCCTTTTAGATCCTTGTTTGTAAATAATAGTTGCTTGGCAAGTTCCAGATTTTGAAGTAAGTAACAGTGACACAAATTGGACGTGTTACCTTTTAAGTCCCTGTGTATGCTTGTTGGAATCTTGTCAGAAAGGCAGCTCATTATTTTGTTTATACCTCTATGTTCCCATTACCTGGTGCAGGTAAGATGCATTCCTCTTCACTCATTTTATGATCAAAACATTCACTATTTTAACTTACTATAGTAAAGACAAGTTTCAGGTATTGCTGCACGTGGAAGAGTTGGAACTGGCACTGCTCCACAGCCAGGACTGAGTACACAGCATCACCTCTTCAAGTTTGTAATGGGGAAGTTTCCTGTGTCCAGGGGAGGTTTGAGAAGGCAGACCCAGGCACTGATGCTTGAAGGTGTTCATGCCTCCTCCTCCTCCTCCTGGCCTGTCTCAAGGTTTCTTAAGACAGTTTGCTTGGTTTAACATTAAGCACTGAACTTAATTTTAAGTAGTAATGGATCACGATGACTTGGTATTTGTTTCTTTTCAGTTACCCATGGATGTATAGTCTCCACAATCAAACTGTTCCTTCCAGATGGAATGGAAGCTCGATTGCGATCAGAGTAAGAATATGTATTCACATGGACCAAAATTCCACTACTGTGTGATGAGCATTTGATGGATATTAGGTTTAAAGTCATCATGGGGGCGGTTTATTTTCTGTAATCCTGAAAAGCGAGTAACTGAGTGCATGGTTCTTGTGCATGCATTATGAGGAAAAAAACCCACATTTGCTTGTTGTTTTTAGTAATTAAAACAACTACGAAGAATAAAAAAGTCCTCTAAAAGAAGAAAGAAATTCTTATATAGTTGGGCTTTTCTGACTGTGGTTTACTCTGCTGAAATGGGTATTAGAAACAGAAGAATATAGAGAAAAAGAAACCAAATAAGCAAATTCTCCTGTCCTCTTTCTTTATTTGTGATTATTGTTTTAAATGTACTTATTATTGTGTAATTATTATTTTAAATGCACATAAACCCAACTAAAGAGAAGCTAACGGCAACTCAGATGAATATTGACATTGTTCTCTGTGTATGTGCCCATTTTTGAGACATCTTCCAAGAGTAGTAGAAACCAAAAACTTTAACATTTTATTTGTGCTGAGTGCTAATCACAAATGGCATCATTTTAGCCATCTTTGATTATCAACAGTTTTGTGGGGTTTATTGCTTGTTTAAATATCCTTTTATCATTAGTATCCAGAAATACTTGTGTGAAGCTTTAGGGTGTCTTTGCTTCCTTGTGGGAAGCTAAGTAAAAGTAAATTACTATAGAAGATTTTCCATATAATTTCTTGTTCAAATTAGAAATAGTAAAAATGTGCCATGTTATATTTTTAGTTTTGATGAAAATGTCTAAGTACAACATTTATATATTTTGTGTTCACCTTTTTTTTTATTTTTTAGTGTTATCCATGCTCCATTACCAAGTCCTGTTGACAAGGTAATTCAGCAATTTGCTGGTTTATTCCTTATTCAGACACATGCAATTTTCAGACTCGTTATAAAGATCAAGAAATAGTGAAATCTGTCCACTAACATTTTGATGTGTTTTCCTCTAGCTGTTTTTACCTAGTTTAATATTTTGAGTGACATTTAAGGTAGATAAGTAATGCAGTATTACAGTGTATATTTGAAGGTAAGTTGACTTTTTACATTGTGGCACCTGAAACACGGCTTTGGAACAAAACCATTGATGTTAAGATGGTGAATTTCCAGGTACAGTTTGACAGACTAACAGGTCTTGCATAATTTAATACTTGATGTGCTGTGGGACCCAAGAGTAGCTCATGATTTGGTGTTTGGTTGAGGTCTCTTTTCTTTATATCACGTTTTTTATGGAGGAGAATAGCCAGAGTTGCTCATTGCAGAGTCATGGAGTCATTATTGTTAAGTGTAATTTTTAAACTTGGTTTTGGTAATGTGGGGGACTTGTAGAAAAGCTGTTAGTAGATATTCCCTTGATAAAAGTGATCAAGAGTTGATTATTTCTCTAGTCTCTAAAAAGAAGGATTAACTTAAATAGGTTCTAACCAGAATTTTATGCACAAAGAATAAAATTTCAAGAAACTGTGGAAACTTACTTGTGAAACCAGCAGCCTGAGCAGTTTATAGACTGTGTTTGAGTTGAGATTTCAAAACAATATGTGTGGCTTGAATCCAGGGCAAGGGTAGAAATCCTGAGGAGGGACTGCAGGTGTAACTGTGTGAAAACCGTTTAAAATTATCTCAGTGTAGGAAGCCTACAAGAATAAGTAAATAAATAGATTGGCTGAAATAAACTGTCTGAAAAACCCCCCACTTGTCTCTGAGTGAAGAACAATTTGTTATTATTCAAAGATAATACAGGTATTCCTTAATTCTGAAACAGATACTTAGGAAGGGAGACAGTGATGATAACTCCTAGGTCAGCAGGAAGTGTGCAGTCATAACGGGTGGTGACATCAAGTTGGAAGCCCATAATTGTGTTTGTCCTTGAGTTAAATGGCTTCACCTTTGTGCCCCATGTTTCCTTTTTGTCAGTTCAGTCTCAACTGTACCAAAAGCCTTAAACTCATTGGTGTGTTGGTGGTTCAAGAACTTGTACAGAAACACAGTGCAGCCTAAGTCCGAGTTGGGAAGCTCTATGATTAAAAAAAGCATAAATAATAACAGAACAAGAAATGAAGCAACATGCTATTATTAGATAATCTGAAGTTTACCTTTGTGATTAGATTTAAGTAAATTTTGCATTATTTGTGTTTAATGCAAAATCCAAAACCACTCTGATTCTTACTTATCTTCTTTTTCAGGTTGCTGCTAACACTCCCAGTATGTATTCTCAGGAATTGTTTCAGCTTTCACAGTATCTACAAGTAAGTTTTCTTTTATATTCTATAAAATATATCTTTGAATATTTTGTTCAAAATGCAAATCTTATTCTGTGGCTTTTTTCTATTGGAAATTACAAAGGAAGGGACAGTGCTGGCAGCTCTTCTTCCTCACTGGCATCACCAGCCTTTCTGTGCCTGCTTCTGGGTGCTTTTCCCAAGATGTCATGGCACAAAAGAGACTGCAAAATGGTAGCCCACTAAACTGTGTGCTGATAGATAAAAGTAAACCCTTTAGAAAGGATGATACAGTCAGCTTTCTGAAAGCTTTCATTTTTTGGAAAAAATTTGGGAAAAAAGTTGGAAAAAAATTTTTTTGAAAAAAATTTAAGCTTTTTTGCTGGTAAATTCTATCCAGATTTAACTGTGTATAAGTTCTACTGATTTATTTTGCCTGGTTTTGTTTGATAATGGCAATTTTTATTTGTTCACGTCAAGGCTTTTGAGATAGATACTATCTTTATATATATTTGCTGACATAGCAGGAAGGAGCTCATGCAGATGCTCTTTCTTTGGAAGCCAAATACATATTCACTCACCAATCTGTTCTCTCTCCATATCCTGGAGTTAACGAAGATGCTCTTCTATCTTCCTGTCATAAACCAAAAATCAAACAGAAATAGTAGTTGTTGCTTGGCATTTCTCTTTTGTGACCTCATTTGAGGATGAAGAGCTCATTGCATGGAAGCTGCCAAGCTGTCTTTTGGTGTCTGCAGTTTTGTTACTTAAGTTATTGAGAAGATGAAGTGTCTTTAAGACTTGAGAAGAATAACAGTGTGTCCTCAGCATGTGTAACATAGCATGAAAAATGAAGGGTTTAGGAACCTGAGGTTATAGGATAGCATTTTCTAATTAAACTTTCCAAACAAATTTGTGGATGGATAAAATGGAATGGGCTTATTATGGTTTTGAACAAGTTGACAGTGTTTGCTACTCACATTTCCTTTTTCTTGTTGTATTTTGGGATCTTTTCTGTTGCTTCTGATTTCCTGAGTTGTTGTAGCTGAACTGACTGGTGCCCTGCTCTCTTCACAGGAAGCCTTACATCGGGAACAAATGTTGGAACAGAAGCTGGCAACCCTTCAGCGACTACTTGCTGTCACACAAGAGGCTTCAGATACTAGTTGGCAGGTATCTGCAGGCATCCTTTCCTTATGGATTAAACTATGCACTGCCATATAAATTTTAGCTGTTAATGCAGGGGAAAAGCAGCAGAAATAATAAAAACTTCATGGTGGTTCTCTAAAACTGTGTAAAGAAGATATTCAATAAATTTAGTGGTACCTTTGAAATAGCTATTAGCAGTTAGTACTCAAAAAAAATTCAGATCTTTAAAGCAGAACTCTACTGGCACTACATTAATGTGATAATTCTGAGGTGATGCTTCTTTTCTTCTAGGCTTTAATAGATGAAGACAGGCTGCTATCAAGGCTAGAGGTTATGGGAAATCAATTACAGGCTTGTTCAAAGGTAAGTAGTTCACTTAAAATTAAATACTAGGAATGCTGAAAGGCAGCTCTTTTCAAGTGTTTTGAAAGTAGCTAGTTGCAGGAAAGCATTTGGAACATAAATTTTCCAAAATGAGCCTATGCAACTTTGATAATCTGAGTAGCACAAAAACTGTACATCTGCTCTATATTTCAAGGCATCTCAATAAGTGGCTGTTGTTTTCATTGCCTGTGTCATTATCATTGTCTGATATTCACAGTTATAAGTATGTGCTGCCCTGATTGTTGTTTAGGGCACCTATGTCTGCCTTGGATTTTAATTTTTATTTTATTTCTGTTTCCTCTCAACTATGTACATTATAAGAACTTTTTATGCAGGTCCTGTTTAAGGTCTTTCCTCTAGGACCTGGTTTGTCCAGTTCTATGTCTCCAAGGCTTGACATTGTCTTAGCAGTGCCCAAAAAAAGCACCATCATTTTCCCGGGATCAAAACTGACCACAGAATGTGTGCTGCTATACACACACTTCAAAAAATAACTTATTTATACCCAGTCATGTCAAGAATCTTTGATCACTCATTTGTACATTACATTTTCTCATCTATCAGAAATTGCTAAACATTTTTTAATAGAACAGGCTTTATCGCAATCTAATTTATTTAATGAACAAAACAGTAATTATGCTATTCTTGAATTATTTTCTATGTGCAGAATCAAACAGAAGACAGTATACGAAAAGAGCTTATAGCATTACAGGAGGACAAACACAACTATGAGACAACAGCCAAAGAGTCCCTGAGGCGGGTCCTTCAGGAGAAAATTGAAGTGGTCAGAAAATTATCTGAAGTGGAGGTACTGACGTTTCACGCCTGGTCTTCTGGAAGTGCTGAAATAGTTGTAACTGTTGCTAGTTAGATCCCTGCTTTGTTGCTGTAATGTGTCAGTATCTGTTGTACGCTGACACTTGCAGGATATTAAGTAGTAGTGTTTATTTCTCCTGTTGGACAAGGCTAAGATTGTTAAACCGTTAATGAGAAACTGTTCTTTCAGCTCTTTCCTTTTCTCCCTGCTTTTAAAATTCATGGTGCTGTCTTACAGAAGTTACTGTGTGTGGGACATACACAGGGAAAATTACCTACATGCATTAAATAAATGCTGCAAGACCTTATTCCCTTGTTTAAACTGCAGCATTTATGGAAACAAACACTTAACCACTTGTACAACATATGCTTTAAAAGGGGCTTTTACAGTTAAAGTGTTAGACACTTTTTTGAAGTAAGATTTATGCCCCTATAATATCTCACATTATTCTTTTTTCCTTTCTTTTCTTTTCCTTTATTATTTTGCTAAATGAGAGAATGTGCTAAGTTTGAGAATGAGAGCATTACTAAATTCTCTTGGTCAAGAAGTCTCATAAGACTAGTTGACATCCTGTGCATATATACTGCTTGGAAAAAATAGATCATCTGCAGTGTTTGGTAGTTTATTGTCTGTCTTTTGTTATTATTTATTGCATAATAATTCTGTCTTGCAGCGGAGTTTAAGTAATACAGAAGATGAATGTACACACCTGAAAGAAATGAATGAACGGACTCAGGAAGAATTAAGGGAATTAGCTAATAAGTACAATGGAGCTGTAAATGAAATTAAAGATCTTTCTGACAAGCTAAAGGTAATGACAGAATTTCATCTGACTAGGATAGAACTGTGATAAATTGAACAAACAAATACAGTTTAATTTCTAATGGAGCAAACAAAATGAGTTAAGAAAAGAAAGATGCATATAATCCACATATTCTCTAGGTTCAGTTTTAATGTAATTGAAACTGTCATCACTTAAGTAACTTCCTAAAAAGGTTCCCTCTTGATTCACTTTGAAAGGTACCATATTTTTGGAGCTGAAATATATTATAGTATGAAATTGTGTAGTGTAAAACTTTATATCCATGTGCTTTTATTTGGACTAATAACTTTCAAACTAAACATCTAAAAGCTAAGAGGAATAAAAACTAGAGTTAGAAATAAATTTGCATTTCATGTTGCCTCTTTGTGCAGTTACAACAAACGTAACTAGTCCACCATATTGTAGTAATATGGCTCATCTTCTATCTTGCCATCAGGTTTGATCTTAAACTAAATATCTGAGTATATGGATTAAGTATATTAATATTTAAGGCCCTTTGTGCTGGAGAACAGAATAATCACTTTATGATAAAGCCTGTTCTCAGAGTCTCCAATCTAGATAAGTAGGAGTTGTGGAGGAGGAAGGTAATGGTGTTGTCTCTGGACACCTGAGACAGTTGTTGCATTTATCTTGGATAAATACTGGAATTGGAACCTAGGTCCCTAGTTCATATCTCAAAGAAGTTTTTTCTTTCCAAATTAGAACATTAAATTGCTGGTCTTAAGGCAGTTGTTTTCCCAGAAGTGGGTTGATCACTGATGATGATGAGTATACCCAGAAAGATCAAAATTGAAACTTATTACCTTGTTTTGAGGGAGAAGATGGTTTAAAACTTAGGTTCTGGAGATCCAGCAAGGAAAAAGATGTGGCATTCAATCAAGGTGGTCTGTGCAGTGTACGTTCAGTTCAGAAGGGTTCTTGGGTTTTGATTGAATTGAGGTGCTGCAGACTTTCAGACTTTAGGGCCCTTTACTGTTGCTGTAAAATTTATGTTCCTTAGTCAAAAAGTTAGTTAAGATATTTTGAGATTTTCTCATCTACTTGAAATGAAATTTGTGTAAACGTAATAGACTTTGCCTTTTTTTTTCATTTTCTTTATCTGATTAGCAAAGAGAGTTACTTATGTACATTCAGTTACATAAAAAACAAGACGATCTATTCTTCCACATGTTAATTTTGATTTTTCGGGGGATTTAAAAAATCTTTTTGAGCAGGTAGCAGAAGGAAGACAAGAAGAAATCCAACAAAAAGGACTGGCTGAGAAAAAGGAATTGCAGCATAAAATAGATGAAATGGAAGAAAGAGAGCAAGAGCTCCAAGCAAAAATAGAAGCTTTGCAGGCTGATAATGACTTCACCAATGAGCGGCTGACTGCTTTACAAGGTTGGTCAATAGCGGGGAAAAAAACCTTTGGTTATTTGTTTTCCTTTTAATCTGTGAAATACCTTTTTCTTGGACTTCTGTTTGCAGTACGGTTAGAACACCTTCAAGAGAAAACTCTTAAAGAACACAACAGCTTAGGTAGGTGTGCTCCATTTCTTGTTGCAAGCTGGTTTCGCGTTTGCTATTCCGTGACGTTTGTTCGGATGATGTCTCAGTCTCGGTGCGTGGCAGCAGAGTCGGCTCCGTTTGGGGCGCTCTCCTGGCCCGGCGGGTCCTGGCGGGGCACGGCCGGCAGAGGGCGCTGCTGCTGCGGGTGTTCGCTCTGGCCCCACGCTCGGAGGGGCCTTGGAGCCGTTCGATGTAAAATGTATTTTGTGTATATTTATACACGTGTGGATGTATGTAATAGGCAGTGATTCTTTGGAGTTGGTTACCTTTTAGATGTTTAAACAGCACCATGATCTCTAGTAGGAAACACATCAAACTTTGCCTGGTTTGTTTGATGAGGTACTTGTAAGGAGGTGGTATGAAATGCCAGGTACATTTCAAAATGCTGTGTTTATAAAGAAACAAAACCCAAAACGTTTTTCTTGGTTCCAAAAATAATGCCCTTTCTTAATCCTAGGCATACAAGTTGACGACTTCATACCTAAAATTAATGGGAGCACAGAGAAAGGTAGTGTATCTGAAGGCTACCTTTTGTCTTATGGTTGTTGTTTGAAAACAAACAAATTCAGAATGTTCTTTAAAGTTTTGCTCGGAATTTTTTTCTCTTTGCAAATGAATTTGTCCACCCCTGACCAGCATGTTTTTTGGGTTTTTTTTGCTTATACTTCCAGTCACAGTGTTTTTAGAAAGTTCTGTAAAATACAACAAAACCACTTGGAGGCTGTCGGTTTTTTGTTGGGTTATTTTTTTGTTTGTGATGGGCTGTCACTGGAATCAGCTGGTTGAATGTTGTCAGGGTTGTGACACAAGAAAGTGGAGAACTCATTGATTGTTTTTCCTTTTAATGTTCCCTTGCAACACATAGACATAGAGTGTTTTCCTAGTAAAGTTGGGTATGCTAAGTAAAGTCAGCAAAACCTATTTTTTTAATAACTTCAATATGAAAAATGTGAGTATATAAAACTTATAAATGGTGGACACTGACTTTTTAGAACTCAGGAGTATCTTTATGTGAAACAGGAATTAATACAGATTAAACTAAGTGGTAGGGTTTTTTAAAGGCCAGTTAGTGCCAAATATTTTAGCTCATGTGTCTTAACATACAAAAAGTTTTTTGACCGAAATTGTCCAATATCACATGTAGCAAAAAATATTCCACTTATGATTTGGTTGTTTAATTGGCTGAGATATATTCGTTCTCTTATGTCATCTTAAATTTTTTCCCTTGATGTAGCTCGCTTCTACAGTCTGAGGGATGGTGGTAGCATTGCTTTGAAGGTTCAGGGACCTAGATAGAGAACTCATGGTTTTAACCAATATTCAGTGTTTAAAGTAAAGCTCCATATGCATGTTTGTAAATTATGAGGTTCTTAACTAGGGAGACCAATAGCAAAATCAAAAGTTCATCATGACATAACCTCATGGCTGGTCCTTACTGGGAGCAGGAGGAGGGATCTGTTAAACACCTGCAGAAACTGGACCAAAGGTGCATACTGAGGTTAGCAAGCAGGACATTCAGTGTTTGTTCCCACTTCTCTACACTGCCATGAGATTTTATTTTTATATGGATTGATCCATCTTGCTGATGCATAATTTTAGGTTGGTAATAGCTTAATATTTGATAGAATGGTTAAGAAATAGATCAGCTTTTTTTTTAAACTAGAGCTGATTTGAAACATTTAGTAAAAGCTTTTGAGCTCTAACTTGAAATATAAGTTATTTTATAGAGGAGTGATTTATGACATCATACTAGATTTGAATTTTTTTAAAGAAACACTTTTTGTTTTTAAATTGCTGGTAGGAATGTCATGTGAGATTTTTAAATACTGATAGCTTCTATGCCATTATATCACTGAAACTCACTTTTTTAGTCAAAGGTGAAGAAGCAATCCCTCTTGGACTTATTTTGGGTTGTACAAGAGTCAGTGTCATCTGAATTGGTGCATGACAAGATAGATTCCTCCATCCTATGAGTAACAGTGGAACTTGTACTTAAACCTGGAAGTTTTAGGAAGCTGTTTGCCAGGTTATTTTTCTTTGAATACAGACAACGTATAACTGCCCATTCAATTTCTTCCTGTGTGTTTATACAATCTATCACCTTTTTCGTCATGCACATACCATGCTATTTCATTATTCTGTATTTTAGCAAAATTTTTCATTATTCTGTCAGTTGTACATTTTTCTGCATCTCTGCCATACCTGATCCATCCCCATTTCTCTGGCATTTTACAGCTTGCTGCCCTGTGTTCTCTTCATGACTGTCTGTGCCTTTTTGCATCTTCCAGTCCCTTATGTAGCCCTTGTATGACAGATGGGCAGCTATTTGCTCTGCCAGATTTTGGATTTAGTTCTCTTAAAAGCAGCAGGAAGCAGTTACTGCTGCGTTTTTTGGGGTTTTGCTAAGAATTTTGAGTTTATAATGCAGATTGAGCGACTTTAGGAATGAAAGAGGAAAACTGTAAAACCCATGTAAAATCAGTATGCTTTTAAAGATTCCTTTTGTCTCTCTTTCTCTCAAAGTGTATGCACAGGCACACTACCTGGCCATGACAAGAATAGTGGTTTTACATTACTTTTTTCTGTGGCTGTAGCAGTCAAGAGCTGTATTCACAGTAGAGGAACTAAGAACTTACAGCCTCTCCAGAGGCTTTTAATTTAAAAAATGCATTAGAGGATGATGGTTAGACATTGATTTTCTCTCACTGGACATATAGAAAAGCTGGTGCAGAAAAGAGGAACTAGTTTGTACAGCAAGCCCCTGATAAAAGTTGTGTAGAGCTAAGTTGTTTCAAAAAAGTGCCATTTTTCTCAGTGTGTTACACCACACCTGGCTTTCATTTTTAAATTTTGTGAGCCAAATATTACATGAAGAAAGATAAGAGAAATTTGTATACAGTCACTTAGATGACCAGGCAAAAATGGAAAGAAAAAAAAAAAAAGGAAGTTTAAACATGGAAAATAAATTTTACAGCCATGGTGCTGGTTTTTAAGAGCCCTGTCCTTGTGGGTTAAAAAAGTTTACTTTTTAGAGTAATTGCAGTTGAGCTTCTGATGTCAGAGCTAATGACTGAGCAATTTGGTTAGAATGTACATTCTGCAGGTTTGTACTAATGCCAGCATTTCCCACTGCTGGACACTTGGTCAAAGGATTTTTGAGGTTCTTCAGAAAGGAAGTGTTGGCACCTTGAAGAGATGCAGGATTCTGATGGAGTTGGGAGCTCAACAAGGACTTGAGTAAACCTGGGAACAGAGCTCAGTTTTAGGAACTCTGCTGCAGAACTGTCTTTTCAAAGTGAACCTGATTAAAAGGTATAGGTATATATTCAACAACACTTTTGAAATAGAGGGCATTAGATATGAAGAATCAACATGAAGATTAATGGAAAGCTTTGAAAATACCCTTTTAAAGCTAATAAAAATGCTGAAGAATATAGGTTAAAAACATGTTTCTTTTGAAAATGCAGCTGAAATACTTATTTCTTCTGATCAGTTTAAAAGAGTAATCTGTTTCCTAGTATCACTCAGACATCATTTCAATTTCATGTCTTGTCTGCTTGCATATTAACTCAGATTTGATTCAGAAGTCCATCATGAATACACTGACAAATATTGTTAATATGCCTTTCAAATTTTTTGTTGCATCAATTTGAAAATAATAAGAAGATGTAAACTGAAGTGTTTCTTTCTCTACTAGAGCACTTTCTTTCAAAGAGTGGAGGGGACTGCACTTTTATTCATCAGTTCATAGAATGTCAGAGTGAGTACAAGAGTGTTCACATTTGCTTTAAAAACAAGAGAAAACACAGAAAAGGTGGATGAAACACGAATTTTTCACTACTATTTAATATTTCTGTAGTAGCAGAAATTTTCTAAGCATAGAATTGTGGCATTGTGGTACTAAGCAGATGTCTGGTGGAAGCAGTAGTAGGGTGTCTTTGCTCTTGCAAAGTCATGGTCACATTGTCTCTTCTTCTCAGTTCATCCATTATTGTGCCCTGACCAACACAAGGGTGGTGATATTGCCACATGGTGTTTAAAAAAGTGTAATTTTTCACCTGTTACAAATAAGTTGAAATCTGTCAGTTTTAGCAAATATCACAGGCAGCAGGACAGAATGAGATGCCTTTTCACATACCTGTAATTTATCTGGTAATTAAAGGCCTTGCACATTTCCAAATTAGTTGTAAGAAAAGAACAGAAAGGAAAACAAGTCCATAGTTTGTATGTGGAAATCCAAGAAAATTTCTGTTTTAAGAAAAACAGAAAATTGCAATGCCAGTCTTTAGAAAGATGTGTTATTCTGGAACATAAAATGTGTTTTTCAAAGCAAATGCTTTTAAAAATGAGTAATGAAACAGCACTGTCTGTGCATCTATAATAAAGGAAAAACTGGGGATTTTAATAGTTTTTGCCTACTGAAAGAAAAATATAATTAGAATGAAGAGAAGCAAAGTGCTATTAAACTTCCAGAAAACATGCTTTTTTAACTACAGATTTTATAGAAATTATGTACCTACAATTGAGCAGAAAAGCATTTAGAAGCAGAAATAAGACAAGATCATTTTTGAGATGATGCCCATTGGATTCTTTCCTCTCAAATTTTCATGAGGAAGGATAGCAGACTTGTTTGATTTTACTGCTTGTGATCCAGATTGCAGTGCCATAAACGAAATGATGTGATACTGTTAATGTTTGTCTAAGAAAATTTAAACTTTATTTTTTTGAAAAATGTTTATTTAAAAAAATTAATGACTGGTAGCTGTCTTCTTTAAGGCTACAGTATAAAATAATCCTAAATTTTGCGAAGATCTTGTATGAATCTTCTTTTTTCAGTACGTAAAAATGAAGTTAAATGCTTGGGTAAACATTTTTTTTGTCTAGAACATGAAGAGCACACTGTGTGATGTTCAAATACAAATTGTTTGCCTGTTTTCATTGTTTGGATGTTAGCTTAACCTATTTCGGTAAAACTTAGTTTAGTATCACTTCTGCAAACTAAATGTGACCAGTCGTGTCACTATGGAGAAGGAAAAGTGATCAACAGTGTCTAGTAAAATATTCTAAGATGTTAAAAAAGTACTAAAAGAGTAAAATTAAGATCAGTGGATTTATGCCTACCCTTTCTCAAGACATTGAAAGCTACAGAGTGAAGATGCTGCAAGGCCTCAAAGGCTTCCTTTTTAGAGGAATTAATATGAGTTCAAAAGGGTTCGGTATTTTGCATTTTTTATGACAGTCTTAAGTTTTTACTCTCACGTCAAGAAAAATTCCAAATTTCTTCTTGGACCAAAAGTTTGCCTTTTCAACATTCAAATATGTTTAGTCAGGCCTCACAATATCACAAGGTTGAAAGCTGCAAACTGTAGGATCCAATCTTTTCCTTTTGTATGTAAATGTTGCCCTTCAGTCCTACTCCTGTTCTTTGCCCTGTGTAGCATCAAGAGCTGGGGACTCCTGGGGAGAAAAATTACAGTTCCAGGGATTGTCAGGAAGTCAAGTTTTAAGGCACACAGCAAATAGTGTAGAGCAGTATCATAAAGAGTGGCAATACAGAGCAAGAATATGTGGTTCATCATGTGGTAGTATGCTGGGGTTTTGCCCAGAGGTTTAAGTACTGAGAGAGGAGCAGGTTTATAACTTAAACAATAATGATATAATAAAAATCCCAGAAACCAGATGGTTTGTAAAATCCAGCTTCTGTAGATTTTTAAAGATACTATGCAATTATTTTTATTTTTTAAGCACAATGCGCTCACAGTATCATCCGGTAACGTGTCCTGATCTCTAACATCTGTGGAGTGTTATGAGATCTGGCTCTGAATGATCTGGGAAGTCTCTTACTTTCTGATCATTACATCCAGTTCACTTGTTGCTCATTCCATAGCTTTTTTTCAGTAATGACTGGTCAAAATCAGTGATGTCAAGAGCAGAAGTCATGGTGCTTCTTTTTGATCAGTATGTGATACGCATTATTAGCAAAAATGTGATGATGTATAGACCAAAGTGAGATTTATTGCCCTGCTAACTTCTGTCTTTCACTCCAGTCTAAACTTTCTTTATTTGTGTCCTTCTTTTTCCCCCTTACTTTGTGATCTTTGCATTTGATTTTAAATGCAAGTCAACTTCTTTCTTTTCACCAAGCTGATTTTTGCAAATTTATTAATAGTGGCTTTTGGATGGATTGAATGTATTGAATTATTTTTAATTTTCCTTTGACCTGCAGGTGTCTAAGTAAAGTTAAAGCTAATTAGTATCACTTTTTTCAGATGGTTGGAAATTTGTGCATTGAGGGACAGGCTTTTATTGGTTTTCAAACCTGACCTACTTCAAAGACTATTTTGATGCCAAAATATGAATGTAGAGGGGCCATGTTACTTAAGAGATAATAGTAATGTTAACAGATCAGTTATTATATTGCAAACAGTGATAGGCAACCTAAATCTAAAATGGGGTTCTTAAGTTGAAAAATATAGGAAATAGCTAAAAACCTAAAGGAAATCTGTCTTTAAGCTGCAAAAGAAAATATGAATTATCTTAAAGACTAACTGAAAGCTTAACTTCACAGCAGGTTGTGTCAGTAAAAACATGAGTTATATGTACCTCTCTGCTTTCTGCTAAGTAGGGACTGAATAGCATGAAAGCTGAAGTTCTTTTGTGCCAGAAATTAAAGCTAGGATCCTCACCCTAATTTATATTTTGGTAGCCAAGACTGCATGTCTTGATTCAGGGAAAGCACTAATTGATTTGAAAACAAATCAGGCTTATAAAGTTTTCTGAAATAGTAAAATAAAAATATGCAGAGACTTGAAAGAGATGTTTTAAAGAAGGCATCTTTTTATCTTTTCTTTCTCATTGTTGTCTGGATTCTGCCATTTTTAGTGACTAGGGTGGTAACAGTGAAAAATAAGATTCTGTGGAGTTCAATGATACCAACATCCAATTTTCTGTGTATTATCTAAATACCAGCATGCTGAAATAAACTGGTTTTTTGTTGGCTTATGCCATACTTTAATGGTAGAATTCTTGAAACGCAGAGAATGTTCACTTGTTCTGGAAGTTAGGAGAGGCGTCAGTCACCAAGTGCAAAACTTGGCTGTGCCAGCTTTGGGTCAGGCTGGGCAGACTCCTGTGCTGCTGCTCAAGGTTTTGGCTGAAGAACCAGTGCCAAGGAGACACCTTTTGTACAAATGGTGAAATCAGTAATGGACACTAGAAAACAATAAGCCACCATGGAAATGAAAAAAACCCATGCCTGCAGTTTCTTTTAATCGTGGAAACGGAGTGTAAAGAACTGCTGCAGACATTTCAGTTTGGAAAACACCTGTGTCAAGAAGGGTAGTTTCTGTTTTGTATTGCAATTATTTGGGGTTTAACAGTTACTGAATTGTGAAAGCTAAAAGATCCATCAATTCATAATGCTAAATTTTCCTCTGTAAGCTGATTATAGAAGGCTATTTTAAGCTAGCAGTCTAGCATGGTTGAGGTGTTACCCCTTCAGATCAAGCAGTTGAAAGCTACTTGTTTCTGCATTCAGCTTTTTTATTCAGATCTACAGGGAGAATTGCCCAGCTTTTCTCTTGCTGCCTTCCCTTCCACCCCTCTTCCAGCGCCAGTTGAGTCCTGGAATAACCATATATGAAGACTTTTGTTTAGATTTATTTTATTTTAAAATGGAAGAGGACTCATAGTATTACTCAAACTCCTGACTTGTGGCTGCCAGTAACTTGATTCCCTCCACAGTGCTTTCCTCAGTGTAGGCACAGTCATTCTCATCAGCTCTGAGAAACTCGAGGCTGTTCTGAACTTGGATGATGAGTAACCTCCTACAGTTGCTTGAGACCTAAAACCAGTCCTGAAAATCCAGTGTGCTGTTCCTTGTGTTTCTGAAGCAGTATTAGTAAAATGTTACACTAATGCAGGATAATATTTGTAGATAAAATTAGGTGGAGGGAACATCTCTTTTAGACTGGCTTATCTGTCTGTATGGGGGAGGGCAGAGTACAGGACAACCTTTTGGCCATGAAAACCCTTCTTCAGACTTCAGGGCTTTTTGTCTGAAAGCTTGTCTGCCATCTAGGGTTGTAAAAGACATCTCCTCCCAGATCTTGTCCTGCTTCTGTCCTTAGATTGTCATTGTTACAGCAACATGCCACCAGAGGTGTAGAGGGACAAATTAATCTTCAGAGATACTTGAATTTGGAAATGCTAAAAGTAAAGATTTTTTCAGTTTTGTTTTTGTGGTCTGTTTTTTAATTTGAAGAGGATTTACTGTCATCCAGCTTCTTTAGTCTGAACTGAAATTTGTGCTGTTCATTCAGCCTTCTCTGTGTCTCAGTTTCCTGTTGACAACACATGGAGTATCCAGCAAACTGTGTTCCCTGCCTGGTTGTCAGGGATCTGACAGGGACTAACAGTATTCAATATGGACTAAAGTGCAAAACCTACTGCACAGAAATCGAGGATGTGATCTGTAAGATGGGACCCTCGATACTTCTGTGTTGGCATTGCTTCTTAAGGAATTAGAAATAATGAAATCTCATCTGCAAAAAGAAATTAATTATTCAATAGCTTTTTTTAGTGTCTTTGATTAATCCAATGCTGTTCTTCCCTTGCTGTTCTTGTTTAGCTTTATGTCCTAGCAGGAGTTAGGATGAAGTTAGCAATCTAGTCTCAAATTCCACTTCCAAGATTTTTGTGCCCCTCACATACATGAATAGACTTCCCTAAAGTAGACTTTGTGTAAAAACTCCGTTTTTCATGAATGCGAATGTAATGCATTCCTAGTTTTTTGGAGGTTTGTGCAGCTCTCTTGAAAGGTTTAAACAAAGAAAGGCTGTTTCTGTGTACATTTCATACGTGCTGTTAAAAGCAATTGTGATGTCAAGGGGAAGTCTATTGCTGTTTTACTGTGGTGCATTTCTAGATTTCTGCTGTGTTGGGTGGATGTCTGTTTCATGCAACCAGCTCTTTAAATTCCTTTTTTGATAACTAAACTTGATTAATGTGGTACTTATTTGTTGCTTCTGATGAGATTTTTTTTTTATATTTTAAAGTACATTAAATTAATTTTTTAAAATTCTCATTAGTGATCTGAAGCATTATGTAAGTTAATAAGGAGAAATAATTATGCACTGTATCACAAAGTTCTGGTAGGCTTGTGTGCTCTGTTTCATTATTCCATGCTAGAATAAAGTTTTTTTCAAGGCTGAGTAGGAAGTAATATTATCAGCTTTTAATTTGGTCATGGAATGTACTCTACGTAGAAGCGTGCAGGGAAAATTTGAGCTTGGAAAGTAACACTTCTTTTATTTGGCAGACAAGATCATAGATGAAGGACATCTAACCAAAGTGGAAGAAACAAAGCTTTTGAAAGGTTAGACTTCTGGATTATTTAACTGTTTTTGAAGCATGCTTTTTCTGTCACTCAGTGTATGTTCTGTGTTAAGCCTGCAGTTTGAGTTTTGATTGAATATGCATTTGAGGAGAAATTCAATAAAGGGGGGGAAAATTGTTTGCTGAACTCTACTCCAAATACTTTTGTAGGCTAAGAAGATTTAATGGAAACCATTTTTGAAGATGGAGTGCATGAAATGCTAGTCTCAATATTGACTGAGTTCTCACTTGAATATGCATTAAAAAAATTAATTAATTTTTGTAAATTGAATTCAAGCTTTAGTGCCTGCATGAATTCCAGAAGGGATTTTGGTTTTATTACAGGGCTACATAGAAATAATGTTTGGTGTCATTTTAAGTTTTAAATAAAAGTGTATTTTAATTTGACTATCTTCTATCTTATCTCATAACTTTAAAATAAGTATTAACCTCCTAAACGTATCTTTTACAAGTAAAATATATCTGTGCCTCTCTAACTCTTTTCTCTAATGTATAAAGCAAGTTAAATTAAAGGAACGAATTAGAAAAGACTTGTCAAGAAACAGTCATCCTTACCTTATAATGCCAAGGCCAGGATTCCTACCAAGTGTGCAGGTCAATATTTCTCAAGTGTCTAATAATGTAAGATTGTTTGGACTTGCAGGCTCACTCCTCTCTTGCAGCTTTTTATTGATGTCTGGCATACTACCTCAGTTCTTTACCCTCTGTCTTTCTGCCAAGTGTTGTGTTGAATAAATGTTAGTTTATTAAAAGGTCCAGTGTTTTAGAGACATTTTAATTTATCATCCCTTCCTTTAATGCATGGAATGGCACCTTTAATTCCTTTCTGTATGTGAGGAAGCTATAGACAAGGTGCCATATTTGGCATAAGAATGCATACAATAACTGTAACATAACACTTGCATGCCCCTTCCATTGCAAAGCTCTGAGCTATTTTTAGTGTTTGGTAATATATTCTAACTCATCAAGCATGATGTCAACACATTTTAATATACTTTATCACTTTGGCTATATTTATTCAGCTCAGTTTTATTATGGCAAATGGGAACAACTGCTGTGATATAATATAGTACAGGAAAGAGTTTTGTGCTTATGACTCTGGTTCCAGAATAGGAAGCAGGTTTCTAATAATTTGTCTGTCTTCTGCTGTTTCACATGTAGAACTGGTGCCTCTTTGCTCTGGTGCCTCATCTTTTGTTCCTTGTTTGAGAGGGAGGAGGGCAGGAGGGGGGAAGAAGCTGGTGTACCAAGGGTGGGTGGGAGGGAAGTATATAAGGGGATGCTGTGGGAGAGAGAATTAATTCAGTGGTTGGAACTCGTACTGTTCCTCCCATTTTGCACAGAGCAGGGAAGCAGTATTTCCATGGATGCCCAGATATGGTAAAGTTAGTTGGATATGGATCTTGCTCAGCTTAGTGCTTCTGGATCGGCCACTAATGAAAAGGACATGGGTGAGGCCTTTAGGTTATACTTTTCTTAATAGTTTTTTGAAAAATTTATTACTTGATTTAGTAATTATTACAGTTTTAGTGACAATCCTGTGAGCTTGGTTCTATATGATAATGTAAAGTGTTTTGATTTGTAACACCTTTAGATATTAGTTAAAAACCTTATTCCTAAAAATAAGAAAGATCCCTTTTTGTTTTAGCAAAGAACCACCCACACCCAAAGATTAAGTTTTTAACTACAGCAATCATTATGAATTTTGAAGTCTACTAAAATGGGAGTTGTTTGGAGTACCTGGCAGGCCTGAACCTCTAGTGTGCTCTAATTGTACAGGTGCTTTCGGTTGCATTAGGATGGGCAGAGTTTGGCTCTTCATCAGCTGCTTTGTTTGTACTTGCTGTGTTCTGTTTCATGTACAAGTAGATGTTCATCTGGCACAGAGTTATAGAAAACTTTTCATGTTAGATTAAGAAAACTTAGTGGGTTTTTTTCTGTTAACCTGTCCGTGTTCTGTCATGTTGATTTCCTCTTGCAGCCGCAGAGTTGTCTCCAGTTTCCACTTCTTTTGTTTTGGGGGAAGTTGGTTCTGTGTATTCTCTTGTTATTTGAAAAGATGTCTGATTATTCCCTTGGTTTTTACTTTTTTCATACACTAACCTTGTTGTAGAACACGATTTATTTATTGATGTGCTTCTTTCTTCCCATGTCCTGGTACTTCATTGTTGCATGCACGTTATCTATGTGTGGTGAAATTATTTGTGTTCCCTGTGCTTTTCTCCGTGGATGGTAGATGTGTGTGTACTGGGAATGCTGTATTGACCATTGACCCCTTTTCATATAATATCTCTGCCTGGAACTTGAGACTGAGAGGAAACCTCTGTTAACCTGCAGGTGGGCAGCAGAGCTGTCAAAGCAAGGCTCTGAATAGGCAGCCAAGGAGGATTTAATTTTACCTAACTTCACCTGCATGTTGGTGACAGTTGCTTGCTGACAGACCTGCTGGGTTAGCCCACACCAGAGATGGTGTGGCCTTTTTTAATGGACCCCTCAGAATGAAACCATAATTGTTATTTAAAAAAAGGTTTTAAAAATTTATTTCAGTCACATATAATATTTAGAATTTGAGTCGGGGTGATTCTGTGTGGGAGAAAGATCCACTGGTGTAATTAAATCACCTTATCTTTTGAAAATATGCGGTCTCCACTAAAAACCTAAACCTGGGGAAAAAAACCCAACAACAAAAAATCCAGCAAACCAAAAAAAAAAACCCCACAACTGTGGGCTTCACTAAACTGCATGTAAAAAGTGCTGAATTATATTTGAACAGATATTTCATGAAGGTAATTTTTTTTGTGGGAACAACATACACTGCTTCTCTTAATACAATTTAAACTGAAAATTCTATCTAGAAACTAATGTTTGAATTTATACTGTTGTGATTCTTTAATGGTTCACACAACACTTCTTTTGAACAGTACAGTATGTACAAGACTTGTTATTATTTCATTTGTCCAAAATACTGAAGCACAGTTTTATTCTTAACAGGAGTTTCTTTCTGTCTTGCTACAGTATCTGCATTGTTCTAGTTTTCTTTTCTTATTTGTTTGCTGATTGAATCAGCTTTTCCACTGTTCCAGCTGGCAAGGACACAGCATTAACCCAAGTTCAAGCTGTGCACGAGGCACTTGCATCCCTTATTAGAGGCTAGGCTGGGTTAATGATTCCAGGGATGCGGAATCCATTTTAGCCCAGACTTGCAAAGAAATAAGCAGCCAGCAGGTTTTTAACTGTTTCTTGAACTGAGTTGTTTTCTATTGACATTTAGCAGTAGTTTGGTGTACAGGAGAAATTATGAACAAAGCATTTATTGATTGTAGTTGCTTTTCCTTGTCTCTTGCAGAAAACCAAGCACGAGTCAAAGAATCAAACGATTTGTCCGACACCCTTAGCCCAAGCAAGGAAAAAAGCAGCGACGACACTACAGGTAAGAGTTTTACTGAGATTTCTGTAACCTCTAACTAGTTTGAATTAAATCTAGGTAATCATGAGCATTTTCTTTAAAAAATGGAGTATATTAAGCAGAGTTAAGAGACAAGCTTAGATCAGCATTGTCCATTTTGTTGCTTCATAATTTGACTCTTGTAAATTGAGAAGGACATGAAATCTCCTCTCCATGTAAAGAATGTGTATATGAGAACTGTCTGCAGTCTGCCTGCTCTCTGAAAGGTGTGGGGTTTTTTTTTAGATGCTCAAATGGATGACCAAGACCTAAATGAACCTATTGTCAAAGTAGCTCTTCTAAAAGGTAAACAAATTTACTTTTGCAAATTTAGATGCATAATCTGTATATGTAATCTTTTTATCTCCCTGTTTTTTTATCAAATGTGCACTAAAATAGAATGCTGGAATTCAAAGATGTAGCATGGAAGAGTTAAATTTAAAGATCAGGAATGACTCCTTTGGGTGATATAAAAGCACACTTCTGGGTGTTGCTATAGAAATAATCTGTATATAAAGGTAATCTCTGTACTCACCAACGCTGTTCTAGGAATTTACATGTTACAACTTTGACTTGAGAAGTAGAGTCAGCACACATTTAAGGCTACAGCTGTGGAGAGGACGGATTCTTCCATCACTGACATTTTTCAAGCATTGTCAAATTTTACTTGCATAGCTTCCATCACTGTCAGAAATGCTTATCTTAGTTTGCAGCTGACAGGTTAATCAAAACAAGAGTTTAGATTTTCTTTTTAAAACCATCAAGATTGGAAGTTTGTGTTATAATTGTATTTGGTATGATTGCCAAGGCTTAGCTGTGAGCTTCGTTGCTATAAATGTAAAATTGTTATTGGTTTTTATGCATTGAAGGCATATACTTAATTAGCAAGCTGATAATTACATATTCATTAGCTGAAGAATTTTTTGGCATATTAATTAGTTATTACATTTAGCCTACTGAAAACCGTTTTATGCTTCTTTAACAATTAGACACTTGATAAGATCTGTAAAATTATGCTCCTATTGGGATCACAAGTAAAAGAATGTCACCGTTCTTTGTGATTCAGAAAGAAAGGAAACCATAACGGAACATAGGAGACCTGTAGAAGAGCTTTTCTCTGCAATTGTTTACACTCCCTAATTTTATGACAGAAAGGCTTCCAAAAATTGCACAAATTACTTTTGCTGTTTGGCAACATGTATAAAATTGAGTTTGATATTTCCCAGTGGACATCAGTTCAGCAAAGCAGTTTAGAAAGGAGTCTTTGAGATACCAGGCATGTTCTGTTTGGCGTTTGCTCTAATATCTGCAACTAATAACAAGTATGTTCAGTGACTTTCTATGCTAGAAGATAGAATTTGATAATGTTGTTTGTAGTGACTATAACAGTCTTATTTTTGGTTATAAAACTGAGGTTGGCAGCAACGTTTCTCTTCCTCTTGAGGCTATTTTTGGACATTCCTATTTTGCTCTCATGAAACCGTTAAGAAATATCTGTGCAATGAATCATTTGCCCTTTTAATTTTTATGAAGAGCCTATAAACCCACAGTTTTGTTTGAGTTTTTTTCAGAGACCGGCTTCATGTGCCTGACTTTGCCCTAAAAAGGATCTGATTTGCCTCAGAAAGGTTTTGAAGTGGACTTGTTATGCAGCCATATAATTAAGGAAGAGTGAGAACATTTTGGATCTGGCAGCTGTTTGGAATGCGCTGCTGGAAAAGGCAGCGGTCGTGTTGAAGTTTACAAAACAAATTAATGGAACAAGAAAATTGAGACTTCTGATTGCTGTAGTTTCCTCCAAGCATTTTCCATGAAAATCTTTGGGTGCATTCAGGATTTGATTTAAGTTTCTACAAGTCAGAATCTGGCAAGGAGGGGAATGGGGGAAGCTGTGACAGATTAGTTGGCTTTGTTTTTTCCCCCTACAAGGTAAATTACTTTATTCATCATTCACAGCAGTTCCCTGGACACTTCTGTTAAAACAGGCTGTTTGTGACTACTTTTTGCTAAGTTAAGGGCAGGTAAATGTTAAACAGGTGGACAGGAGCAATAATTGTCATGGGAAGATTGGTAATCTTGTTCATACCGGTGTCCGTGTGTTTTCATAGTAATTACAGGAGTGATCCATGGAATCTTGGTAGGAACTGTTTTCAGCTAAGGATTTGCTGAATTGTGGTGATTGACATAAGAAATTTTGAAAATCAGCAGTGATCTGTTCGCTCAGAAAGTTTGGGAGCCCTTGTTTTATGTCAGAATAACCAGATACTGTATTTCAAATATATGATACAGTTTCCTTCGTGTGGCTCTTAGGAAGCTAAAAAAAATCTCAGGGTTGTAATTGTTGTCCGACTTCACCAGAGTACCCTGAAATTTGTCTTCTGAACAAACTGAGAAATTCTGCAAAATTCTGAAGGTGAACTTTCAGAAGTGAGGCTTGAAGAAATACCAGGCTGCTCATAAAGTTGCTTCCACAGGCCAGGCACATACAGACAAAGGATCAGTTAAGACCACAGCCTATGTGTGCTTCCGTATTATCTCTGTTATTAAAAAAAATTAAATTAAAATTCTTTAAAAAAAGGTTTTTAAACAATTTTAAAATTAGCATTAGAGTCAATGTTAAGGGAAGCCTCATTGTATTTCTGTGGGGAAAAAATGTGGTATTAATTGAGAACATTTCTTAAAATGTGGCAAACAAGCTGATCACAGATTAAAATTTTCTATGAGGTAAAGAAAATGAATGAGGAAGAAATAATGCTGTATTTGACCTTTTCTATTTAATTCTTACTGGCACCTTGTTGAAATTGATGGTAACTCCTTAGCCTTCTCTGACGACAGTCAGTCATGATGTGAATTTCCTTTTTAAGGGATCTGATTCTAAGCATGATGATATTTGCTAGTTTTATTATTTGTAAATAGGGCAATCCTGCTCACTGAAGAAGTACTTTGCAAAACTAGAATTAGCACAAAAATTATTTTTGCTTTGAACTACAAGACATTTAATTTTCAGTTTGGGTAAGACTAAAAAGCTAATATTTTCTTGTACTTATATTTCTTGGCTTTTGATATAGGAGCAAGTCAGGCACATGGAAATTCCCTTTTTGTGTTGATGTAGGAAAGAGTTTACCTCTCATCTCTTTTGAAGCAGTACTGTCTTTTATGATGGGTGCTTTCACTGACTAGAAAACCTTGCCACCATGAAGTTCAATTAGGGTGTCTGTTGTTGGATTTAGGACACTGCTTCTTTATCAGGCATGATTTGAACATCATTTGTTGACTTCCTCATCCATTTCTTCTGAGAAGTCTCATTAAGAAGGGTTGAAAGTCTTAATTGCCCTACATCTTTATCCATGAGAAGCCAAGAACAAAACATGTTCAGTAAAGAGAAACTTGGATTTAGAGCTAATAAACCATAAAACAAAGTTTTTGGATGAAATATGTAGTCCTCTCTGTTCTTTCTGCTCTCATAATTTAGTTCTGAAAAAGTCTAAAAGCATATGTGTGTTCTCAGCTCTGCTCAAACTCACCAGTTCATTACTGTGAGAGCAGGAAAAACAGCCCCTTAAAGAGATGCATTATGAAGACTTTAGCATGATTTGCTAAACAATTTTCTTAATTAAGAGAACAAGAAAAAAATCTATAATTACTTTATTGGTAACTTAGCGAAATATGAATGTCAAAAGTATCATGATGAGCTAGTTTATAGTTTATTTTTATTTTTTCCTTATTAATGCAAGGTCCAGACAATCCCAAATAATCTTTTTTAAAGCCTTTATCTTAAATCTGTATGGTCTGTAGTTGCAGACATTCATTGACCAAGTAACTGTGTAACCCTTTTTTATCTACCCTCTCCCATGATACACAGCTGGAATTCTTTCACCAATTTGCTTCTTTTACTTTTCTCAGCAAACAAGCTTTATATCAAGTTTTAGCCCCCTACCTATGGAGTTTATTAGTGCTGTTTGTGCCTACTGAAAGATCAGTTTGTGCACAGACACTGCTTGAGGAAAATCTAGTAAATGAGATTTTGCTGGATGCTGTTCCTGGCTTTGCAGATGCCTGCAGGCTGGAGTGTTCCTGCATGTAATTTCTAGATGTGTGCCCATTATAGGACACTGCTCTTAGTAACAAATATTCAGTTTTCCTCTTTTAAATTCCTCCAAAACTTCAGCTGTAAAAGTACTTAATTTGTCTGTGACTGCGAGTCATCTCTTGTAAGCCCGAGAGGCATTTCATGTGTTTTAGCTAATACAAAACTTAAGGGAAAGAGCAAATGTTTTTATTTAGAGTTTAAATAATGTGCATAGATTTGTGATCATATTAAAGATATACCTAATATTTTAAGATATATTTTTTTTTTAAATCAAGTGCAATATTGATCTTGGTATTCATTAAGGCCACTGAGTGAATAAGGAGGTTGGAATTTTCTTATTTTTTCATACTTTTGTTTTAGGAAATTTCCGTAAATTTTTCCTTCCCTTGTTGGTCCTCAGAGGGGGAGAGGGAGAGGCTGAGCCTGGCAATGTGGTGGGTGGGTGGCAGTAATGGAACATGGAATGGCAGCTCTTGCCTGAGCTTGTGCACTGAGACAGGCTTAGAGCAGCTTCCTTTAAAAAGAGACAAGTTGTAAACACTGTCAAGGATTGTCTTAGGTTTGTTGTTCCTTGTTTTTGTCGATACAGAAGTCCTTGCCAGTTTATACAGTGTTTCTTAAAACTCTCTAATTCTTCCTTGTTAATTTTTGTTTCATATTGCATGTTATGTATAATGAATTTTTTAAGGTTTGCATATGTTTTACTACTTTAAAATGTATATTAATATTTTTGCTAATATCTGCCTAATCCAATTTTGAGTTTAACTACCTTTTGAAGATTTGAGTAAAAGTTGCCAATCACGACATGAGAGTGCAAATTAAGCTGTTAAAATTTATGATTCAAAGAAAATGTTCTTTTATCAGATGAATTGCAGGGTGCACAATCAGAGACTGGGGCTAAGCAAGAAATTCAGCAACTGCACAAGGAGCTGATTGAAGCCCAAGAGCTAGCTAGGACAAGTAAACAAAAATGCTTTGAACTTCAAGGTGAGACCCAGATCAACTTGGTTCTGTAGGGTATTCAGTAAGATTGTATATATCAGGTAGTTCAAGATAAACCAACATGTTTTCATAGTATTGAATACATACTTGAACTCTGTATATTTCATCCTTATTTCAGATAATGGATGTCATTGAATGTCTTCAGTGGTAGCTCTTTATTAGAACGTCCTATCAGCTATGTAGCTCTATTGTTTTTAAGAGGAAATAGTATAGTCCAGTTTAATTGCATATTGTTCAGTGTTCATTAGAGGTTACATTTACAGCCTTTTTTTTCCCTTCCTTTCACTCCAGTTTGCATTTAGCACACACGGAGTTTTTGGATCAGGCAACAGATTATATCAGTTTGAAATTAATTGTAATACTACCACAATAACGGAATGATGTCTTAGTATTAACTTTTATTAAACTACTTACACAGTTTTACTACCCTTGATAACTTCCTGAAGTAATATGTTTGTTTAATCTTTCCATTTAAGGAAAGATTGTTACTAAAATTAATTACACAGGTGAAATTCATGTTACTAACAAAAGCTCTTGGGCACATTTCCACTTTTATTTGTAGCTCTCTTGGAAGAAGAGAGGAAAGCATATCGAGTGCAAGTTGAAGAATCCAACAAGCAAATAAATGCTCTGCAAGGTAGGAATTTTTTCCCCCCACTCTTTAGGGAAACTGTATAGTTTTGGCTGTTTCTGTGGCATCATAGTCACTAATAAAGGAAAATGTTTAGTTGAGTGTACGTTTTAAATCTGATTTCTTCAACCATATCTTTGAATGTTGTTGTGGAATGTTTCTTTTCAATTCCTATGGTCCTAATAGTAACTAATACCTCTTCTTCATCTCCCTTTAGTATTTTTCAGTTCTGAATGATCCAGAGATTCTTACTGTGACTGCCTTCAGTGCACTCAGAAGCTTTAGATGTTTTTGTGCTAATCAGTCTATTCACTTCATTATAGGATCCTCTTAAAGAAATTTTTCATCCAGATCCACATCCAGCACCAGAGCATGCAGTAAAGTTGCTGCAACAGAGATCCTGTCCATGCCTTTTTGAAAATTGTTATTATCAATCATGCTCTTTTCAGCCCAGAATGTGTACAGCAGGATGTAATCCCATGATTTACATAACTTCTGAGTCACATGTTCTGTATCACGTTAACTTCTCATCCATGCATGTGAGTGAGCTTGTTGATCAAGAGTCTGTCAGTCTGTCCAGCATTAAGGTCAAAAAAGGTTATATTATGTTGTAATTTCCTTAGAGCAAGCATTAGTTTGAAGAGCTACTGAGCCACTGATGATTACACAACTCAGGAGCTTCATCCTTGGCATCTTTGTTGGCATATCATTTGCTTTGGACCCAAATATGTCTGGAAGTCAGGTGGACTGACAGTCCTGACTTTCTTAGGAAGTCAGAATAGCCCTAGAAAATTATTTTCTGGGCAGTAGTTTATTGGATAATGTGGTACTTGTCATATACTAGTTACACTGAAAAACTTCTGTAATAGCTGTTTTATGTGACCGGCAGCAAAGAATCTTTACGGTTTCTGCCATTGCTGTTGTAATAAAGAGAAGCTTAAAGAATGCTCATCTTCAGAATGAGAGGAGCAGTTTAATTTTGAGTGTTATCTTTCTAATAATTAAAATTCTCCAAGTAGTAAATGCTCTAACAAAAATTGGAAAATATTTGATAGTTATTTCTATGCACAAAAAAACCAAATATTTTTTTCCTCCTAAAAAGAGAGAATGAAAGTAGAAACTTGACAAAGCCAAACTTAATTGCAGAATTCCTCTTCTCAATTCAGTACTGTTTTGTTTTCTAGATCCCTCTCAAGAGAGGTCTTGCTAATGTTTCCTCCTCTCTCTGTTGCAGTTCAAAATGTTCTGATGTTCACTGTATGCTTTGCTGCTTCCCAAACTTTTAGGGTGTGACACATCTCACAGTTTGGGAAAAGTTGTGAGGATTCTCCCTTGGCAGCCCCTGCAAACTGCAGGGGAGTAAAAGAAAAACAACCAACAGCTTCATGAACATTTCTAGAAGTGTTTGTGATAGAGAAGAGAAAATGCCAGAGAAACAACTGAGGTCGTGTCTCTACGTGTCAGGTTCATTAGATGAACACATAGGTAGAGCAAGGAAATTCAAGTAATTTGTTGCTCCTAATTTTAAAAAAATGAAAGAAGAAAAGCATTCAGTTTAGATGAGGTAATGGCTTACATAAACGAGAGATGTAATGGAAGTTTTCTTTCTAATTGTCCTCTCAAATTATATCCAGTGCTTCAGAAACCATTCCCATATTGTTAATAGTATCTTTCCTGTGTAAGTTATTTCTGCAGCTCCACCTAACTTAGGGCTCGTGTGTGTCTTTGGATTTTCAGTCCAAGGCTCTGCTTGTTTTGTTCATCAGCAGCATGCACAGAATAAAAAACCTCATTTCTTTGAAATGCTGCCAGCACCAAGAAGCAGGAGTTTAGCTTGGCTTGATGAAGGGAATACTATCAGGAAGATATGGTTTGCATTCCTTTGCTCAGGCACCTGCTGTATTAGCAAGTTGTAGTTCCTTGTATTTTAGCGCATATTATTTTGGTTCAAGGGTTCTAATGTAAGGATAGATGGAAAGGAAATTGTTGATACATCATGTGTTGTGTTACTGTCAGGTTGTTCTCATCCACTGCTTAGTTTTCTGTTAGTATAAGCCTGTAGAAATTATTTTTAAACAAGGTCATAATAAGCCTCATTTTGCTCATAGATATTTCAAAATCCATCATGCTGCAAATGTTTTTGTTATGGAACAGATAGACTGTTTCATCTTACAAAGAATTGCCATGAAATTAATTTACTATTGTCTATAATAGCTCTTAGGTATTACAATATATAATAACTACCATATTTTTCCCATTATGTCTTTTTCCTTCAAAGTGGGGAATTGGGAAATTCATAGCTTCTTTAGTGTATTTAATGGGATAAATGTCTTGCTGGAGCCTGTTTAGAGGAGGGCACAAAAAAGGTGAATTTTTCTTCTTCATTGCGTATCAACTCTGTTACACCAATAAAGTTTCTAGGTTGTACCAGTATATGAATTCTTTCTGTATTGCTGCATATGTAGCTACTTTAAAACATCTAGTATAATTGTCATGGAGGTGCAAGACTCTTTTGAGTAGCTCTGGTGCTCTATCAGTTTACAGCAAGACTCACTCACATTCTTCCTGTCATGTTCTATAATGGATTGAGATGACAAAAATAAATACAAGTAACCTAGGAAGGTTACTCAGCCTTGGTTATCCTCCCCATGCTTTTCACTGTCCTTGTTTTGCCCTTTGGTTCTGAAACATACAACTTTAAATCTGTAATTCTGGCCCTCCACAGTATCTTATATTAGTTTTTCAAGTGCTCTTAAGAATTTTATCTTTTCTTCTCAGAGTAATTCTTCATTAATTTAATAATTGCTTTTTTTATATGGTGAAATCAGAAATATATTTTTTTTACAAATGAAATAAAACAACAGCAAATTGAACACTTCACTCCCATCAGTTATAACTGTAGTTCTCTTGTTCTTTCATACTTCCCTTTCCTCTGTACTGTACTTTTTTTAAACTGTTTGCACTGGATTCTGTTTGCGTATGTGTTTATGAAAATTTGTGCTCAGAGATGTCTTTAGTAATGAAAGGGTTTTAGATGGGAATAATTTATAAGGTTTGCTTCATGCAGAAATGTCAAGTAGCCTTATGTGTATGTGACTGCTGCACATTTACAGTAAGCTGTAAATGCTATAGGGCCTTCTTCTAGCTCAGTGTACATGGTGCAGCTGTCCCTTTCAATTTAAAATTCATCTTGTGTTTTGAAAAATGCTTTTTGCAAGAAATAATGTGTATTTCCTCTACTACATGTTGAGAACAGAGAAATTATTCTCTGTCTCAAATATTTATAGACATCACAAGTTAACTGCTGAACAGTGCAGCTTTGCAAATGTTTGGCTTTTGACAGAAGCTTTCTTGCTTTTCCTCTTGTCCCTGAAAGCCCCAATGTCCTTGTCCTCTAATACTTGTTTTGCTTACAGTGATGCTGGATCTAAATCTTGTTTTCAGATTTTGGAAGGTTGCTTTGGTATCACACACACAGCACAGCCTTGTCTAAGAAAGCTTTGTCCAGACATAATTTGTTTCTTTTGACTCTGTGTATTACATGGCCCACATACTTGCCTCTTTAATGGTACAGCATTTGACAGGATAAATATATTTTTTTCAATTGCATTAGGCTTCTTTAGTCCTGTTAAATATTAATGTGTTGAAAAAGGGAGGTAAGTTTTTTAGGTTTTAATGTAAATACAGTTTGAAAAAAACGCTAACATGAACGTCTGCTTTCCAGCTCAGTTGCGAAGGTTACAAGAAGAAATTGAGAATCTTCGCAAGGAAAAGGAGAATGAAATTTCAACCACTCGAAATGAACTAGTCAGTGCTCAAAATGAGATTCTGTCACTTCAAAAAGTAGCAGAAAAAGCAGCATCAGAACGAGACACAGATATTTCTACACTGCAAACTGAGCTGCAGACGGTGCGAGCGGAGCTCGAACGGCGGAGGAAGGACGCCTCGGATTATGAAAAAGAAATTGTCAATCTGCAAGCCAGCTTTCGGCTCAAGTGCCAGCAGTGTGAGGAGCAGCAGAGGGAAGAGGCCTCTCGCCTAAAAGGTACTTGTTTGAAAGGATGTTACATGTCGTGGCCACCAGAGCATCCTGCTCACTGTGTGAATGCCAGTTACTCAAATCACTGTTTGTCTGTCCCTTTGTAGTCATTTACTCTGTGTGTGTGTATATGTACACGCATGTGTGTATTTGTGTGTGTGTACCAAGGTTTGTGGTGTTGGAGAAGATGTTTTGCATGCTTCATTAAACAGTTATTGTCAATTATGCCTAAATTAACTTAGGTACTCTTTGGTATCAGTAGGCCAGTTGTAATTCCACTTAATTTCTCTATAGTTTAAGCCCATTAAGGGGGAGTGTCTCACTGATTAATTCTACCAAAGTTTCACTAAAGCTTATTGCTTTAAATGTTCTTTTCCTTGTAACAGAGGCATGGTACCTAGTGATTATCTTGCTATTTTCAAGCCTTGGAAATTATTCCCTTCAAATATGCTTTTTTACCACTGTTTCTAAAATACTAGAGTTGACCCATAAAAAAACTGTTTTCTACTTCCTTGTACCTTAGAAAAAGCTTTAATTAAAAAGTAATTTGCTTGGCACTGGGTCATAAACCCCATAACAGTAGAAGATACTGTAATGTTCTACAGGTGCTCATGAGAGAATTCATGTGACATGATTACAAACAACTATATTTGATATTTATGGCTGATACCAGCTTTTCCTCCATTTATTAGCTGGTGTTCCTTGAAGCAGTCATGAAATAATTTTACTTAATTGAATTAACTTATTCATTGCAGTTGAACTTGAAAAGTTGAAGGTGGAGTGGATTGCTCTGGAAGCTGAATGTGCTAAGCTGAGGAAGGAAAATACTTCACTTACATCTGAACTTCAGCGACAAGAGAAGGAGCTTTCTAGGTAAGGGCACAGTGGTTTGTCTAGGAGGTACCACAGCAGCTGAAGAGTTTTGGTGGTGGTGGTTATTTCTCCCAAAAGAGATACTGAATGTTAATTATACACAGCAAGCTGTGGACATATATTTAAAAGCAAGACCATGGCCAGCCTTTTGTGTCAACACTCTGTCTAGGGAGGCAGTATTGGTCTGTACTTCTGTGATTGCTCTAAGCTGATATTTACACCTCAAAACCAATGTGTTAAGCTTTCAAGGGTGGAAAGTGCCAATCTGTGTAAATTTAAAATGCGTAAGGAATCAATTGGATTTTGTTTTCCAGCTCTCAGAAACAGAGTTTAGCACTAACCAGCGATATAAGTGTTCTTGAAATGTCTCGAAAGGAGCTTGAAAATCAGATGGGATCTTTGAGAGAAAAACATCAACGGGATGCAGCCAGTCTGAAAACTCAACTCAGTGAAGCTGAGAGTCAAGCAAAAGATTTTCAGAAAGAGGTAACATGAAATATTTCCATTTTGCAAGAATGTAATGCCCAATGATGGCTTTTTTAAAGCTAGAATAAAAGGGAAAGTTTTCAAGTAAAGAATGTTTTCATATGTTTACTGCAAGCAGTTTAAATGGTAGCTAAGAAAATATAAACTTAGAGTCAAATCTAAAAAGGAAGACTTCCAGTAAATACATGTGTTCTTTGAGAACTTCTTAAATTTTACTTACATGCATTACTGTAATGAATTTACTTCTAAGATGTTCAGACAGGTAAATCATTATTCAGAGTCTTCATGAATGTCATGGTCCAGAGTTTCTTTAGCTGTTATGAGTCAAAGATAATTCTTTTTTTTTTTTTACAGCCTAATCTTTCCAGTTAGATTTGAACTCTTATTTGGCAATGGGACTACATATTCTTTACAAAGATCTCCTTTTATCTTAGTGGATTTATAAGTGCATAAGGAAGAGTCAGCATTCTGAGCATGTATTTAATCTGCCTGGCCTCTCAAGATTATGTCTGGAAGAAGGCCATAGTCTCCAACACTTGGTTCCTCTTATGAGCATTTTGAACGTTTCCCCAGTAACTGCTCTTAGTTTCTTTTGCAGTCCTTTTGTTTGCTCCATGGTTAATTCATCCACGTCACATTCCTTACAATTCTCAGAATCTGAAAATCCCAGTTGTCTTAATCTGTTTTGTAATCAGATCAGTATTTGTAAAGATGCCTCATCTTCTAAATTTGTGGTGAGTGCCAGTACTGAAGGTCATTGGTTCTGTCCTTACTAAGCCCAGTCAGGACTGCTAGAGTAGAAAAGATGGAGTGTGGGTTTGAAAAAGGAAAAGCTACCCATTCTGTAGGAACATGTCACATTCACCCTGTACTGTTTGTACTTGACCCACACTGAGGATTATGGCATGACAGTAACAAGGCATAGTATTTTTTTATTGCCTGCCTTGCTGTCAGCAAGTTTGAATTTGCTGTGTGGGAAGAGGGTTTGATTTACTTCATACAGCATGTTGAATTTTGCACCGATTAAAGGAGTGTAGGTATGTGAGCTGCAGCCTAGATGTAAGACCACTATTCAAATGTGAAAGACTCCTTGTTCCCCTGTTTGTTGTTTCATCTTTGTAGTTTTCACAGTCCTTTCCAATGTGATAATGAATAATTGGCATTAGAGATTAATTAAGGCTTTGCATTTACTTTGTATTTCCTTGGGATTAGTAGTCCTAGCCCTGCCAAGCTGGGCAAAAAAATTTAATTTAAAAAACAAGGAAATCTAAATTCTACCCTGCTTCTATGAAAAGAGAGAAATCTAAATTCTACCCTGCTTTTATGAAAAATGAAAAGATCATTACACTGTTACTGATGCAAAGCAAGTTAGTCTAGGCAGATGACAGAAAAGGGAGCTGTGTGCTAAGAATTGTCAGCATGTGCTGGGTGTCCAGGGGTCCACAGATTGTTCTCTCTTTGTCTTTAGTATGAAAGAACACAGACTGTGCTCTCGGAGCTGAAGGCAAAGTATGAGGTGGCTGAACAACAAAACCAGTCACTCACAGAAGAGCTCAAACAATGTAAAGAAAACCTGAAGCTGCTACAAGAAAAAGGAAACAATGTAAGTCTGTACCAAATGTGTGGGGAAGTAAGGTTCTGACACTGGCAGTCCTGTTGATTGAAGGAATATGGAAGAGTCGAATAGGAAAGGATGGACTTGGAAAAAAAAAAAGCTGTGTACCATATTTTGCAAAATTCCATTCTGGTCCTACCTGTGCACATTTGCAGATCATTACACTGTTACAATTACACATGAAAGTTAAACTTAGAGTTGCTTGACAGTTTTAAGTATGTCCTTAGACACCTTCTGTCTTGAAAACATGTGGCTTAAATACTAGTGAACCAGAACTAAGTAAAATTTTATGATTTCAAAGAATGATACAGGGGTAATAGCTGACAAACCTGTATCCAAATGAATTGAGTAAACCTTTTCAAGCTGCTCTCATTTCATTAGTAGTTATTACCATGGATGTTTCCACCTTACTGTTGCTTATGCTTCTTAACCATGGTTATTTCTGATGGGCTCATGCTTTAAACAGTATAGTTGAACTGTCCTTTCTATTCACTAATGAAAATAGTATTTTCTGGTTTTCAATTTATTTGAGAAGTTGTATCATTAGAGCTGAGTTCCCAGCTAGAGACAACTTTTTATTTATTGAGATTCTGAAATCTTCCAACCATTAAGGGGGTGGCAGACACATTATAAGGTGGTCATAGCCTTATTTTAGGTCCCTTACTACCCCGGGAGGGCTGGTTTTGTCTTCCTGTACTGCCTCTGTGGGCAGTGCAGGGTGAACAGCTCCTGTAAAGCACAGTACAAAACAGTAGGATAATAAATGCTCTGTAACAGACTTTAGCAAACTGTTTCTCTGACTACAAAGAAAGTTTTACAGGTCCCATCCTCTAAATCAGTTGGCTGTTGGATGCCTAAAGGTTGTATGAATATCCTTGCCGTACTTAGTTCTTGAATATAAACTTTGAACGTCATGGAGCTGTTAAAGATGTAAAGAATTCGAAGCCTTCCTCACTTTCTTCAGCCATATTTTCAGAAATATGATTTCATAATTCTCTTGGAACGTGATTCTTGCTTAGAATTTTTCTGCAGTGCTCAGATAATGCTGAGTTACTTGACTTACTTAAAGCAGAAGTCAAAAACAATCACACTAAAACTCCACCTCATTTTAGTAGAAGAGATCACACTGAATTAATAATTGTAAATGTGAGATTTTCTGCTCTGTTAAAAACATTAATCTCAGAATCAAAATTATCAGTGGAAAAAGGGGGATAGTAAAGGGTTGAAATACTGTGAAGGAAATTGGAGCACCTGATGAAAGTGGAAAAACTGAAAGGAAATTTTAGGGAGAATTAGAGGTGAGTATTTAACTGAAAGCAGAAACCACAGCAGTTGCCAAAATCTGCTTGCAGAAGAGGAGTTAATTGTGACAGTTGAAACCTGGAGGTCAGGGTGTGATGAAGAGCATCCTCCATATAAGGGCAAACTCACTGCTCAGCAAACATTACTCACAGTCAGTAATGTAAAACATATCCATCTTGGGGATTGTTTCAAACATCATGGATACTGGGCTGAGTTCCAAGGTCAAATTTTTCAAGTACCATTGCCCCCTTATGCTGGAATCATTATCTGCTACTTCATTTCTGAGAACAGAAAGTGACTTCCTACTGTGGGATTTCTTCCTTTTTGCAGCCCATCTGTGTCTGATATGAGTTTGCATATCTTCATATTCTAATAAAAGATGCACAGTTTTGTTGAAGCACATAGTTAAATGCTCCTTGACAATAGAGAGAATTGTTATGTATTGATAAGTTTGTGAGAGGAAAATCTAATAATTTAGGGGTGATCTCATTAAATGTGATGGATATTTATCATTGATTTCATTTGCCAAGAATGTGTATAACTTACAAAAAAATCTATAGAATTGTTCAGTGACTCATCAAATTTTAGAAAAGACAAGTCTTCTGTACTCCATTTGGGATATCATTTAAATATTAAGTTTTAATATTTAAGTTTTACTTTTAAAAAAGATTGCAGTGTTGTGTTCTTGAAATGCTTAGCAGTGTGGTGTGGTACTTGTGTTTGCATGCTTGTAGCCACTGGTTACTTCCTGATGTGCTTTACACAACAGATTTAATTATGGGAATGGTTTGAGCATCAGCTGCTCTGATTGATTTAAACCTCTGGCACCTTTTTTAAATCACTGCTGTGATTATTTCTGCCAACAGGCTTTCTGTGGGAAGGTGGCACTGTGATTCGTGGCACCCGTGACACAAAAATAATCTTGCATGAAAATGTCTTCAATAGTTACACATAATTTTTCTGTTAAGTATTTGCCTTGATTGAAAATAATTTAATTGCTCAAGACAGGAATATCTTATAATATTCCCATGTTTTGAACCATATTGGAGGTTCTATGAATAAGTGACTCCTACAATTTCATAATAGGATGAGATTAACCGCAATATTTTAGAAAAGTTAAGCATGAATTTATCATTTGTTTATTTATTTGACTGAACAAAATCAAGGTAGCGTCAGCACAGTTTTAAAAATATTTGGCATGGTTTGACCTTAACCTCTGTGTGTCTCTTGTGTGTGCACAAATATATGTAGGATACACAGAAAGCAGATGTCTTCCAAGGACAGCTTAAAAAGCATTTAGGTCCATTTTTGCTTTTAATTTTTCATATCACAGATAGAGGCTGTTCCATCCAGAATGTGCAGTAGTTTCCATGAGTAGAACATAGCTAAGAAAAAGTGTGGATGGTTCTGAGGAGGCCATAAGCTGGATGAACCTTGCAGTCTGGCCAGCTGCTGGTTTGGCCCAGCTGCAGCATTTGATCAATTTTCAGAATTGCATTTGGTCACAAGGCTGCTGACCTGGCAGAGATGCTGAGCTTTGTGGTATCTCTGATAGAAATGTGCTTCTCTGCTTTTTAGTAACCAGGTGTGGATTGTACAGTCATGTTACAATCTCACGGAAATGTCAGAACTGCTGGGTTTGCCTGTGGACATAGCTGTAATTGATTCACTAATGGAGGAAAACAGATTGTTTTTCCGGAGGCTGGTGATGGAAAATGGAAAAGGCTAACTAGCAAGGAATGAAGAAATAGCTGAAAAGTCCAATATTTGGTGTGAGTCTGTCTCTCAAGAAATCCAAATAGGATTTCCTCTTACTTAGAAAAACTCAAAACAACTATAAATAAGATACAGGCAAATTAGTTTAACATTCGTATTGTTTTCAAGTGCTAAATTCCAAGTTGTGACAAGAGGTTTCTTGGAACATTTTCTGCTTACTTCCCTTTATTTTTAAACATCCCTGTTCATTTGAGTAGAATGGTGTACTAACTTCGTATACCAGATTAGATAATGCTGTAATGTGTTAGATGTCTTTAATACATATAAATTAAAACAAAACTTACTGACTTATTTTCCCCCCTCTAAATCATCTTTACCTGATTGATTTATAGCACAAAGTGATTTTTAATATCCCTTCCCTTCTTTAGCCTTCCATATTACAACCCGTCCCAGCCGTATTCATCGGCCTAATCCTGGCTTTCCTGTATTGGTGTTACGGCCCATTGTGGTAGCGAAAGGTACAAGCACTACTGTTCAGTCAATGTATGTTTGTCCCTCTCACCTGTTTGTGCCATTTCTGTATCAAATAGTGCATGGTGAAATGCTCACAGGTATTTCTGTACCTGAAGCAAACCCTTCATTTAATATGCCATTCTGTTGACACTGACAAGCTGAGCAATCCACTAATCATTTAACATTTCTGTGATTTCTTTAATTCTAACAATTAATTTTGTTCTAACTGGTGCTTGAATGTGCCTCTTCTAACTCGGTCTCAGTTTGTCTTTAGCAAATGGGCTGCCTTTTGCACAATGCTGCGATGCTAGGGCTTGTAAGAAAACTTAATTGCTTAATTAACTACGAAAAATGAAGAGTTTGCCTCTAATAATAAAATTCAACAAGCTTTGGTTCCTATCTGGACTAAGAAATTCCTCTCTGGCTCTAAACACTTTAATTTTTCTCACTATTGCTGATGGAAAGATGGAAAAAAAAGACAAGAAATAGGTGGTTGGTTTGTATTCTGAACTCTTAGCTTGCATTTTCTCTTGTCTCTCAGTGTGTCCTCCTCTTAAAATGCCATTTTTGTCATGCAATGTTGTGACAGTCTGTTAAAAATGGTGTTGTTAGGATCTGCTATGAACTAAGTCACAGATCTGGATTTAAATGGTCAAAAGTTAAAGATGTGCATAAACCTCTGTCTAGCCTTGCCTTGGCACGAGCGATGTTTTAAACATCTCAAGCCCCTTTGCATGTTCAGTGGCAGATTTCTCTGAGGTGTTACAGTAACAAACCTGGAAATGTGGAGCTGCAGACCGTCCTCAGTCACGAAGAGCTGTGGAGTTCCCTGGCTAGAGGAACGTGGTTTGCTGTGGGGCTCCAGGTCAGGACTAGCCTGCAGCAGGCTCCTGGGTAACTCTGTAGTGATGCCTACCAACAGGTACTCAGGACTTGCAGGAACCACGAGGTAAACTGATTAGTGTGAATTAGAACAAATATGATATTGATTTCTTTTTTCTCTCCACACAGAGACAATGGCCTTGGATGCCTGTGATGGCAGCTTTGGTTGCTGTAACAGCCGTGGTGCTGTACCCAGGCCTAACCAGAGCTTCTCCATGAGAACTGTTGTTGAATCCATACACCGTCCTCCCTTTAGAAGCTGGCAACATTCATATACTGAGGGAAAACAGATTAATTCTCTTCCTTTTTACCTCTTAATACAGCACAGCTCTGCGTGAGAACAGCAGTAGGGTCATTTGCTTTAAACTGTATAAAATGTATCTGTCTATAAAGAGGGAATAAAATTGTGATTCATCATACTGTGAGCAATATTTTTGCTTACAACTTCATGCAATTTAAATTAGTATGTTGGGATTTTGAATACTATAATGGTGGCCTAAAGCAGGCTTCTTGGTACCAAATTATTTATAATGGTTAGGGTTGTGGACACTGACTTTAGAATCTGATTGCTAGACTTAAGAGGAAAATACTGATTTGGACATCCAAGCCAAGTAACCTTGCAGATACTTAGGAAACAGATGCAGTGTGCTCAGTGCCTTTCAGTATGATCTATTTTTTTTTTTAACTAGTGTATCATTTTACTTGCTGTTAGTCACTGAGCTGTTGGGAACAAGACTTAAGAAAACTTCTCTTACCACGCCTTTTGAAGGAAGCATATTTTTCTTTCAAAAGGATTGCTTTATTAATGGGTTTTGGGAATAAACACAATTCATGTCCAGCCTTAAAGAGATAGAGAGACTGATGGTGAAGACCCGCCTAAAGTATTTAGTGTGCGCGTGTGCGAGTGTAAGCATGTGTGTGTTCTTGAGTGAACTAAGGTGTTTCTGGGAGCAAGTACTTGGTCATTTGATGGACATAGTGCATTGATTCAACTTATGTTAACTTTAGTTTGAATGTAATTTATTAAATTTCATATATTTAAAGAGATGCATTCTTTAAAAGTATGAATACCTTCTCACATATCACATGTATCAGTTTATTTTTTCAGTCATTTGATACTTTCTGACTTGAGCTGGAGAAGCTCTTTAGAATAAGCTTTTGTGGACGTAACTTTATTAAGAGAACTGCTACAGTACGTCTGTGATCAGCTGAGAAAAATCTAGATACATAAAATACTACGAAATTGGAATAATATACCTGATGAAGTATTGTCAGGTGAACATGATTTTAATTTGGTAGTAAAATTTTGTGGCTCCTTATCACATGGCTGTAAGTATGATGCAGTGGTCCCCATTACAAAGTTTATTTTCCTTATCTAAGTACTATAACTATTGCTATTTGCTGACTTTTGGTGGGAATCACTGTAGTTAGTGCTGAATTAAATGTAGACAGTAGTTGTCTTGTTCAGCTCAACAGTTCTGTCAAAAAAGTTTATTAAAGACTTAATATGTTAAAGAATGGTAAAGTAAAATGGCTCTGCTAAAGGAAACTTTGAAACAGGGAGGTAATCTCAGCAATTCAATTGGCTTTAAAGAATGTTATGGCAATCGACAGATAGTTTAAATATTTAAATAGAAATTTAGTATATCATTTACTTTGTGAGGTTTTGAGGGTCATTGTCCTTTAATTAAAGGTTCTATCTTAAGTTACATGGGATTTGCTAATGGGAGGATTATTATTTGGAGAAAATAGTCCACAAGTGACTTGTAGAAAATAACTATTGTCATTTAGTTCATTCATTTCATCCTTTTCATCCTTTTCAGTTGCAGGAAGCCACCCAACCACAGAACACTCGTATGCCAGTGGTACTTAGTACCTCTTGTATATAGGTTATTGCAAATATTGTTCTGAAATGCTTAACTTCAGAATTACATTTTTTTAAGTAATTAATTGTTTTAAATCTATTTTGTAAAGATATAAAAATACAATAGAATTTCTGGAGTACAGATTAAACTATTTGCACTAACACACGTGATGTGCATGATTTAATAAAATAACTTTACTCTCCCTATGCATGTTTGAGTTGAATGTCATTTGAAAACAAGAGATTCATGCTAAGTTTCTTTTGCACTAGATATTGCCACAGTTACTAGGCACAATGTCTGCAGCATGTCCAGTAAGAGCAAAAGACTTTTTTTTTTTTTTACCTTTTATTTCACATTCGTGCTGGTTTAAGTTTTGGTCTAGCTGATCCCTCTGTCTGTGGTTTTCAAAAGGAAGTGGGGTAGGAGAGAGTCATGGAGGGCTTGGGAGCCATGGAGGAGGAAAAGGTGTTGGAGCTGCAGGGTGGATGTGCCCAGGGCAGGGGTGGTGAGAGGGGAGGAGCAGTGCCTGTGGGTCCTGGGCAGTGGAGGAAAGCCCTGCTGGGGGAAGGGAGCCTGATGCTGCCTCCTCACCTCTTTAGCATCTCAAGCTCCCTGTTTGTCCCTGTTTCAGCTACTGTTTCTTCTGCAGTGGATTCCCTTCCCTCCTCCCTGCTGGTAGCTGAGGAGGTGGAGCCTGGCTGGCAGCAGGGAAGGTGCCGGGTTCCCTGGGGGCAGTTCTGCCTGGGCTTAACTTGTCCTTGTATTAAAGACAAATGTGTTTTCTGAAATCTTTGGCGCATCAGAGAGCTGCAGTTTGAGGCCCAACATGGTTGTATTAAAGGAGAAACACTTCTAATTTCCTTATGTGCATGTATGCATATTTATATTATATACACAGGTGCATAGTACACATTGCATGGGAGCTTGTGCTTACAAGTATACCTGTGGTTCCCTAATACAGTGCCTTTTCCAGGAGTTGTTGGCGTTTGCATGTTCAAAATGATGAGGAATGAGCTAAAATGCACAGTTCACTCTTCTGTTGTGAGAATCCCTGGAGAAGGGTTGGGTAACTGGGAAGTTGCTGTTCTTCAGTGCTTCAATACTAAAACACCAAGTGGAGTTATTTTGCAAGGACTCCTTGCACAAACCTTTCCATTTTTTTATTGCTTTTTTTTTAAATGGTAAATGTGTGTGCTCTTTTACATTCATATTTAGGTTCTTTCTTTTGTTAGGCTTGCTTAGCTAAGCCTTGGAGTTACTATACCGAGCAGCTTTTCACACGTGTTAGATGCTCCACTTGTAAAACAAGTGCTCTGAGCTTGCACTGAAGTTTGAGGTTTTAAAAAGGTTCCTCATAGTAGCAGAGTTACAGAGTTGTTTTATCAGTTGCTAGTTCAATTTGGAACATATAGTATAAATCTTAGAATATCTGAATACTTCTTCAGATTTCTCCTGGTGTCTTGAGTAAGGCACCTTTTTTAAATTCTAAAAGAATTTACCTAGTGGGGACTACAATATCGGGCCTTTTATTTAAAAATATAAATATGTGGAAAATATAGTGTGATTTTCCTGTTCCTTGTAGCTGAATTAAATGCGTTCTTCCAGAGTCTTTGCCTCATCCTTTTTGCAGAATGTCTGGATTTTTTGGTGCTAAATGGAGAATTGTGAGCCTGCACAATATATTGCAAGAGTTCTCATAAAACAGTGAGAATTAGTATCAGATGACTGATAGCTGAAGCAAAGGTAATCAATCACCTGTGCATGTATTTTTGGGGTATATCCCTAAGTTATTTTTCTAATCAAGTCTTCTGAAGTATTTTACCTGTTCCAGATTTCTGTGTGCTTTATGTAAGATTTTGAATGTCTCCTGCCTTAAACCATAGGGTTCTGCCACTTGCAAGAATCATTTCTTCAGCTTGAATCTTTTCCATGACAAATCCACTGCCAAATTCATTCCACCAGCAGCATCTGAGTGCTTTAAAACACCAGGTCACCACTATGGCTTTTGGGAAGCCACTGTCCTTTGCACTGGCTCTGCAAGTGGGGCTGGCCATGTTTCACCAGAGGCCTTTTTTCCCCTCTGGCTGTTCATCCACCATTAGTGCTTCATTAGCAGCTGCATCAAAATTTTGAGTCTCCTATTTGAGTCTCCTGTTAATAATAGCAATTGATCATATAACAGAATTAGAAGCCATATTCTTTCCTTCTCTCTTGCATATACCTCTGGGTGTGTTTGAAGGGTGATAGCTTCCTGCAAACAGCTGCATTGAATTCCCCAGATCCAGCTGATTTGCTCATCCCAGTCCCTCTGTGCTTATGAACACAGAATTCCTCTTTCTTCTCTGGTGGGGAATTGGGCTGCAGTATAGGGGATTATTTTCTGGCATTCCTGGGTTTTTACTTTGTACCAACTTATTGAAAGTGAGCAGAGGTTTGTCCAACAGCCAAGTACTTGTGCTTGGAAGAGAAGGGCTGCATCCATTCCTGCTTAAAAGCTGGGTGCTACCAGTGTCTGACTAAAGGCTCCCAGCAGTAGAAGGTAAATCAGCAATTGAAACACAGATTTTGATGGGAAGGGACATTACAGGCTCAAATTCCTATTTGTAAAGGTAAGGGGAACCCATCTGATCACTGATCTGATAATACAGTCATAAAACTTCAGTCTGATTTCATCAGCAGCAGCAGAATGTCAAGAAGTTCAGCATTTGTTAGGAAAAAAAGAATTCTTGCTTTAAGAACTTCAGAAAAAGGATCAGTCACCTCTGTAGATAAAGTACATGAGCAACTACTGTTCTCTCAAAAAAAAAAACCCAAACCAATTCCCAACCCTGTGTTTGAGTTCATCTTGCTTTGGCTTCCAAAAATGGAGCTCCAGTATATCTCTTGGATGATGTTCTTTTGCTGCAAATGTTATCTTCTGAAGAGTAGATGAAGAATAGAACATGTCCTTACAGTTATTACCTTACTAACATCATATGAACAGACAATCAACTTTATATCCTGCTCTGTTATTCTTGTTTGATTGTCTACCAGAACTTTTTCGGGGGATTCATTGACTTCTAGCTTCCTGATTTTAACCTTGTCAATCAAATCACTGTACTGCTCACATCAGCCCAGTATGAGGTGCATCCTGTGGTGTCTGACTTTGCAATGTTGTTTGGTAAAAACCACTGTAGGCAGCAGGCCCAAGCAGCAGCCTGTTCCCATTGCTGTTCAGCACAGCATTGAAGGTTTTTTTTTTCCTTCAGGTTTTATAGGGATGACTCCTGAAGCTTTATTCTAGACTAGACTATTGATCATACACTGTTGAACAGCAGTGAGAGAAAAACTGATCCCTGAAGCACAATAGGGAAAATATTCATAGAATAATTCCTTCACTTGGTTTTTACAAACTGACAGCTGTTCTACATTATTAGTTAACAGTGATAGTAGTGTAGGGATCACTTTTACTGGAATGTCATGATTTACAGAAGTCTTGGTTTAATAACACTAATAAACTGATTTTTTTAAAAACACTTTGAAAAGGGGAATTTTATTTTCTAAATGCTTTGACAGGTATGAATTATTTTACATTCTTGAATTTTTTGCTGACTTCTTCCTGTAGATTGTTCTATGATTTGCTTACATCTTAGAGTGAAGCAAAGCCAATCATTTTCCCAGGATCAGGCATTTTACTTTATTCCCTCAGTACCATCATGTTGTTTGCACATTGCTGACACTTCCCTCTCCAAGTATTTCAAATTTGAGGTAGTTCACATGACTGAGTTTCTCGGTGTGCTCAGTGAGCATCATTCCCAGAGCTGGTTGTGTCTCGGCTCCAAGGCACCGAGGGATGTGGATGTGTGTCCGTGCTCTTCTGGGATTGCACTTGCATGTGGTGGACCAGGATGTGGTCACTGGTGTTGAGCAGCCATGAGAGAGTGGGGGTGTAATTGAGATTCTTGGGTAAATGTTCTCAGCTGTGGGAATGGAGATTTGGCAGGGAGAGGTAATTCCTGTGTTATGTCAGGTGAGACATGGAAAGTGCCAATGTGCTGCCAAAGCGTCATCCCTTCGTCGTGTCTGATGAGCAAATCCAAAGCCTGGGTTAAACTAAAGCAATGTTTTATTACCTGATCATATTAGTCAGTAAATTGAGAGAAAACAGTGAAGTCATCAATTCATTCTGTTCTATTGGAATAAAATGTAACCAAAAGCTTACCTGTATTTGTTGCAGTACCCAGTGTTGGGACATGGATTTTTTTTAGAAACACCGCACACACACACTATGGTAAAGTACTGCCTTCAGTATGGAATGAATTTGCTATTTTAATCTTTTCATGCTAGATCATTTACGAAGTTTATATTCTATTTATATTTCTTGTAAGGAGTTCTTGCTCTGGAAAATAATTTTATTGAGTATGTCATCAGTTTTGATGTGACAAAACTACTTCTTGTCTTGAATACAGTGGCTCTTACTTTAAAAATGTTCCAAATATGCAATATGTCTTTTGAGATGAATAAATGGTAAAAATTATAAGAATAAATTTATGTCACAACAGAAAGCTGATTTGTATTGTACATAGTCTTTCATTCAGCCTAACTCTAAATTTCAGCACTCCACAACTTCTGAACCTTCTACACTCTGCTTTACTGTGATAGAAGACAAGTTACTAATTAATGAATCTATTAAAACTGATTTCAAAGTTGGAATCTTTACCTGTTTACTTCGTACAAATGGGATTTGCAGCCACATGACCTTTCCTCCTCTGTGTGACATGGTAAAGCTGGGCTCCAGCAGGTCTGAACCTGGGAGAGAAGAGCTGGAGCACGGGGTAGGAATGCAGCCTTGGTGTGTGCAAGACTTAGATGGGTTTAGTGGTGAGACATCCTCAGGGGATCAGTCACTGATCATCCTTTAAGAAGACCAACAACCCTACAGTATTTTATCTCCACTGTAAATCAGAGGGAATTCTGGAGTTCTGTTTCAGTGCTGACTCAAGAGAAGGACATTTAATGAGTCACATAGTTTTCAGCGTTTGAGGAAGGAAAGTCTCCTCCCTGTTTGGAGGCTCTGTGGTTTGGATCCACCCCAGGGTGCAGTTTAAGTACACATGGTTTCACTCCAGGCATGCAATAAGTCCTGGTGTAAGGCCCAGGTAACTTGTCTCTTCTATTTTTCAATTTAAAAAGTTAAAGTCAGAATTAGCATTAAAACATTCTTCCAGATGCAGCAGATGGCTGGGGGAGAAAGGAAGCCTAAAAAGGTGATAAATGTATCTGCTGCTCTTCATGGGACATTGCTGGTAGCAGTTAATGTGTTACAAGTTTGTCTTGAATTCCTGTCTCCCAACACCAGCACAGAGCGCTCTTAGGCCCTGAATGAGTTAATTAAATGAGTAATGCTACAGGTAAAAGGTGATGATAAAGCTTACTCATTTTTAAAGGTTCAATGTCAATATTCCAGGATCAGTAGGTGTGATATTCAAGGCATTTGGTGTTTCTGTTGAAACTCTAGCAGCCACAGCTGACTGGCAGTTTTTCTGTTGCAGAACCTGACTGGAATCCAACTGTAGCTGGCCATTGTAAGACTTTTTCTTTTTTTTTTTTNGCACTTCCAGCCTTGGGTTGGCCAGGTGTTGGTGTGCTTGTGCTACATGTTGCAGCAATAGTACGTCCTTCCCCTGCAGACTTCTCTGAACTTAATTCTTCTTTATAAGAACTATGTCCCAGCCAATAATAAATTATTAACAATCTCCCTTATTATTACTTCACATGATTGCCTTTGCAGCGGGTCAGGGTGTACCTTAGCACATCCATGCCCCTGTTCAGGAGGATGTTTAGTAGACAAATACCAAAAAAATGTTGGTGTCTTATATGGTGTGTCTCATTTGAAATCTATAGAGGGAGTGGTAAAAAATCATTTACCCCACACCGATGTTTCTTCCAGTAAATGAAAAACAAATACTGGAATAATTCCATCTGAATGAGCACTTCTGGGATGTTTCTTTGGTGAGAACTGAATTGCTTTGTCAGATGGGTAGGATGTTGCATCTGCTTGGAATGTGAGTCCATCAGATGTCCCTGCTACTGAATGACTGCCTTAGATGGGCGGGGAAATGTATCAGGGAAACTTTTGTTTTAAAGTTTGTCAGGATGGAAGATGAGCCACGGTGCTGGCAGAGATAATTCTCAGCTGAGGCATCTCAGTTCTGCACATGTGCATGTGGACTCATTAACAGTGGTGTTCATTTAATGCAAATTGTTTCCAGTTCCCATGAAACACATTTCACTGGAGATTATTCAAACGTGGTAAGTTTTCAATGTAAAATAGAGAATAATAATTGTGTATTTAGTCATATTCTGCAGCTGTGTGGCTTAATGTTTTAATTTCTTGGACTTAAGTAAGACCTCAGTGCGATCCTGCTAGCTCAGACTCTTCATCAGAAAACTGCTGTATTATTCTTTATTTTGGAGTTGGTTGGTTTGTTGTGAAGATTCTCTGAAAATAAAAAGTTCTGACTGTGTGATGTGAAGGTTGCTTGCTGCAGCCTCTGAAGTGCAAGCTTGGGAAGCAGTGGGTTTGTCCTGATGAGTGTGGCCATAGGTGTCCGTAACCCAGGTGTGAGCAGCCATCTCCTCTTGAGGAGAAAGAGGATGATGACTCAGGGCAGAGTCACATCCTGTTAGCACTGCCTGGGGACACCAGCACTTCACTCTTCCTGCTTCTCACTAATGAAAGCTGAAAAGCCATAAAAAGAAGCTCCTTGAAATGTGAGAAAGGCCAGTCCTTCAGTGATCTGTGGCTGCCCAATCTTGCATGCAGGTATCTCACCTGTTCAAAAGCAGCTCAGGCTCAGCACTGTGTTTTTGGGGGTCTCGGGGTCAGGTGGGCTTTGTCCCACGGGTGGGGGCTGGTGGCTGCAGACCCAGGCACACGTAATGGCCTTGCTTCCCTCCAGCTGAGAGTCCTGTGCTTTTCTCTGCAGCCCCAGGCTGAGGTGGTTTGCTGTGGTGTGGGTTCTGCTTTGCAGGTGATGACACCTGCCTCATGTCAGCCAGTGGCAGAGTGAGAGAGCTGAGCCCCAGCAGTTGGCAGGACCCCTCTGAGGAGGCTGTGAAGGCCCATCTCTGAAAAGCAGGGTCTGGCTCTTACATCTCAGTGTGCTGTGGTCTGCTTTGTGGGGTTGGCTTTCAGCTGGAGTCCAGCATACCTGTTAATAGATGGATTTAAGTTGGATATTGGGAATAAATTCTTCCCTGTCAGGGTGGTGAGGCACAGGCTGTCCAGAGAAGCTGTGGATGTCCCATCCCTGGAAGTATTTGAGGCCAGGCTGGATAGGGCTTTGAGCAACCTGGTCTAATGGCAGGTGTCCCTGCCCATGGCAGAGGGTTGAAGAAATGATCTTTAAGGTCCCTTTCAGTCCAGACTGTGCAATGATTCTGGGACAGATCAGCTCAGCTGGTGCTAGTTACACCAAGGTTGTGGGTTTGTTTGATCCCTGTATGGGTCATTCAGGAGTTGGACTCGATGATCCTCATGGGTCCCTTCCAACTCAGCATATTCTGTGATTATCCAGTTTCTGTTTTACAGTGCACATTCAATGGGCCAGCAAAGCTGTGTTTGCATGGCTTTCTGAATCAAATGATTGTGGAGCAGAAACAAGCTGGTGTAACAGGGCATTAAACTCCACTTATCTATACATTCAGTGTCAGTGGGATGAAGCTTTGTGCTTCTCGATGCATTTTTAATGGAATAGAGATTTAGATAAAAGTATTTTAAGCTTTTAAAATTCAATTAGTTAGAAGGGTGAAGTTGGAGTTGCCATTTGTGATGTGTGCTGTGTGCACAGATCTCTGCTGAGGCATCTTAGTGTGAAAGAGGATGTTTAAAAACCTTCCTCAAATATATTGGCTGCCTCCCAATAACTTTTAAACTGGCATTGAAGCTGGAGAGGATTTTTTATTTGGTTTGTGTGCTTCATTGCTTAATGCATGCAAAATGGACTCATTTAATCAAGGATCTTCTACTAACAGCTTGAGACTTAAATCACAGATTTCAAATACTTTTCAAAACATGCTTTGTGGTGGAGAATACTTCCCCTACAGCCTTCTTGGGGGTGTCCTTGCTGGTAGTTGCTGCTTCTGTTTTTCCTCAAATATGTCAGGGTTGTTTTGCTGAAATAAATTATTTGTCATCCTCAGTGCATAAAGGCCCTGGTGACTGTGTTGTCACCCCATGCTGGATGTTTGGTTATTTTGGTTTCCTGGACACTAAACCAGTGGCCTGGGAAGCCTGACCTGGCCTGTGTCACCATGAGGGGTAGCAGGAGCCTGCAGGAGGAAGGTCCAGGTGTCTTGAGAGGAAGGAAATGAGGGGAAAACAGCGTGTTTTGGGGAATGTTCCCACACAATGCAAGGGAGAGCCATGGGGTAGGGGGCACATCAGGAAGGGAAGGGTCAAACGGGTCTGGGAAGGAAGTTCCTGGGTTTTACCACAGAGGGGAAAAGTACTCTTCCAGCCTTGAAAGAGCATCCCCATCCTCTGCTGGTGTCTGCTGCCTGCCTCCCTGAGGCAGTGTGGTGGTGGAGAGCCCCAGCTGCTGCCTGGGGCAGGGGGAGCTGCCCTGTGTGACCTTGGAGCAGCGAGAGGGGAGGTGCTGTTTGATGTTTAACACACTGTGCAGGAGAGGGGCCTCACAGACAATGTCTGCCTTCCTGCCCTACTCCTGAACCTTGTTGGAAGCCTGCTCCATTCTTATCCCCTTCCTGGCACTGACCCCTGGGTCTGCTGTGACCTGAACCTTCCTGTCACCCGTGCAGGGCCAGCACCTTCCACCACCACCTAAGAGCCAGGGCCGTGGGCTTCCCTTGCCCCGAATGCAGAAGATTTCTCCTGCCTGTTGCACCAGGGAGATGACCTGGAGCTGTGTTTGCAGCATTAAGCAGGTGAACAATAAAATAGCTGCTAGGGGATTTTAAGTGGAGACACTGTTCTAGTCACTAAGGTGTCCAGGAAGCAAAGTCCTTGGTCTGGGCAGTCACAGCTGCAGGAGGCACAGTGGGATGGGATTTGGTGGAGATCACGCTGCAGAATGAAGCTGCCATGGGGGCACAGTGCCACTGCAGGGTGGGCAGAGCCCCTGGTGACAGCAGCTCTGCTGGCCCAAGTGCCAGGGCTTGTGTAGGGCACAGAGGAGGGTGCACCTGAGCCTGGCTGCATCAGGAGAAGGTAAGAGCTGGGAACATTTTTCTGCTGTAGCAAGAATGATGGTAGTGCCAGCACATCCCCTGCGTGGTCTGAGCCTTGCCTTGGCTGAACTGTGTACTATGAGTGAGATGCCTTGGATGCATCTGTTGCCTCATTCGTTGCCTCATCCACGGAGCTTGGCTTGAGCCATCCCTATGACTGAGAGACAAAGATCCTTTTAAAACTTAAAAGAATCTTTGTTCTAGTTCTGTTTTGTCTAATTCTCACTTGTATATAACAATGTACATAATATATATGGAAAAAATTATCGTCACTTAATGTTTTTTTTCTCTATACACATGCCAGTGGAAAATGCTTCATCGATACTTCCTACAATCCTGCAGACCCAGACAATGCAGTTCTCAGTACTGTTTCAATCTACATTTACTGACAAATAAAATAGTTTGTTAATTTTACCAGAAGCAGATGTCAACTTTCTAGACTCAAAGCAAAAAAACCAACAAAGCCCCCAAAACAAAAGGAAGAAACCCTTTAGACTCAGTGTGTGGCCTAAACGCAACTGTTGCTATGCCTGTGCTGCTAATTGGGCCCTGCCTGTCACCCTCATTAGCCCCTGGGCTTTGGGGCACTGCTGAGAAGGAACAGCCCCATTGCAGGGCATTGGAAGAGTTGTTACTTGATGTCTCTCTGTGGGAAGAAAAATTCAGTTCACACCCTGTAAGTCCAAACTATAAGGTAAAAATAATCCCTTTCTATTCTCTCCTAAACAGAACTGCTCCTGGAAAGCAGAAACAAACCCTAGTAATTGCTCTATGTCCCTGGAGTCCTTAACAGAGCATCTGCAGACATGACAGGAACAAGACCTGCTCCGGGATCCCTGCAGTTTTCCGCAATGGCAGAGATCAGTTCATGCGTTACTGTTTCAGTGCTCTGTGTGTGCTCAGTGCTGTGGCATTGCAAAGAAGATGACTTTATTTTCCTGCTGCAAGGAGGGTGAAATCTTAACATCCTGAACATATGGAAGGAGAGTTTTCTCTGACTGTCAAAAATCTCATAAAATGTAAGCTGGGGGGAGAGGGGAGGCCACGTGCATGCTCAATGTTCAAGGAAAACCTATTTGTGCTCAGTGTAATGGCAATATTTTTCAGTTGCAACTCTCCTGTGCAGAAGTTTAATCTCTCTACTGTGGACAGAGTGAGAGCAATGAGAACTATAGCACTTTTAACATGGCCAGTTTTCTAAGAACAAAAGAAATCTGTGTGAAGTGGGTGATTTGGGTCACTTTTGCACCTTTTTTTTTGTCTGTGCTTCTATTTATGCCCTGGCCAGTTCTTACACTCCCCAGCCTTATAAGGAAGTAGATGTGGTTAATAACTTAAAGAGGAAAGAGACTGGTTTCCTAGATCTGATCTGAGCACCATTGCCTTTATTTGTGTAAGCAGTGACATCATCTTCTATTGCAGAACAGGAGCCCTAAACAGTCACGGGAGAGCAGATTTTAGGAAGTGTCATTCATCTTTAAGTGTGTATATTTAAGAAAGGTGCTGTATCCTGAGTCAGATAAGTTCTGTGAATATGACTTTACTGCAGTTCAAACTCTCGTGCATTAGCAAAAATTAATCACTTTTTTTTCCTTTTAAAGTATTTGAAAATTGGTGCTTGCACCCTGCTGGGGAGTGTGAAGAGCAGCAGAGCCGGCTTTCTTGTCCCCTTTCAGCTTTCTCCAGAAATCTGCTTTTGCACTCTTCCAAAAGCCTTTTGTAAGTGATGCCTGACCCATCCAGTGATGGTAAGGGCTGCCTTGTTCCCGGGATTCAGTGTTAGTCATCCAGGGGATGGTGTTCAGGGCATTGCTGAACTGCCAGTAAAGCACTCACTTTCTTACCTGGGGGGTTTGCTGATGTCTGCTAGAAAATACCACCACAGCCAGGTTCAGTCTCTTCTCCATCACACAGCCTGGAGGAAATGTGCATCCTTTTTGGCCAGAGCTGAAAAAGCAAAACCATAGACCACGGTATGGCTGAGTCGCTGCCAGGGGTGAACATCTGCTCTACAGCTTGTCATTCAGCCCTTAAAGACATCCTGGGAGCAGCCAAGAGCACTGGCCTGGCGCTTTGTTTGCATCTGTTTTGTACCTGGATGGGAAACCACTCTCTCAAAGGGGATGGTTGCAGATTAGCAGGCTCCACCTCTGTGCCAGCTGCACATGTGCAGCAACGCATGGACCTGCCTGCTGGAGGGAGTAAACCCTGGTTTCTCCTCTCTTGGAGTTTCTGTGCCATATTTACTGAAGAGAATTGCTTCTGAAGTGAATTACTAAGAGGAAAGTAGACAAAAGCTCCCCATTTCCCTGCCTTGCTGCAGGGACATGTCTCTGTGCCTGTTCATGCTGTCAGGAAGTGACTACATGTGTGCTGGCCAGGCAGGGACAGAAGGCTGAAAGTTCTTTGGGTTGGCTTTGTTTGTTTGTTTGTTTGTTTGTTTGAAAAAATTACCAAGTGTTTAGCAAGCATTAGTGATTGTTTCCAGTGAGTTTGCTTTCAAACTTGGCCTCATGCCATGGAAAAGGCTGGGGTTAAGTGCTGTTGGACCCTGGGAGGTGCCATGGCCCAGTGTCCTCCAGCCGTGTCCTGAACCAGAGAACCTTCTGTCCTCTCTGAATTGTTTCCTCTGTGAATTAAGGCAAATGTTGCATTATACCAGGGGCAGAACAGCATTTCTCCAACCTTCTTTGCCTAGTAGCTGTTGCCACTTTTCCTTGGCTTTGAGCCAGGGCTGGCTCAGCAAACCTTTGGGCCAGATTCCTGATTTCTCTCATCTGGAAGTTGCCTTTTCCCGTAGCGCTGGCAGCGCTGCCAGGGTGCAGCTGGAGCAGGGGAGGGCTCCTGGAGCTGCCCAGCTGCTTTGGGGAAGGTCACCACTTGCTTTTCATGCCAGGTTTCACTTGCTCTAATGCCTGAGTTTCACACTTAAACCTGAGGAAGATCACATCTGAGGGTGTTCTGTCTTTCCAGCTCCCTGTGGGAGGGGTAACTCCCTGATGGCACTTTGTGCTTTGTTTTGAGCTTACCAAGTGTCTTCACCCTCATCTCAAAACTGCAGCTTTATACAAGCAGGTGAACCCAGCTGGTGTGAGGGCAGAAGTGAGATGGTTTGGGGCATCTCCCAAACATACACCAGTTCCTCACTGGGGCCAAATTACAGCAGTGCCCCAAACAGATCCTCACTGTGCTCCCCACTGCTGTGGGTCTGCCCAGGGCTGAGGGCTGCTGTCCTGGCTGACATGTAGGGCAAGAAGCAGTTTTCACTCCTCCTGCTTCCAGGAAGGTGAGGAGATTTTGACCAGTATGGGAGAAGCTGATCCTCATTTGGAGAAGATTTTGGGTGCCACCATCATGTGATGATTCTCAGGAGTATCTTTGAGATACCATTTATCCAGAAGATTTGCTGTGCCTAGTAACTTTAGGGATGTGTATTTCTTCCCTGGTCTTACTATGATCCTGGTGAGCCATCTGGAAATTTCATCCTGTGATTACTCCAGGATCTGGAAGACCTTCTGTAACTACTAATCCCAGAAACAGATTTTTCCTTCATCCTGTCTGTCAACACAGCCTTTAACTTATTTTTATGGGCTTCAGCACATGTTTGAAGCATCACTGCCTTAGGATACAATTTATTTTTTCCGGACTATCTCAGTGCTCCTTATATGTACTTATAGCACTTTCTGAGCAATGGCTGTTTCATGGGTATTTATCAGGATCTTCTGTGTCCTTCAAAACTTGGCACATCTCTATTTGCACACCTAGAACAAGAATCAGTGTGACTTAGCATGCCATGAGCATGAGATCCTGGGAAATTATGCTTTGCAGTGCCACCTATTTTGCTGCAAAAAAATTGAGTAATGTTTTCATTGGTAAGACATGATAAATATTTCATTAAAAATATTGATCCAATTAAAGCAAGGGGAGTAGAGCAAAAAGACTAATCTAAGATAACTGGTGCCATGCTAGATTCTTGATATTTTGCCCCTTTTTATTGTGTCTTGCCTTCTGGCTCTTGTTCACCCACTTGTGGATGAAATTTGCTGTCTGTGACTTAACTGTTCTGTGGAGGGAGTGGGATATGGCAGGCAGGAGTCCTGTGTGCAGGAAGAGCTGTTTAATAGAGTGCCATCAGTGCTGGGGGGGTTTGGGAAGGTCACTGTTGTCATCCTGTCTGGAACCATGGCCCTGTGTTCCTGCAGGAACATAAGGCCCCAGGCAGAGGTTCAGAAAGCTCCCTGGAGGAGCCTGCAGGACACATTTCCTCTGGCTGGAGCATGGCAGAGTGATGGAGAAGCAGGAAGAGTCTGTGTGTGCACAGCCCCAGTGAGGGGCTCGCTGCAAGTCCCCAGGTTTGTTGTGTGCAGGAGGGGCCCTGGAGCACACAGACTCCTTGTGCATTTGCAGAGCATCGTGTGAAGCCTCCCTCTGCAAGGCAGGAGTCAGGCAGGGACAGCTGCCTCCTTTTTCTCTCTTGTTAAGGAAGAATTCTCAAAAAATGATTTTACGTTTCTTGGGAACAACAGAAAAGCTTGACCTAATTGCTGTTCTAAATGTATGCCCATGGCTTCTGAAGGACCCAGCAGGATATAAAATCACCAGTTACCAGTTCTGATTTTTGCCAGAACTTCAAAGTGTTTCCTTTTATGTAGTAATCTTAAACCTAGTCCAAGAAAACACTCACACCATTACTTAGATATTCCAGTTGTGCCACCAATATGGAAACTTAAATTATTATATTTCCCACAGGCAAAGCTTCCATCGTTAGTTAAACCTGATGGTCTTTGCTTGCTTGTAGGGAAGATACAACCTCCTTCCATGGTCTGAAAAATGGCTGCAGCTCAAAGCTGAGCCAAGAGTGATGATTGATGGACTAAAAAAATAGGACCTTAACATAGTAACCAAAGTCCTATTTAGACTTTAAATGTTTTTTAATCATAGTCATATCCTTCTCTGGAAAAGAAGTTTCACATGGACCAGCCAGTACTCATTTAGTAAACGCTTTGTTATTTTACTCTTTGAGATTACAGTTCCCATCTTTATCACTTGTGCATCATGCCCAAGCTTTGTCAGTAGAGATAAAAGCTTGTGTACCTCCAGTGATTAAAAGCAAAATTAGCCAGGTAGGACCCAGTCCTATCCCCTAAGTCCAGTCTCTTCCTGAGAGCTTTATAAGCTGTGGTTCACCTGCCTGTGCCAGTGTGGCCCTGTGTGATCTGGCAATGTGTTTATTTTGTGAACGAGGCCATTGCACGGGATTCATTCATGTGTGCTCAACAAGCCATGGCTGCTCTGCTCCAGAGATTATAACTAAATAACATCAATAAATTATGAAATTGAAAGGGACATGGGGTTTTTTTGGTCAGGTTGTATTGGTGCTTTCTTGATAAGTGCAGTTATGTGGGCAGAGTCTGAGGTATTTATTTTTTCTGCTAGAGTGACCTTGCAGTCAAGCCAAGGTAGGTTTGTCCCTTGGCTGCTGGGCCCAGGAGAGCCCCAGCAGATGCACCAGGTCCTGGTCAGGAGGAAGTCCTGGAATGCCAAAAAACAGCCGGCAGAGTCCTGTCATATTCAAAGTGGTTTCAGTGACTACAGGATGTGTGGTCAGAAATGAAGAGGTTGTTCAGGAATCATTTAGATGTATTCAAATCCTCCTGCTTAAGCAAATATCCTGCTGAGTTTCTACTGGAAAATAATTTCATGTGTAAAGCTGTACCTTTTCCAGATTATGAGGGATGGGATTTAAGAGAGAAGTGTCTAATTCTCCAATCTTAGAAGTCATGTGGGCCTCAAACTCTTTTCCCAGTTGGAAAATTTGCTGTTAAGAAAAGGAAATAGATTTTTATAAGTAATATTTAGTTCAAGCATTTGGCAAATTCTCCTGCTGCAAAGCTTTTAGGTCAAGTTCTGATTCATTGATGTGGATCTGGAATTAAAGGGATTATGAGAGGAAGTGGACTCTAAAGTTAGGAAAACTTTGGTTTCTTATTCACTTTTTCCTATTCATCAAATGTATATTTGACCTCTGTTTCTATTTTAAGTGTTGTAGGGAAATTTACTCCCACGTGTCTGCCTTTGCTCTTTTTCTGCCCATTGTCATCAGCTCTGCCATGGGTGTGTTCCATTTTACTGTTGCAGAAGGGGATCCTGATCATTCTGGACGTGGCATTGTTGTACAAATGCTGGGAATTTCTACATTTATTCCATTAGGTTAGAGAATGGAAAATGGGTGGTTTATTATTCTTATTACTCATTAAAAGTATGTGTTAAAACAGTGCCCTGTTTCACAATGTGATGTTCTGCAGTAGCTCAGGGCCTGAGGGAAGCCATGGCCAGTACCTTCCTTTTGTTGCTACGTGTGTATATATTCACAGAAGTGTGTGTTGTGTTCGGGATTCCTACAGGGATCACTTTGGGGGTCCATCTGAAAACTTTTCATTTGGCAATAAGGTCATTCTCCCTCTGTCTGTCCTTGCCATTTCTCTGTTGTGTGTGTGACCCTCAGCTCCTGTTGTCCACAATCCCACTCTCCCAGCTTCCAAAATCTTCCCATGGTGAGTACTCTCATTCCTAGGTGTCAGAGACCTGGCAGCCATCAATCCAGTGTCATTTGCAGTATCCTCTAACACCATGAATGATGGCTGTGAGTGCTTTCTGCTTGCTGTGTTCATAAGGCTGGAGCCAGGTCTGCATCCCACCCTGGCTCTGGTACTGTGGAGTTGTGGTGGGTTTACTGCTTTCATAAATGCAGCAAACAGCATTGCCAAACCCAGTGGTTTATCTGGGGCCATCCATGTGCTCTGGAAAAAACAGCTCATCCTGGGAGAAAAGAATGATGGGGGTTTCCCTCAGTTTCCAGTAATTACTTTGAGAGTAATTATGTTGCTCAAAAGAAAGAGCTGCTGCTTGTTTTGTGAGAAAAAGGAGATAAGAACAAGGGGGTTAAATGTGACAACTCTTTGGGATACCAGCCCTGCCAGTGCTCCAGAGAGAGGAGAGCACAGTGTTGATGAGCCAAATTCGCCTTGGGGCCAGTAATTAATCAGGTGGGAGCTTCCCACTAGATAGAGGATGTCCTGGGAGGTCTCCTGGAACAGGGAGAAAAGAAGGGGTTTGGCAAAGCAGAGGACCTTATTATTTTTCTCCCAGTTTTCACCATGAAATTCCATGCTTTGCTCTGTAAAGCACTGTGATATAGTTTGTATACATTATGTAAAATAAATTGTATTCTATTATATTGAAGAAATACAAATATAAAATAAAGACAAAGGATGGAGTAAAGTAGCTGTGTGGTAACTGGACCCTCAGTCCCCAGTTGCACTGGTTGTCCCATTCCCCAAGTCTGTGGTTGCAAGTCTCTGCCATCCCTGGAATTATTTAGGTGTTTTCCACACGATGATACAATGTTAAATACAGATTGTCCTGGATGAACAGGGGAACACAGAACAAATTCTGTCGCACATGACTCTCCAGGAGAGCCTGTCTCCACCACCCCCTGCTCTCCTGCTGTTTGTGGTGTTGTGCAGCTCTTCTGTCTCAGGGGTTTTAAGAAACAATTTTTAACTGAGCTTCACTTTTTGAAGTTGGGAAAGCTCTGATACATCTCCGGGCACAACTGGCACGTGGGCCCCTTAGGAGTAGTGCCTGTTGGTAATGGGACAGCGTGTGGCAATTTGTAATGTAGGGAAAGCAAAACCCCAACTCTGCAGAGTTTGTGGTGGGGCGGGGGGGAGTCTGGAGGATGGGGGGAGTCACTTCAGATGGGCAACTTGCAGGAGTTGGAATCTGCCAAAAACTGCCAAGGGGAACTTTTTATGGGAACAAAGATGTGTTTGTGATCTGCCCGGCAGCGGGACGAGATGATGTTTCACCGCCGAGATCGAGCCGCATCCCGGCAGGGCCGGCGCTGTGGGACCCGCGGCCCCGCAGGGCGGGCGGCAGGAAGAGCCCAAAATCCCAGCGGCTCCCGAGCCAAAATCCCGGCGGCTCCCGAGCCCAAAATCCCAGCGGCTCCCGAGCCAAAATCCCGGCGGCTCCCGAGCCCAAAATCCCAGCGGCTCCCGAGCCAAAATCCCGGCGGCTCCCGAGCCCAAAATCCCGGCAGCTCCCGAGCCCAAAATCCCGGCGGCCGGGGCGGAGCAGCCGGAGCTGGGGCTCTGCAGGGGCTGCCAACGAGGTCAGCACAGGGGGCTCCCGGCACAAATCCTTCTGCGCTCTGGGAATTTCCCTCTTAAGCGACTGCTGCACTTTTTAACCCGAAGATTAATGGAAGGGGGCCGTGGAAAGGGCCGGAGTGCCGGAATTAGTTCATTAGTCTCCGAGCAAGCACGCAGTGAGTCACCGGCACCGCTTCCTGCGCGCTGAGCTCTGCCGGGAGCTCTCCCAGCGATCCGGCCCAGCGCTGCCCGCGCTGGGAACTCGCGGGACCCGATCGCCGCATGCTGCGACTGCGGGCTGTTAATGCTGGAAAATAAAAACTAATCTAGATTAATTACACTGCACATGTTATTCATCTGTAATCCTGCTCCTTGGCCTCTTTCCCTCCCAGCATAGCTCCCCATTGTTTTCTGTTCCTCTCTTAGGGTCTCCTTGACTTCCTTTGGGTTTCTCCATTTTCTCGGAGGGCTGGGATGCCAAAGCTGCCTGGTTGGCAGCAGTGCCTGCTCTGCCCGTTCACCTGGGCCAGACCCACGTCTGTGTGTGTGGAGGCATAAACAGCCAGTCAGAGCTGTCATTCGGCTTTGATGGGTCACCAGCAGTGACCTGTGGTGGCAGTGAGGTGCTGCAGCACAGCAGGGTGAGTGGCTGGAAGTGCTCCTGGCCATAGGATCATAGAATATCATTACTTGAAGGGCCTCACTGAGTCCAGCTCCTGGCCTTGCACACCCTCCTGACACCAGAAGTGCTGGTCCTGGCAGGGGATGCACACAGGATGTGTCTGTTTCCATGATGTTACGAAGGTTTGTTGCTACATCCGACAGAAATGGGTTGAAAATGAAATCCAGCCATGCAGGGGACCAGCCTGTAGCTGCAAGCAGTTCTTACTCTAAAATAGAGCATTGTGTCAAACTTGTCTTCCTCACATGGAAGTGGTGGTGTTTATGGGCAAACTGGTGTGCAGTCCTGGCTGCAGCACTCTGGGGTGAGACAGCCCCTCACTGCACTGCAAGGGCCTGGAGGGAGAGCTGGGAGAGCAGGGCCAAAATGCCAGATTGTTCATTCCTAGGACACATCTCTCACCTGCACTGCTGACCCATGGCCAGGGAAGAGAAGCCCCAACCAGGGGTTCAGGACAGGTGGGCTGAGGTCATCCAGGTGCCCCCTCCCACCACAGGGATCCTGGCACAGGTTTGTTTAGCAGCAGGTCTGGGGGTTGGGCACAGAGGGACCTGCATTGTCACCTGCCTGTGCAGCCACAGGAGGCTGTGTCTGTCCCACTGCTCTGCCTCTAGACTGTCCAGCTCTGGCAAATCTACTGCTGCCACAGGTGCTGGGAAATTAAAAGGTGTCAGCTCAACAGGGCAGCCTGCAGGATAAGGTCTGGTTGCTGTCTGGAGCCTGTGGCGCATTCCCAATGACTTGAGTGGGAGAAGCACCAGGACCCTGATCCCCTGAGAAGAGAAAGATCTAAGACTTACTAAATCTGGACAAAATAAGCTGTACTTTTGTTTTGCTGTGAGTTGTTTCATGCAAGAAGAGATTTTGAAATGATCTTAATACATCACAGAGAATTGTTGTACTTTCATGTGATGCCAGTGGGATCAGCGTGCCAATGGATGCTCTGTTGGGGTCCCAGGGTGCAGTGCTTGGCGGTCTCCAGCCCACTCAGCAGCAGTGGTGGATTATGGGCATCATTCAGGTATTTTCCAAAAGGTTCTGAATGATTTTTTGCTACAGTCACTTTCAACAGGTGTTTTGAAATGTGGTGACCATTTGTTTTTTCTTCGGCCTTTATTTTTCTTCCCTGTTCACCTGTTTGAACACTGTTTGCCACAGGGAAAAGGATTCAGAGGGTTCAACCACTGGCTGGAATTTTTTTCCTTTTATTCTTCAGCTTTTTTTATTATGATTGCATTTTTAAATGGCATGTTTATAAGTGTGGACCTCATTTTCAAAACAGAGTGTTTTGAAACTAATTTTGCAAACAGCTGTTGCAAAGGACAGCCCAGACCGGAGACCTTTTGCATCTGTATCTCTGATTGTGTCCCTGCACAAGTGGTGTCAGCATGGAGGGTTCTGGGGTAGGTACAAGAGGGGGTCATGACCCCCACAGGGCAGTAAAACAGCTATTTTGAACTCTTGGTCTGTCCCCCTCAAGCTCTTCCACCAGCTCAGACATCCCCAGCACCACTCTTCCTCAAGAAAACATGTGATTTTTTAAGTGGTTTAAAGACAGTAACTTGGGGAATCTGCATGTTGGTGAAGCAGACTCTGCCCACACCTGAGCCCCTTCCTCCTGCACCTGCTCCCCACCATCACCAGCCTGGGGGAGTCGTGGCATTTACCAGCAAAACCAACACGTCTGTGGGGATGTTTGCAGTGGCACTTTGTGCATCTGCTTTAGATTGCTTTAAATTACAGCAAGGGGCCAGCTGTTTAAATGGACTCAGAGGTGAGACCAAAGAAATGAGGCTTAAAATTCAAAGCAATCTGCCCTGCCATGGTGTAATGGTGTGAGTAAGGTGCTGGCACGGAGCCATCTCCCTGACTCCTGGGAGAGATGCTTTAAAAGCTCCTCACACGGGCAGTTCAAATGATGTACACATGGGGAAAGAGAAAATGGTCTTTAATTGAAACTCTGTACGTGTATATATGTTTTTAGGATAAACAAAACAGATTGGGCAAATATTTACTTCTGCCCCTACTGCTACAAAGCAAACTTTCCCACAGCTTTTGACAGAGATAATCTGTTTTTTAGCCAGGATGGTGAATTTGTAATGACAAGGTTTCATTCTGAATGTTTCAGGATTTCCTGATTGGTTCTCATGCAATTATTTTGATTAACAATGAGGTTTTCAGACCAACTTGAAAGGGTCTTGGAGCCTTAGGAATAACCTGGCTCTTGGTTATCCCTCTCACTGGGATTATTTTCTGCAGCTTTTTAGCTGCAGAATCAAATGGAATCAAATTCTTTGGAAATCAAATAAAACTACACATTAAAAATATTTCATATCTCCACCCCCCTCTGAGAAAGGTTTCTTTAAGTTTAGAAAATGCTTGTACCCATGTCAAAAAAACCCAAGAAAAGCATAGAACTGGAATAAGAATGAAATCCCAATGTAATATTTAATGAAAATATGTATTTATAATAAAAATATGAATGCTTTAGGTGGCCATTTCTGTGAGAAGGCAACATCTGAAAACAGAAAGTGAGAAGTATTCAGGGCATTTCTGATTAAAAAAGAAATGAGATCTCATACTAGAAATGTCTGGATGTTTCTCTTTCATTTATAAACATAGGAGGGAGCTTAAGGAATTAGGAAACATCCCTTAGTGCTGTTTACTCAGATTTCATTGTTCCGTTCTTATCACTTAGATTTTTTACCCTTTCTTTAAAATGATGTGGAAATCTCAGACTGGCTTTAGAGTGTGCATACCAGCAGATTCCCTCCTCACTGCCTGTCTCTGTAGTGCAGGTGATGGCACCTTTCTGCAGATGGGAACAGTCCTCAGGAGTTCCCATTCCTGGCACAAAATGTCATCAGTGGAAAGTATCCTTAAATCAAAGCAATGCATAATGTGCTTGGACCCAGTGCATCCTAGGCAGGGTCCAAATCAGTGGGGACTGCACCTCCTTGAGCTGTCCCCACAGCTGCCCACAGCTCTCTGGGCTCCTGGTGAGAAATGAGACCTGGCTCCTGCTCACAAGAGAGGCACATGGAATACCCTACCCTCTCTATTTTCAGCTGGGAAGTCGCCAGCATTCACTGCAGCTGCTCACCTGGCAGCAGGAAGGGCTGAAGCTGCCTGCCCTGGGGGGAGGGCAGGGTCACCTGGCACTGCCACCCCTCACTGCACTGTCAGGGGAGATGGAAGGTTGATATCAATCAGGTGAGCCTAAACATCTGCAATGTAACACTGTGAGATGTCTGCTGTGACAGGTCTTGTGTTTACCATGTCCTAGATTAATCTGTCACCTTATAATAATTTAAATAGAATAGTAGATTTAAGTGTCATTGTGGCAGAACCCGGTGAGGATTGAGAGGGGTGGTTTTGCTACAAGCTGAGAAGCCTGTAAATGAAAAAATAAAACAGGTTTTGCTTTCTGTGAAAGTGAAGCTTTCTGAGTTCAAGCAGTTACCCAACCAAACCATCCAAGTTGAGCAAACACACTGGCTAAAGGTAAGTATGTGTAGCAATGTATTTTCTTTCACACGACCAAAAGTGGAAACATAAGCAGTGTGTCTGATGTCATCTCCATACAGATGGGTTTGAAATGCTGGCTCCCATCTGAAACATCATTACTTTTACAGTGAACTTTTAAAAACTCTATTATTGCTGCTAATATTATGTGTATGTATTTTAGAAGTAATTTCCCCGGACTCCAATAAAATGTTCTAAGAGAGTTTTGTTCTCTAAACAATTTTAACCCGTGTTTTGTCTTTTGGGGAGTACTTTTGGCCCCCAGGCAACACAGAAGAAAAATTGCTGGCTAAGTAACACCAGATGCAGGAGAGACTGCTGGCCACTAGACAGCTCCCAGATGAGAAGGCCTTACAGGTTGAAATACAAATATGCTTTGTAATGAAAGCAGAAACCCTCTTTTACCTTAGGGCACAGGGACCAGCCATGAAACACAGTTTTTTTGTTTGGGTAACAGCGAGAGGCATCATTATCCATAATTACATTTTTCATACCTGAAATCAAAAGCCCCTTGCTCCCTCCAGAGCAAGGTTTAGAAAATTATCTTAAATGTTGGTTTTTGCTGATCTTAGGGTTGAATGAAAAGCTGCTGCAGCCTCTTGATAAAGGTGTCTGCACAGGGATTATGTGTCAGCCAGCATTTTGTGCCCCATCAGTGGTGCAGCCTCAGAGTCTCCACGTGTCACTGTAGTCACAGCCTCAAGCTCTGCAGAAAAAAGGCAAGGGGGGCACCTCTCCTCTCCTGCCCTCAGGCTCCTGTCATTGTGGACAGAAGTCACCTTTTGCATAACTCAGTGCGTGGGTATTAGAGCAACAGTGGAGCCATTACTAACACCAAAGATTGCTTCAAACATCTACTCTTTATTGTTCCTCAGTACAACCTTTTATACCCTTGATCTCACCTGCATCCCACCTGTGTGTGCTCTCCACCCCTCTGTGGTTGGTCAGTGCTTGGCACTCCGTGTCTCATTCCCTTCAATACCAATCACCTGTGTGACACAGCTGCAGCCCATCAGGGAAGGGGCTCAGCCACAGCCCAAATCCCAATTACCACAAGATGTGTGCCTACAACACATGGGAGCTGAAGGGGCCTGGCTGTGCTGGGTGCTGATGGTCCCTTGGGAATCACCTTTGGGATGGAAAGAGACTCTGCCAGGTGCACCCCCTCTGGAGGGACTGGCTGAGGGTCAAGTTATTTATAGTGGGCTAAAATGCATTGGATTGACTTAAGGGTCTCAGCAAAGCCTGTGCCTGGGCAGCTCACAAGTGAAGCCCAGCTACAGGGTGCAGGGTGGGATGTGCTGTCATGGGAGCCATGGGTTACAGGGGCCTTGTGTTGGTTGATTGCTGTGAGCACTTTGTCACCAGTAGCCAGAACCCGTGTGGGTTCCTGTGGATGCGTGGGCTGGGGCACTGCACAGGGCAGAGCCTGAGCAGGGGTGGGCAGCAGCTGGGCTCAGCATGGCGAGTGCCAGAGCACCTGGGCCAGCGAGCGCTGTGCCCACAGGGCACTGCAACACCCTGGGTAGAAAACCTCCAGCACAGCTTGGACCTGCTGCCTTCCTGCTGGCCCCATGAAATGCTCCTGTCCCTTCCACGTGTGGCCTTCCCTGTGCCATCTGCAGCCTGCCTGCCTGGCACGTGCTCCTTTGGAGGATGGTAAATTCATACCTGTCCCTTTCCTGTGACTGCCACCACAGCTGGGCAAGAGGGCAGCATCTATGTGGCAGTGAGAGTGGGCTTTTGTACTGACCCATGATTTTATTTTGTTTTTTAGTAAGTGGTGTTTGAAGAAGCCTTGCACGGGACCAGATTTAGCTTAGTTTCTGGGGTGGGGGCAGGAGTCTACAACTTCCCATCTGCCAGATCTGAACAGGCTGCAGAGGAATAGTGTGGTGGCTGAGGGTGAGAGTGAGCCCACAGCCAGGGATGGGGGACAGGACTCAGTGCCTTGAAACTCCAAGTTTTCCATTGCTCAACAGTCACACAGCAGAGGAGCGCAAGAGGAACATGGAGGTCAGGGTTGACGTCATCACATAACCATTTTAAACATCTTGCTGGAAAAAGCAGCAGTTGGAGCTCCTGATGGCTGCCACTACTCTGTCCTATACATTTTGGTAGTACCACATACAGGGCCTAGGGTTGGTGTGCAGAGAGCTGGAATTTCAGTGGCTTTTGTGACAGCAAAGCAAAGACAACCTCTTACTCATGCTTTTGCACAGGCATCTTGAGCTGGACCACAAAAGCCCATCACCAGGAACCCCTCTCTGATCAAAGCAAGGAGGGACATGGGTGCCCAGGGAGGGGCATGGCCAGGCTAGGGCTGGCTGGGGTTTCCTGGCAGCAGGAATGGGGCTGGGATCTTTTGGGGCCCCTTTCCAGTGTACCCTTTCAGATCTGGGTATGTCCTCTGCCAGAAGCAATTTCCACCATCTTCAATTTCCCAGGAGCTTGATGAGATGGGGGAAAAAGTGCTCTCAAAGGTTTTCTCCTTCTCTTCCAAAGTGTAAGCTCCTGGGGTCCCCAGCAGGGATTTGGCAGCCACAGGAATGTGTGGGAATACAGGAGACTTCAGGACAGGGCTTAGGAGTGTATGTTGTTAAAGGAATATCTCATTGAAGACTTCTTGGCATCACACTCACCCCCAAGTCTCAGAGCAAAACTGCCCATGCCGACCCCCCTATCCTGGTTTCTCTCAGGTGTATATCCTTGTTCTCAGCAGCCTGGAACCAGGGTGTGCCCGGAGTCCCTGGCAAGGGATGAGCAGAGTGCCGCAGAATTTGCTGATATTGTGCCTTTCAGGGCATGAAGGAGTTAAACTTTTCAGATGGAAAGCGAACTGAAGATCAGACTAGCAGCCTGGTGACCTCCCGCTGCTGGGACAGCAGCAGCTCCCAGCCAAGCCCGGCACTTCCATCCCTCCATCCATCGGCGCGGCGGGGCCGAGGGGCGCACAGGACGGACGGTAGGTGCGAGGGGCGGCGCGGCTGGCACCGTGCGGGACCTGCCCTCCCTCCCTCCCTCCCTCCGGCGGGACCCCGCGGCTGGGCCGGAGCGCGATGGCAGCGAGTGAGGGTCCGTGGGATGGAGGGAGTGCCCCGATAGCTGTCCCTGGTCTGCTTTCAGCAAAGGAGCTGCTCAAAGAGAGCTTGTCCCGACACAGCCTGGAGAATTGTGATTTCTCGCCTTTTGGGACACCCAGTCAGCAGATACTGAAAGTTTGGGAAAAGCATAATTTTGTAGTTGAACTCCTTGCCTGCAGCAAGGGAGGACACTGTGGGTTTATTTCTCCCTGATGAGGAAGGAATGACAGCTGCATTATTTAATCCTGTCCTCTGATGATGGGCAGAGATTTACCAAAAAATGCAAAAAGAAGCCAGTCAGTTTACAGCTTCTAAACAATGAAAGATTTTGATATAAGTGGAAATTGGTTTTTTTTTTCCCCCTTGAACTGGAAACATTGTGGTCTGATTCTAAGTAGTATCAGGCATAGCCTTGTGCTAGTTGTCTCCGTGGCTCTTCAGTTTATTGAGCCATAGCAGACTCTCTGGTTCAAAGACAAAGTGTCAGTAATCTGAAAGTTTATTTTGCAGTAATAAAATGGTATTGTTTTACCTAAGGATTACCTTAGCTAAGGATTTGCATAAACATTTCTCATATAACTTACATTGTAATGTAATCATTTTACATGATAGAATTGTTCAGAAAGCATAAAGCTGAATCAAGTCATCATAATTTCTGGTGAAGAAACAAGGCTTACTTAACATAGTTAAAAGAAAAACAAGTAGAACCACAATCCTATAAAACTAAAACCAAAGTAGTATTCTGTTCTCTTCACTGCAAGAATGTCCTCAACCCTTATGGCATTTTATGTTTTTCCTTAGAAAGAAATCAGAAGACATATTCCCTAAAATTTGAGACTTTTTTTTTTAAACTGAAATGCTCTTGGGATGGTGTTTGAAGGAGTTTGCCAGGCTGCTAAGTGGTAGTTTCTGCCCAGGCGAATGGAAGTGCAATCACCACATTTCAGTCAGAAAAGCTCAAATTGCTCTTTACTGGCCTCCCAGTTGCTAGAACTCGATTCCCCCAAGGTACTTTCTGGCCAGAGATGATGCTCTTGATTATAGAAATGGAGGTCTCCTGGTAATTGCATTTGATTTATTCTTCTGTATCACGGAGAACAAGTCAGTGTTATTCTTTGTAAGTATGAACTCTTCCAAATGCTAACGTGTGGGGAGAAAGAAAACAGCCATTTTTATTATCTTCGTAACAACAGCCCACAGGAATGTGCTTTGCAGTGAGTGCAGCTTACGAGTTCCCCTGCCTCAGCTCTGGCCTTTCCTGAGGGCTGCTGGCACAGCTGACTGTCCAAAAATCCATCAGGGGAAGCAATAATCAAAGAGGGGGGAAAGGAGGCCATGGGATACATTAAGAAAGGAGCTCTGAAAAGTCATTAGCAGAAATGCAGTGGGGAGCCCCACTCCTGAGAGCACCCCAGAGACAGCCTGTGGCTGCTCAGTAAGATCCATGGGGGATCTGGAGCATCTCTTGGTGCCAGGCAAGGCCACCTGATGTAGGTGACTTCACATGGTTCCCTGGTGATTTGTCTCTTAGGACTGCTGTGAAGTGATGCTGGATGCTATGGCTTTTGTCATTGACTTAGCGCCTTTCCACCATGGTGGGGTCTGCCCCTCTCTCTACAATTGATGCCACAGAGAAAAATGTCCTAAGGCAGGTGCTAATTTGTCCGAGGGGAGCAGAACCTGCCCAGCTGGTGAGGTTTGTTCAGCAGGGACTTGATACTGCTCTCATTCAAGGGGATAATAAAACTCCCACTGATATTTTTCAATCGCTGATGCCTTTCTATGGACTCTCGATTACCACTGCAGCCATCCCCAGAGTGTTTGAGTGTGCAGGCCAGGGGGGGCACACAGCTTAGAGAAGTCTGCTGTATCCTGTTTTTGTAAAGGGCTTTTCCTCTTAGTAGTTGTAGTGAAAACAAACATGTGGGAGAACAATGGGACTTTTTTTTCTGTTTCCCTCTAGATTTTTAAATACAACAAAAAGCCCATTAGAATTAAATGACGTGTGTTAACATAAAAGGGATTCCTATATGTTAATGAGGAAAATAAATGTAACTACTTGAACATACAATCACAAGCACAAAGGTCATTTGCCTTCTTGAGCTCAGCCAGTGTTTTTGCAGTTGAAAGCTTATTCATTAAATACCAGTGAAAACAGTGTACTGGTAAAGAACAATGCCTGTGCCATAAAGCTGTTATCTGTAGGAGAGTTCACACTCCAGAGAAACACCCCTGCATGCTGCTGGGCACTCTGCAGGCTTTGGAGTTGGCAACTCAGCAGGGACCAAAGGGGAGTCTGCAGAAAGGATTTCCTTTCTTCAGATAAATGCAGAGGTATTGTATTTGTTGTGTCTAAAATATTTTTCAATGAGCACAAGGATAATTCTAGTTACTGTAAAAATGGAAGTAATATTAAGATGTTAATGCTTTCTAGGAGTAAAACTTGGAATCACTGTTCATAGGATTAATTGCTCCCAAGAAAACAGGAACTAGGATGAAGTACAGTATGTAAGGTGGGACAACTGCCTACAACTGTTCCCATTTAAATTCCATGTGTTTTAGAGAAAAATCTGACATTGATTCTTCCTTCCGTATGAGAGGTGGAGGATCTACTGTAAGAGATAGTTAAGGGTACAGTTAGCTGTTCACAAGGTCAATTTACTCCCGTTTGAGCATATATTTCCCTGGTGTGTGGCTGCTTTGCTGCAGCTTTCTGCCATGAGTCACTTTTCCCCTGGGAAGTGGAAACCCCTCACCTCTGACATTGCTCTTTCCATGCAGGTGCTGCAGCTCAGGACCACATCTGGCCTTGACCTTCTCAGCAGCAGATCAAGATCCCGAAGCCCTTCACTACGAGGTGGGTTTCCTGTGCCATAGTCATCATCCTCCTTACTGCTCTCCTTTTTCTTGTTGTCTTTTCTGAGTGGCAAATATCACACTGGAATGCAGTTTTCAAGTGTGTTTTTATGGAATAAGATTATTCATGCTGTTGACAAAGTCCAATACTCTTCTGACAGAGTAACTTGCACTTGGCTTTTTAAAGATGTAATATCCTGGACTCTCCAGGTATCACCAACTTAGTTTTGCTTGATCACCAGTTTAATAAACTGGTGCTTGTCATTGTTTCTTGAAGTGCAGCTGTGTGTAGACACCAAGGTGGGGTCACCTTCCAGATCCCATCCATCAGTGGGCAGGTGAGAAAGGCTGAGGAATATTGGTAGGACCAGATTTCATCCCAGTGTGTTTTTTGTTTCTGTTGAGGTCAAAGTGCTTTGTGAAATCTATATGAATTTTGAAGGGATTATTATAAAAGTGAGAGAAAGGGATAAGGTGCAATATTACCAAAGTACGACATTGAAGATAATTTGGAGCGTAAGATTTTGTATTTATTTTGAAACAACATATCTTTTCAAGAATTGGTTTGCTCTTATGTGTTAGAATTGAATACTACAAAGTCAAAAAGAACATTTTAGAAGCGCCTGAAACCAAGGGAAGCAGCTTTTTGCCATCATTCTCCTGAGAACTGTATGCATCAGGGTTTTGGCTCCAAGTCATAGTGATGCTAAATTTAAAAATCCTTTCAAAACAGGGCTCAACCTTTCTCACAACTCTCTTCATAAAAACCTCAATGTTGAAGTGATAATGTTCGGAACAAAGAACACTTAGTATAAACATTTAGCTTGTACTAAATAAATTACACTTGGTCTTACAGTCACGTTACTGGTGACAGCTTGTACAGCCTGCACCCTTCCCCTGTAATTCACCAGAACGAAGCAAATATACATAGTTAGAAAAATTTCTTGACTTTTGTCAAAGAGCCCAACTGCTGTCAGCAAACATATTGTGGGAATATGAATCTGGAAACAAACAGATCATTAGAGGGTGAGTTAAGGTTTTATGATTTAATTCTAAACATGTTGAGTGAGTGAGCTAGAGATGTGCAATGCCAGAAAAACTGTGCACCAAGAGGGTTTTTTTCATTAATGAAAGCTGGTATTTTTATTGAATACAAAGTACTTTGGGTGACAAAGATGGTTACATATGGAAAATATGAAATTTTGCTTGTTTTGGAGAATTATGAAGATCACTTGATTAGAAGTAATGTTGTGCCAATGCAAGTTTAACATTCTTTCCTTGTGGAAATTATTCATCCATTTAGAGAACTTTATTAAAGTACAATAATTTTCCAGTGTTAAAAAGAGAATGTATACAGAAGATCTCTGCTTGCACAGCAAGTAGCGATCCGGGCTTGTGCAGTCACATCTCTGGTTGGATATTATCTGTGCTTTGCCCTGTTACAACTGTACCAATGGTTGAGAAAATGAAACAACTTCCCCGATCAGAGGATCTTTTTTGGGAAAAGCCTGAGCTGAGGCTGTGGTACTGCCCAGCCCACTCTGACTGCCAGAGCCATTTGGGTCAAGGACCATCAGGAAGGCAGGGAACCAGAGGAGCTCTTTGGAGGTCTCCTGAGAGGACTTGTAAATCATCTGAGGAATCCTGAGAGGGCACAACTGTTCTCAGCCTTTTAGAGAAATGCAGTCATGTCAGGGCAGGAAGGAGGAAGGGAGCCAGGCCCCATTCCCCAGCATGAGACCCTGCATCCCTTGGGATGGACCAAGTGCCTGTGACCAGGCTTGGGCCTCTTCTGGGCTTCCATTCTTGTGACACATCTCAAAGGCCTCCACCGTGTCTGGACACATCAGCATAGAACGGATATCCTCATCTGCCCCAGGCCCTGTTCTGCAGGGACACCCACAAGGCAGTCTGTGTCCTTGTGTACTTTGGCAGATGCTGGGGCTTTGCTCTCTCAGGGAAAAGCTGCTTTGGTCTCTTCCCTTCCTATAGCCAGCCAGCTACTGTCTTGGCCTCACTGCTATCGGCAAGGCAGCCTGAGCTGCTCTATGTATTTGAGAGGAGAAGCCGACGGTGAGGGAGCAGCAGGACATCTCCAATTCAGAGTGTCCCATGAAGCCCATGCAGACCTGGAAGACTTCAAAGCTGGCTTCTCTGTCAGGCATTTATCCCTGGAGCACTTTCTTCAGGCAATAGCAGCTCTGCCATTAATGGTTACCTGCGCAGTGTCAGTATAATGAAAAAGGAATATCCTTTGAGATTGTCAACTTTGTCTATCCTCTAGCACATTCAACTACATCCTGGATTTCTCTAAAATTCAATTATTTGCTTCCTGTGATCTTCTTTATATCCCACTGGCACCATTAATCTGAACACAAATAGGAAATTATAAGACACTTCCCAGAGTCTTTGACAAAATAGCAAAACACGTCTCTTTCTCAGGAGCAGAAAGATGTTTTTTAATTGGAGTAAATGCCCCTGCAAAACTGGCTGCAGCCCCATGAGCTGCTTGTGGCTGGGGCCCTGGGGTGGCAATGGAGCTCAAACTTGGAGGTGTCTTCAGCTGCTCCTGCTGCAGAAGGATCCCCTCATGACCATGTGCCAGAGTCTTTCTCAGTGCTGTCAACACACCTTCTCCTGCCTGGCCCTCCTGCTGGGCTGTCTGCAGTGTGGTCAGGCTTCCAGTTATTTCAATACCGTGTTTTATATGCTCTTAATTTTATAACAAGATAGAGGTTGATCAATACTTTCAAAAACTCCAGCCAGCTCTGTGAATCCAGCCCAGCACTCAGGGCATGGTAATGAGGGATGCATAGGATGTACTGATGCTCATCTCAGGGTGAAGGAACAGCTTTTTGCTGCCCTTCATTTCCCTTTAGGAGAGAGCACTGATGAAAGAGCAGGCTGCAAGAGCACAAGAGCACTGCCCAGAGATTTTGGGCTGTTGCAAGAAGATATCAGACGATAATTTAAGAAAATCTACCCACTGGAAGTGCTAATGGCCAGGATAATGTGTTATTTATTGCAAACAGGCATCTGCAGTGGCCTCAAAGGCCTGGATGTTCGACTGGCCTGCTATATGTCTTCAGAGTCCGACTGCCCTGCTTCAGAGTCTCAGTCCCAAATTCAGTCTCCAAAGCCAGTGATGGTATCACATTCGCTTTTCATTTCTGTGTGGGCACTGTGCCCATGCAGTTATAACACAGCTGAGTCTGATTTTCATATAGTTCATTGTTTACTTATGATTTACTATAAAGTTGAGCTTGTCTTATTTATGAGCAGCCACGAAGATATGGGATTTCATCCACTGGGTGATGACTCATTCATTGGGTTGGACTCTTTAGCTCCTAATACGTGACATATTTTGGACTATTGGATGAAGAGCATTTCTGCATGAGCCCAAATTAAATGAGGTGAATGGAAATAATTAGTTGTTTGTTTTTAAAATCATGTTTGTAGCTGGGTTTGTGCTGGTTCAGCTCTGGGCTCGTTCTAGCAATGTGCACAGGGGCAGGATGAGTTGCTGTAGCTAAGGTGGAGAGGTGATAAGCAGCATTTCTGAGTCAGACTCTAAACATGCCAGGGGCGACTTAGCTTTGTTTCTGTTGCACAAAGAAAAGCTTTGCGGTGATGGAGCATTTGGTACTTTCCATGAACTTTAATGACTGCAACATTTCTTGTGCTGCTGCAAACAATTTGAGAAACTAATTTGTAAAATCACTCATAAAAATCTCATGTTCTTTCTGTAATAATAAAACTCCTCGGCTGGAAAAAGAAATACAAATCCTCAGAAAGAGTAGCTCAGCAGGAGTGTACTTCAGCCGCTCTTGTCTTGGGCATGCTCTCCCCTCCTGTGGGTGCGTCATGCCCCATGAGTTCAGCAGGAAGAATTCACAGGCAGAAATATCGCCCCCAGTAATGTTCAACTACATAAGGAAAATGAAAAGTTTTTAAACCCTCTTCCTGCCCCCATCTCTGAGGGATGGGATTGGGACCATGCGAAATGTCGGAGTAACTTTGTCGCAGTGAGCGGTTGTTAGGGCTTGCAAGTTTTTACAGCCAGGAGCCCTGCCAGCAGAAATTTATGCCTCCATTTCAGCAGTAACGATGCTTCCCAGAGCTGTCAGCCGGCAGCGGGCTGGGAGGCAGCAGCGGGGCGTGTGGGGGACTCGCCATGACATAATCACATTCCTGCGGCATGAGAGGATACTCCCAGGCCGCAGCAGGGGCAGCACAGCCCCTTCCCTGCTCCCACCCCATCACTGTGGTTCTCAAGGCCTCGGGAGTGTGAATGAACCCATCGGCTGTGCAGGCTTTGTGTGATTTTGGGGCAGACTGGATGGAAAGTTGCCCATTGGAAAAGGATCTGGGGGTGCTGGTTGACAGCAGCTGAACATGAGCCCAGGTGGCCAAGAAGGCCAGTGGCATCCTGGCTGTGTCACCAATAGTGTGACCAGCAGGACCAGGGCACTGATTGTCCCCTTGTACTGAGCACTGTTGGGGCCACAGCTCAAATCCTGGGTTCAGTTTTGGGGCCCTCACTGCACAGAAGATACTGAGGTGCTGGAGTGTGTCCTGAGAAGGACAATGGAGCTGGGGAAGGGGCTGGAGCACAAATCTCCTTGGGACTGGCTGGGGGTGTTTAGTCTGGAGAAAAGGAGGCTCAGGGGGGACCTTATCACTCTACAACACCTGAAAGGAGATTGTAGCCAGACAGGGGTCACTCTCTTCTCCAAGTGTGACAAGAGGAATTTTTAAATTGGATATTAAGGACAATTTCTTCTCCAGAAGCACTGTCAAGCACTGGAATGGGCTGCCTAGGTCCGTGGTGGAATCACCATCCCTGGAGGTATTTAAAAGCCATATAGTTGTGGCACTGAGGGACATGAGTTAGTGGTAGCTTGGCAGTGCTGAGTTAATGGTTGGACTTGGTGATCTTAGAGGGATTTTCCAGCCTAAGCGATTCTATGGCTCTATGATTTCACCGCCGCGGGGTTTTTTGTAGGGATTTTTATCAAATTAAACCAATAAGGCGTTTTGCTGGGGCCTGTCCGGCGGCGGGGCCGGGCCTAGCGGGGCATCGTGGTCCGGCAGGGGGCAGCAGTGCCAAGGGCTTTGTGGGGGCCCTGAGGGGACATGGAGCGGGGGGCATGGAGCCGCGGGCATGGAGCCGGGGACATGGAGCCGGGGACATGGAGCCGGGGACATGGAGCCGGGGACATGGAGCCGGGGACATGGAGCCGGGGACATGGAGCCGGGGACATGGAGCCGGGGACATGGAGCCGGGGACATGGAGCCGGGGACATGGAGCCGGGGACATGGAGCCGGGGACATGGAGCCGGGGACATGGAGCCGGGGGCATGGAGCCGGGGACATGGAGCTGGGCTGTGCTCGCAGGCACCCTCTGCCCACTTCATCAGCGCTTCCTAGGAGCTGTCAGAGCGGCTGGATCTGCCGGGAAGGGAAGCCGGTCTGCCCCCCCTCAGACACCGAAGCCGTTCTCTAGTTGTACTTGACCAGTTTGCAACTGCTTCATCACCCCCGCCACTTCGCTACTGGAGCTTTGCTGCTGTCAAGGAACCTGGGAGAATATTTCTGCTTTGCAGAAGGAAAATTTGCAGTTGCTGTGAGAACCGCGGAAAACTCAGCACAGCGCTGCCAAGGCTGGCGAAGGAGCAGGAGGGAGGCTCCTGTGGGGCCAGACCAGCCTGTCACAGCACAGGGAATGGCTCATCCGTCTGTATGGAGCTCCCAGGCTCTGGGTTGTGGCTGTGTCACCAGTGCCAGCTGAGCACCAGCAGCACCAGTGCGTTAACAGCCAGATTGGTGCTTTTCCCACAGGAATGAACTCTTTCACTGTGGAGTCTTCCCACCTGCTGCTCCCAGAGAGACGGAGATAACACAGGTGTGCTGGCATGTGCCCCACTCAGCCCCATGCTTTAAGACACAGTCATACCAGCTGCTTGCCAGCCAGCGATGGCCGTGCTGAAGGAACTAAAGTCTGTGCAGAACAGAGGAAGAGTTGTACACAGTTAAACAAAGAGAACGTATATCCAGAAGACAACTGCTGTACAGAGAGCAGGAGAAGGAAACTTCTTGTGGGTGCACCTGGCCCTCCTGGTGCATCTTGCAATCTTGGGGGCTGTTTCTGGTCCCTAAAGGAACTGCTGCCATCTCCCTCCCCAGGCTTGAGCTGAGAGAAGCCAAAAGCAAACAAGGGCCCCCAGAGGCACCTGGGTGGCCACCATGCTGTGCCTGTGCAAACATCCAGTGCCTCTGAGAGGGCAGTGGTGATAACCCAGAGCTCTGCAGAGCTCCTGCAGCCCTGCACTGGTGACATCCTCACTGCCAGACCCCTGTGGGGCTTTCTCATAGCACAACTGGCCCCAGCTTGATAAGATCACCCCCATCCTGCTGCAAACCATGTTATCACCAGGGCTGTAAAGATAAAAGTGCTTACCTGGGGCTGCTCTCTCTATAACTCACTCTTCCCTCCCCCTTCTCTACAACCACTATTGCAGCAATGAGGCAGCTGGAACTAAGGCACAGCGACCAGCCTCAAAAAAGGTTCTCTAACCATGCCCCAACCCTGTTCCCCTTTTATATTTGGCTCTTGCTCACTCTGATTAGTAGGACTGGGCTTGCCAGGGCTCTGGTTTTCCCCCTGTGTGTCATACGAGGCTCTTGGTTGGTGTTTTAACCTGTAGGGAAGTGGCAATACTTACAAATACAAGGTTCCTTCTTTGGAGGGCCATACCAGATATCTGATGAGAAGCGCAGCACTAGCTGCTGCAGTGGCTGAATTTCCATTTGAAATACACAGTTCCTTGATTAAAAAGGGTCTATTTTTAATTTTTGATCCTTTTCAATTAGACAGCTTGTGACTGGGCTCATTCTCAATATTATCTCCCATTTCAGGACTGCTAGGCACACAAGGAGCAAGAGGTGCTGGCTGCCCAGCTAGCTTCACCACCACCAGTAACACCTTTCTAATGCCACTGTCTTCCATTAGTATATCTTTTAGTCCTTTTTTTTTTTTTTTTTGAGCTGGTGATTTTGGTCCCGCTTTAAAAAAATCCAGGAATTTTCATTTTGAGAAAAGCAGGAACCTGGGAATTGCAGGTTTTGCCCTACAAGCCAAAGGTTGAGCCAGAGAAGAGTGACGATTCCCCCCAGGGGAATCTCACATTTTTTAGGGAAAGTATACAGCCAGAGAAGATCCTAGGAATTGGTAAGGCATTGACTGTGCCATGGGGTGGGTGATCTATTCAGCTTTCTTCCTGCCCAGTTTTCTCCCATCTGAGAACTCCAGTTTCTTTGGACAAGCCCTTGCTGGGCTGTGCCCAGACACCCAGCCCCCTAGTTCATGCAGGGTACACACAGCTCAGGGTTTTCCAAACCTTCACCTTCCTCCTGCTCACCCTGGGGCGGTGTCTTCCATTTGCTCCGGGACAGCGGCAACACCCTGCCTTTTAACCCCTGCTGGTGCTTCTTGCACCCGCACACCCGCCTTTCCTCTCGGAGGGTGTTGCTGGGCAGAGCTCAGCTGCAGGACATTGTTATGCTGCAATATACTCACTAATAGCAGAAGTGTCTAACAACTATGCAGGGGGAAGGGTGGCTTGAGGCTGGTGACTGCTGGCCAGGTCCAAGTGATTTTCTTCTGCCTTTTATTATTCCTAATTATCACCCAAATCAATGTGATGCTGTCCACAGAGGCCTCTGCCATTCCTTCTGCTTCTGCAACATGTTTAAAACCTTAGATTCCTTTCAAGTAGAGGAATGCCCCCAAACACATGGCCTCACACGTACAAGTATTTATGGAGGAAGTTAAATTCTCTAATTGCTTGACTGGATCAAGCCCAGGCTGCCAGCACTGCACTGAGCTGAGCAGCAGAACAATGTACAGCCCTTGTGTCCTTATGCACCAGGCAAGGCTTATCAGCCCATGTAGGGGCTAATAAAGCAGCTTTCAAATGAGTCAGTAGACTTAAGGCTTCTTTTATGCAAGATTCCTGTCTGGGAATATTTTTGTAAGAATGTTTAAAAAAGAGAAAGGAGCATGACTTCAGCCTTTTGCAGAAAGCAAATCCACTTAAAAGTGCTTTTGGGGTTGATTATTTGCCATTGTGAGAACACTGCAGTGGGGACAGTACAAGTGAGCACCACAGTGTCATGCTTTTCCTCTGAAATAGCCAGGATTTTGTGTTTTCACTCACTCTGTGCACTGGCATTCTCATCCCACTGCTGCATCCTGGGGTATGTGCCGGGAGAGCCAAATAAACTCCCCCTTTGGCTGGACATAGGTCAACAATTTTGTTTATGTCACACAGAAGAGTTTTGGTTTGTTTAAAAAATATACACTGTTCCCCTGGAAAGTGTTCCTTCCTATGCTACATCCAGCTGTCCCAAGGAGGAACTTGGCTACTCCTCTGAAGTCAAGCAAAACTATCCATCTGTATCTCAGGTTACAACTGCTCCTGAAGAGTAACTGGGAAACACTTGGAATTCTGTGCAGCCCATGAGCTGTGGCAGATGTGAGATGCTTAATTCCAACTTTACACTGTCACTCCTGCAAACTCCAAATCACAGAATAAAAGCACAAGAAAAGAAATTCAAACCCTGAGAAAAATGGGTGTATCATCTTAGGAAGAGAACTCAGGTTACCCTGAGTGTAAACACAAGCAGTAAGTAAGGTTGGAAGTAAGCAGAGAAAATGTCTAATGAGGCCTGTGCCTGCGGTATCTGCTAGGGGCAGGAAGCCCTGATTAGCTGCACACTGGAGCATTGTGTGGGTTTGTATAGGATCTGACTTCCCAGGTCATGAAATCAGATCCTGAGTTATTTTAAAAATGAGCTGCTATTTCAAATTATTTTTCAGCTTCATGTTTGATATGTCAAGTCACATTTATTTGGGTAAGCTGTGTTTTGCTCGGACACCCACAGCGCAGCCATTGCCGCATTCCTGGTGCTGGGGGTGGGGGGGTTCTGGCTGAGAGCAGGCACTGCCGTGGGGACATTTGCACTGCCAGGGATTGTCCTTAAGTACCAACACAACTTTGTTTGGATTTTGGAAAGAGAGATGCTTATACATGGCTGTTAGTATGTGTTTTTTCATTTAAAATCAACTTCACAAATCAGAAGTAAAATTAAACACCCTGCAGAAGTTTATCAGTCAGAAAAAGAGATGAACCAATAAAAAGAGATGAACTTTGTAACATTTCCATGGGAACAAGCAGCAAGGGTATTTTGGACAAATAAATTAGGTGAATTCCTGCATGAGACACTCCCAGGGTATGCCCTGTCCTTGCTCTTCCAGTATGTGCTAGATGGATTTCAGTTTAGTTTTCTCCTCTGATTTCAGGATAGCAAAGAGCACAAGCAGCCTTGCTCTTGGGCTGTTTACAGCCTGTGTCAAAACCAGACCTCTAAATTCCATCTGTAAGTCTCCCTGGGACCCAAGGCAAAAGCAGCACTGCAAGTTCTGGCAAAACACTGTGTTTGCCAGATGGATGGCTGCTTTTGGCACCGGTTTCAGCTTCTGGATACATCTATAATGCAGCAAGATATATATACACATATATAATACAGCAAGAACTGTATAGAAGTAAAACCATGTTCTTCCAGACACAGAGAGATGAAAATTGCCCCAGACACAACTGCTACTAGAAGCAACTTTTGCCTAAATAGACTTTCCAAATATAAATTTCAATGCAAATTCTAGAACAAGTTATATTTTTCAGCATATTTCTAGAGATTTCTCTGCTTAAAGACATCCCTCTGTCTGATTTGGACTGAACTGCTGCTGCAGGCTCTCATACTGCTGTCTTCCTTGGATAACAGAGGAGGAAACAGAAGATGGAAAAACTCGGAACAAGTTGTATCATAGGTCCTAGCCAATATCTGTATAATTCAGAGCTTATTTGCCTTCCATAGAGCTGCTGAATAGGGAAAATGCAATCCATATGATGCAATCCATTTGATTCATGCTTTGACTTGAACGCTTGTCTGGGTTTGGCTTCACTTGGTAGAGATCATGGTAACAAAAGGAGAGGTTTAATGACTACTTAATCAATTGAGAAGAAACACTTCAATTGTCTTTCAGAAGCCAGTTAATAGGTAACGGGTGAAGAAAATGTGCAGTGTGTTTGGAAACCTTTGACACAGAAGGCTGGGAGGACCCGGCTGTGATGCTGAGCCAGGCTCGGTGCTGCCAACTGCGCAGCAATGCCATTTATGGTGACTTAGTCATGAAATCCCTTTGAGTTACAGTGCCTGTGGCTTCTGAAAAGGCAAACCTTTAACTACTGTGAGCCTCAGCTGCTGGATCTTTAGAATTACTGGCTGGGTGCTGGGTTAGTGGATGAGCTGCCCCGCGGGGATGTGAGGATTAGCATCTGCACACTGGTTTGAATGTGCTACAATTTATTTTATGGCATCTGTTATGCATGGCTTTTGTTTTAATGCGCAATGCTGTCCTGTGTTTGGATAAGGCTATTATGTGCCAAAAAAATTATAAATATTTAAAATCTCCTGATAAATTTCTAAAGCTACCTGGGTACTATAGCCCATGGTCCAGTTATTCTTTCTCCAAGCCTTTGCCCTGACAACTCACAAGTTTGGACAGCCCCGGGGTACAAACATTCAGTGTGCTGCTGCTTTGACAGAAACCTTTGGAAAAGATAGAGGCATCCTGTTGGCTTTTCACCACACATTTCTGCTGAGATATGATGCATCTTCAAAATCACTTGTGTGGAGTTAGTTGTAGTATGGGAAAAAGAATGTCATTGCTCCTTGTGTATTAGCAGCACCACTGAAATCTTTAAAAGGTGACATTTCTGTTGCACAGATCCTCAGAGAGGTGATAACTAAAGCACGACTTGCCAGAGAAAAGTCCTTTTACCTGCAAAGACTCAGCCTGAATGCTCAGCCATGGCTGATTCCTGCTCTAAGCAAAGTGTGCAGATGTTGGATTAACAGTTGAGATTAATTCTGATTCTTGTACTCTTACAATCAAAGCAAGCTGTTGCTGAACAATACGTCAAGCAGAGAGCATGTACAGGGTCCCAAATGGCTGGGATCTCTCATGTATGGCCCATGACTTGGAGGAATCCAAGAACATATCATCACATGAGACTATGATAAGTTGATTACCCTAAAACAGATCTGACTTCATTAGTCACCCCATCATGCGCTGTTCACTGATGTCAGCGAGGGCCCATGCTGCCACTCCCCACACCCTTCTGCTTTTGCAAAACCAGGCTTCAACAGACTTTTCCTCAATGAAACAGCCAGTGTTAGAACTGCCATTTCCCTCTTCTGTTAGTATGCTTCAAAAAACTAATGGCAAGTGTCCACCATGGAGCACCGTGGTACCATTCCAGGGCCCCTGAGGATATGATAAATGAGATTAAATTTCCATTAAAGATTGTCAATGATCCCAAAAAGAGCAGCAACAGACTTGCAAAGGCCAGCCAACTTTTATTTACCTTTACAGTTTAAACTAATGCTCCTAATTTTTTGAGTCCTGCCAGCAAAGCAACTCCCTGCTAATTCAGAGAGCTTAATGCCATATTGTGGTTTGAGAGACATTCTGCAGCGACTTTTTGCTATAAATAGAGCATGCCATAATGAATTGCCCTTACAGTTTATTCCATTTGTCAAGACTATATTTTCAAACACAAAATATTCTGAGCAGTTCCATGATGAAACAGTGAGTATATGGCAGAGGAAGCCTTCTGCTGCTGAATTCAACAGGGTCTTTTTAAATTCAGCCTTGCAGTGAATTACCATAGAGGAAGAGTATTTTTAAAACAGTGAAAAAAAATCATTGCTGTGTTTTTACAACTGCTTAAAGAGAACCAAGAAAGCAATGACAGTGTTCTTCCTTCCTTCTATCTGCATCAAGCAAGTAAAGGAAGAATGGAATGGAAAGATCCTTGTCATACAGGACAAATCAGAAGAAAAAAGTATCCATCCCAGAGCACAGTATTGAAATCTCCCTCCCTTTCTGCCTATATACATACATCCACACAAATATCTACTCATATAAATATGCACATAAGTTATTTCTGCAAGGCATACATTAGTTCATTTGTAATAATAAACAGTACCAAGATGGTATTCCAGCAAGTACAGATTCATGGGTTAGCTTGTTTTTATTTCTGTCTCCTGATGAAACTTGAAACATGAGTTCACTTGTGTTAAACTGTCTTCCAACTTCACTTCAAAGGAAATGCAGTTTTTCAGGTCAAATGTGACCCCAAGAAGACTCCGATCACAGAGCAGTACAGAGGTAGATGAGACCAGGCATCGATGCCCAGCCCTGCAGTTGCTGCCACAGCTGGATATCACATTTGTGGCTAGGCAGGTCCCAGACAGGGCACCTCTCCTGAGCTCAGTCACCTGTGCAGGCGATGGGGTGCTGTGCCCATCTCTTTGGGCTGCCCCTCTTCCCATCCTGTCAACCAGAAATCTTGATCAGACCATAGCGGTGAGGGTCATCTGTGACTGGGAAGAAAAGAACGAAACAAGATCTGCTCCTCAGAGCAGAAATTATTTTGGTTTTTTTTCGTTCTCTTCCTATAAAGCAGTCTTTGTTTCCCAATAATCATGAAAAAACAGTCAGGATGCAAAAGGCTGAATTCTGATCAAAAGCTCTGTGATGTGCAGGGGAGGGCAGCTGTGACATGGGCTGCTGCATCCAGACTCCAGCACCCCACCAACCCTGCATGGTCCCAACAGCAACAGCCTCAACTGTGCCACTGCCCTTGTCCTGAGTCTGACAGGGTGAGCTGGGCTTGCATGTGAAATGCTGAGCATTTCACATCTGGTGAAATGTGAGGCACATTGTGCCTCAGTGCTTCTGATGGGATGGATGGATGGATGGATGGATGGATGGATGGATGGATGGATGGATGGATGGATGGATGGATGGATGGATGGAATGGTGGAAAACCACTCAAAGAAACCACTGTCCTTATGTGTGCAGAGCACGTCATCGCACACTATATCATTGGGATGAAAATTTTCTTTGCTGGGTCTATGGAAAAAATTGCTTTTATTGAAAATTTTAATGGAATACATAAGTTAAAAATGGAGGTCCTAATACTAATTCTGTCTTTTTTCTGTGTAATTCCTATTCACTGCCTTTGTTACAGAAAAAATAATGGCTGAAGCTTCAGCTTTCAGCATGGCATGGGCACAAAATGATATTGAAGAGTGTGCATTACTAGGTGTGGCAGTGAAAAGGAACAGAAATTAAAATATTATAAGCAATCAGCGAAGCAATCAGCGAATCCGGATGTGGAATGGTTGCTAAGGAGTCCCAGCCCAGGCCAAAGTCAATAAGCAATTAGTATCTATTAAAAGATGGAATATAGGATGATGGGAGAAAAGTCCTTGAGAAAAGGCTCAGCTCCATGTTTCCAGGCTGCTTTCCTCTGGATTGGAGAAGCCTGCACTGACAGCACAGAGCTGCTCAAAGAGGTACAACCTGCCCTGGCTGCAGCATCTCTATGCCCTGTCAATCGTTTTGCTCTGTAAATTAAAGCTCTTACTTAATGTCAGCTTTTATTTGAATAATAAAAGCAGCTTCCTGCTGCTTGCCTCAGTCATTTGAGGAAAGGGCAGTGGCTGCTGTGCCATGAGATACACTTCGACATTTCAGTAAACTAAATTTGATCTCTGATTTCTTTGATAGTTTTAAAACAGGAGGCAATGCTGATTAGGGAACAATGGAAGTTTAGACATAACTCACACTTTATCTCACCTTTATATTTGCTTCTTTCTTAATTTATTGTCGACAAATGCATCTAATATAAATTATTCCGGAGGAAGGATCTATTAGGTCACTGGAGAGAAACCACAGTGTGGTAGTTCAGTGGAGGCATTAGAATAACACCCTTGAAAGAAAATAATTGGACATCTGTATTCTAATTTTCTAGCTAAGAATGACTATAGTAATTTGATTAAATAAGACTTTATTGACTGTGTTTTAATTGATTTGTTTTCTCTTACAGACACGTGCACCTTTCAGAGTGGCAGCCTTGATGTAAATAGGTAGACACGCACACACTTCGCTTGAATCAGTGGAGCAGCTCCTGGTAGCAAAGCCAAGACCGTAAGTGCGTGCTGGATTTGACCCAAGGGAGGGTGAGCGGGTGGGCACAGGCTTCCCTGGGGATAGGGACACGCAGGGGCACCTCACTGCAGCTTTCAGGGACCCAGTAAGTGTCATGAAATGTCTCGGCGACCTCCAAAAATTCAGCGTGCAGTAAGGCAGCTGGAGTAGTTCTATTGACTCTGCTGTCATCAAATGAGTCAGCGGCAAGTCACAGTCTAGTATGTCAGCAGGGAGTGGCGCGCCAGGAAATCAGTCACAAAAGTGGGGGGAAAATTAAAGAACCCCCCAAGAATTCGAACCGTAATAGACTGCTTTTAGAAGTTTCTATTATTTTCAAATGGCCCATTAAATCGTGTGTGTCGGCACAGAGGATGCTATCCCTTTGCCGCATCGCATCCCCTGTGAGCACTCTCAGCCTCTCCCGGGCGGGCTGTGCCGAATGGAATCCCCCCAGCCCAGAGCGCCAGCCACCCTGCACAGCTCTGCGGGCCCGGCGAGAGCTCAC
>VWZP01007285.1:2042064-2056587 GCA_013396995.1 Dicaeum eximium
CGTGCCTCCACCCCCCCACGGCCGCCACTCGGCCGGCGGCCTGACCTGTGTCGCCTGAGTGGAACCGTGGAGGTGGTGTGCGGGTGGGTCGGGGGCCGCGCTCCTGTTCCTACTGCGGGTTTCATTTGTGTGTGGGGCGAGGGGGCTGCACCCCGGCCGGGCACTCGCATCAGGCCAGCTGCGCTGCTGCCCCTGCACGGGGGCCGCGCCCCAGCCCCGCCCGGCACCTCGGCCAGGTGAGTGTCGGCCCAGGGTGGTCCCCGGTCCATCAAGGGCTCTGCCAGGCCAGGCGAGCCGAGCCGAGCCCAGCCCAGCCCAGCCTAGCCCAGTCCAGGCCGGCCCCCGCGGGCCGGTGCGGCGGGGCGCGGGGTTGGGGCGGCGGAGGGCGTGCCGCTCCCCGCGGATAAAGGCCGGGCGGCGCCGCGGGGCTGCGCAGAGCGCGCGGGTCGGGCAGCGGGGGAGGCGGCAGCAGTGAGAGCAGGAAAAGGAGACGGACCTCTGCCGAGCGCCGCGTTCTACACTCTCTCCCTCCCTCCCCGCAGGCGGCCGGGCGGGGCGCGGGCGGAGCGCAGCGGATCGAGGAGGCGGAGCGGGGCTGGCCATGAGCACGCAGGCGCGGGGTCAGGGCGCGCGGAGAGCGGCCGATCCCGACGGCGAGATGCCCGCCACCGAGAAGGACCTGGCGGAGGACGCGCCTTGGAAGCGGATCCAGCAGAACACCTTCACCCGCTGGTGTAACGAGCATCTGCGCTGCGTCAACAAGCGCATCGGCAACCTGCAGCATGACCTGAGCGACGGGCTGCGGCTGATCGCGCTGCTGGAGGTGCTCAGCCAGAAGCGCATGTACCGCAAGTACCACCAGCGGCCCACCTTCCGCCAGATGCAGCTGGAGAACGTCTCGGTGGCCCTCGAATTCCTGGAGCGGGAGAGCATCAAGCTGGTCTCCATCGGTGAGTGCGTCTCCGGCGGGCCGTTTTGTTGTTTTCTCATTTTATTGTGTTTTTTCCTGCGCTGGATCTTTGCCTGGCGGGACCATGGCGGGGCTCAGGGCAGAGGGGGCTCCGGGCTCGGAAGCTGAGGGGCTTCTGCTGCTTTTGTCTTTAAAGAGCTGTGTGTGCCGTGGGGCTGCCCCACAGCCCGGCTGTCGGGGCTGGTAGTGAGCTCCCGTCCTCCTCAGCGTCCCTCATGGTCACTACTTCATAGGTGAAGCTTGCTTTCAGGTGTTTCCTGAAGAAACCTAGTGCCAGAGCGTGTTCTCTCCCTGTGCAGCCAGTTCCTCCAGGCACTGACCCCTCTAGCAGCCCGGCAGGAGTGTGCGGCAGGACGATGCCGCTCTAGCTGGGCGTACCTGGGCTCAGGCAGGGTGCTGGAGCCAGACACTCACAGCTGTACGGAAATAGCTGCAGCCGTAGGTAGTATAGGAGAGTGAGGAGACTTTGCTTACCACAGCCCAGTAGATGATGCCAGTGTTCAGATTAGCATTGATGCCTAAGCACAGCTGCAGCTTTTGAACAGGATTGCACTTTCTCCTCAATTTTTCTGCTGTGGTAGGTTACGGCAGGAAATGTTCAAGGAACCCTGCTAAGCCCAGGCAATGGGTGCTTTGAGGTACTGCTACCCAGGCTGGCATGAGATTTGCCTACCCGTGCCATACTGGAGCGTGCAGTTGGTTGATAGCTGGTGGCTTGGAGACGAAGGCTGCTGGCATGCGCGTCGGATTGCAGATGGTCCCTCAGGAATGCATTCGGTGACCGTTCGGGGAACAGTTCAGGTGTGGCCACAAGTAGTCTGTAAAGCAGTAATTTGAATGCCTGAGAGATCTCTGGGAAGGAATGTGAATGTCTTTTCTAGTTCTTTGCCGGACAACTATAACTACTGCTTCCTGATAACTCTGGCCTCATGAATTGCACAGCTGCATTTGGGTGAATATAGCTCTCAGTTGTCTAAAATGCCTGGTCAGTGTAAAAGCTGTTTCTCTTCAGAGGCTTTAACTACAATAGCAAGAAAATAGAAACTTCTCCAGTTTGGGGGGGACCTGGCCCTCTCTGGAAACCTGTACCTGTGTACTCTCTTCTTCCTCTTTACTAATGTAAAAGCAGCATTGGACAAGAAGTGAGGACTGTTGGTCCCGAGTGGCTGATTGTCTTCTCTGGGCAGAACAGCTAATGTACTTGCCCCTGGGAATGAAGCTGGTGCTAATTATTTACTTAGAGATGGATTCCCTTTGCACTCAGTGGGGTTCGAATTGCAGCTGCTGATTCCTGGGCTGAGCTTTTGCTAACATCAGAGCTCACCTTTCTGTGGCAGGTGCTGGACTAGTTCCAACACCAGGCCAGCACTCCCCTCCTATTGTATTGTTTTCCCTAGAAAGATGTTGTTGCTCCAGCTGCCTTCCTCTTTGTCTGTGAAACTTCCCGAGGGTGACTCGTTTGGGAGATCAAGGCTACTCCAGTCAGGTCTGGCTTTCAGTGACTTCCGTTCTAAAAATGCTGCTCCAGCAGCAGCACAGCTCTTTTACATGGGGAACTGAACTGCAGGGTATCTGTAATCATTTAAGACATATCTATTTGTTTTACAGCTTACTTGCTTTGTATTGGTTAATAAAAAAACAAATAAAATTTAAAAAATCCAAACCCTGAGAAAACTTGAAGCTTTGAGAGAATGGAAAGACTATGACTGCTAATGCTTTTGCCATATCCCAGCCTCTGCATGAAGGAGTGTACAGCTCCATCAGTGCTCTGCCACCTGAGTTGGAGCCAAGGAGTAGCACAGGAGCCCTACTGTACAGTCCTGGATAAACTGAGCCTGTCCTGAAAAAACATTCTGAATGCCCTTTCCAAAAAAGACATTCTGAGTGAGTCTTGCAGTGCTCTGCTAGGTTGAAGGGCTGAAGCCTTTGGCACCTGTCCTGCAGGTGCAGCGTCCACTGGAATCACTACCTGCCCCTGACGTGTTTTTGCCTGCAGGTCATGAAGAACTTGAGGCTTTCATTTTGTTTCTACTGTTTAGTCTCTTCTGTGTTGTTGAACAAAATCAGGGCCGTTGCAGACCCTGGAGCTGAAGTGGAAAAAAAAAAGTAAAGGCTCTAGGTGGACAACTTTTATGACCAGGTTGGTCTTTAGGGCCTGGGGTGTTTAGGGCCAGCTCTGAGCCAGTCAGCTGGGAAAACATGACAGCTGTGCCTACTGGATTTCTGGTATTAATAATGCCATCAGACCTCTGCTAAGTGGATGCAGTGCCTGTTCCAGTTATTATTTAACTTCCAGGAACATTTTGGAAGCCGTGTGTTATGGCTCAGCTACCGCTGCTGTACTACAACCACATTTTAAAACCTTTTCAGTAGCAAGGTTTTGGCACTCAATGTTTGTCTATTTAAAATAAGTCTGCCTATACACAGTGTTTGGCCACAACCCTCTCTGGATGCACATTGGCAGCCCAACCTCTCCTGCTGCTGTTACCCCTCGTTTAGTCTCTGCTCAAAGTCTTTTGCTAGTTTCAAGAAGCTTTTCTTCTAGGCATGAAGTGTCTTCACTTCAATGCAAAATTGACTCCATGTATGATCTACTGTAAAAAAGACCATGAAGCACATAGATGCTTTTTGCCATCCAGCAAAGATGGGAGTGAATGCTCTGAAAAAGCTGCTGTGGGAGCAGGTGACTCCATGGAGCCTTTTGCTCAACGTGAGGTGGCTGCTGTGCTGCTCAAGTGTTAACAAGTGTTAAGTCTAGCTTTTTCCTTGTCTGCTAGACTGAGATAATTGCAAATTCCTGGGTGCTGAGTGGCATGCTGCATGACAGGCATGGGAGTAGGATGCCAGGAATGTAGAGCACAAGGGCTTTGCTCCTGGCTGAAGGGGCTGATCGACTCTACAGATTGCTTAGCAGAGAAGGGAGGGCAGTTGAAGCTAATTTGGCATTGAGTTTGTCCCTAGAAACCCTGGTAACTGGTTATAGGAGTCAACTGATGTAGCTTAGAAACAGAGGAGTTGGGTGGCTGAAGCCTGGCAAATGGTTTTGGACTGAGACCTACCAAGTTGAACACAGCAGGTCCTGGGTGCAAACTCTGCTGCTCGGTCAGTACTTATTGGCAGTGTTCTCATGGCCACTGCTCACTCAGCAGCCTTGTGTCACTGGTACAGGGAGGATGGGTGCCAAGCTTCCTTGTTGAGTAAAACTGCAGTCTTGGGCTACTACAGTCAGATTGAGCAAACTGAAAAATGTGGTTTCTCTGCCAGGTTACACTTTCACCAGGTAAGTGAGCTGACCTGGCTTGCCTCACAACAGCGGGATGTGAAGTGGCAATGAAAGTCAATGGATGGGCAGTGGCATGTCTGCTGCCATGGCAGTAGGATCCAGTGCTGGCCTTGGCTACTGTTGTGTGATTTGTTTGCAGGTTTGTCTCTGTGGTGATCTGTGTCCTGCTGCAGTGCCTGCAGAGAGTTAAGCTATGCCAGGAAGGAGGTGGGTGAGGAGAGGATGGGGTTATAATCATGGTCTGTTGGTACTTGCCTCATGGTGAGTTTGGTGGTGGTATATCCCAGCTGCAGGAGTACTGACCAAACCTAACCTATGCTTTGGGTTGGATTTTGGTTAATGACTGTGGTCTGTAGTGTGCTTACGGTGAATGTATCATGACCTGTGAGTCTGAGGACCTTATAGAAATCTCATTTTAGGAAAATAGTTGAAAACCAACTTTGTTCCCTCTGCTACTAATACATTAAAGAGCAACAAATCAAACCATACATTTCTAGAGGAAAAACTAGTCTCTTGTAAAACAGTAAATGTGATGTCCTGTAACACTTAGAGCTAGATCCTTGAAAACTGAGAAAAGAAAATATGTTTTCAGCCTGTGTACATTTAAGGATTCCACTGTCTCAATGTTCTATTAACACATCATAAGGAGGTAGTCAAAATACACTTGCATTTTGTCTGCCACTTATCTGTGACTTCCCTGGACGCTGCTTTCTGGAAAAACATCCAGTGTGTCTTGGAAGCAGATTTCTGCTTCTTGGAAATATGACACTTAGTCCTTCCCCTTGAAAATAATTTTTGTTAGATGGGCAGTGGACCTCTTTGCTGGAGGTGGCTTCAGCTTTGGAAGGTGCTTGGTCTCCTCAGGACCTTCTGTTTCAGTAGTTGGATTGCTGGTCTAATGAAAAAGTGCCTTTGCCTGAACTATGAGTTCCAAGTTACAGGAGACTTGAAGGTAGCTTGCACAGACTGTTCTTGCATTCTTTTACATATGAGCGGAAACTTGTAAAGTGATCAAACTTCAGTAAAATGACTTAGGGCCAGATAGACTAATGTGCTAAACGGCTTTTTCATTTAAGGCACTGAAGGTTATGCCAGCTATTCAAGATGGACTGAAATCTTAACTGCTCCATATTCTAATGCCACGTCCTGTATTGACTTACATGGGGATGTTTAAATCTAAATGGGTTAGGATAACTCTTTTCTAGCCTACTACTGTAACCTAAGAATGTGGTTAGTCTTGTGTGTGGTCATGCTGCTATGTTGCCAGCATTGTTCTGTTTCTGCTCCAAGCAATGGGAAGTAAAACAATGGTCTCTGAATCCCCCAGGCTGCAGAAGAATTCTGTTTTCTCTCTGCCGCTCAGAAAAAGACATTGATGAGCAGCTAGTTTGGGTCCTGAACAAGGGTCTGCTAAGTTTAGACCACTAATCCATGTTTAGCAAGCACACCAGAGTGAAAGTGTGTTGCTGGTCATGCTAGAGTGAACAAACTGCTGCTGTACTCTAATGCTTACCAGGTTCCTGCCACCAGCATCAGGTGGCCCTGTCTTCCCTTATTGCCTGGCATGATAGTGAGCTCATGAATATGTCACCTGACTTATAAGTCATTACAGTAAAAAAGACACAGAGCTCAGTGAACTGGTGTTTGGCTCTGTCTGATGTGGTACCAGTGTGCCTGAAGAGCCTGTCACAGTGGCTCTTGCTTACAAAGCATTGAGCGTGACTCTGGCTGTTGGTGAGGTAGCCAGGCTTTCTGTAGACAAGCTGTAGGTGCCTGTGGGGTTTTCTTGCCTTTTTTTTTTTTTTTGTGTTGCCTGATAGTACTGTGTGTCCTGTTCTAGAGTACCCACCCATGGGGAGAAGGAGTGCACCATTTAGTGATGGTGGATGGAAGTAGGTGCGGATGGGTAGCTGCAATCAACTTGGATGTGGCAAGAAAAACAGAATCGGATATACGAAGTGTGCCTTTGCTGGAGGAAGGAAATGCTGTAGCTGAATGTTAACTGCTGTGGGAAGAATCAAACCCAAAATATACGTAGAAAAGACTAGGGGAAGGAACCACCTACCCTGGTTAGGAGAGCTGAGCAGTGTGCTACAGCCTTCACTATATGGCACTGCTTAGCTTGTTGCAGGCTGAGTTCCTGCTAATGGTCAAAGGTGGTTGTGGAACAGTATGTGTGTTTAGGTGTTGTATGGAGAAATAACAGTAGCAGTTTCATGAAGATACTGTGTCTGTGAATCTTGTGCTAGCTGCTTCTGTATCTTTTCTTGATTGCTGTGCTTGCCTGTCTGTGTTTGGGGTAAAAGTGGATACTCACCCCACCCTCTTGCAACCCCCCCCACCAGGTGGGGTGAGTAGAGCTGCCCTTGCTCTTCCTGGGAACTTGACCTCGGGTTCAGAGTTGAGTCAACTGAGATCTGAGGTTCTGTGCAATGGGCTAAGCAAGCTCTGCCTGTTTATTTGGATTTCTGCAATGAAACACCAATGAGTTTTCCCCCCTAGGTTCTGCTTCTGGGGGCTTGGCACTGATTTTCTTTCCCTACAAGGCAACAGTTTGTGTAGTTGCACTCCTGCCTGTTTGTGTTCCTCCTAAGGAAGAACTAGTGCTCTGTAATCTAATAGGGAGGACTTTCTTCTAGGTCATCATTAGGAGATAAATCCCAGTTCTATACTCAAAAGCCTTGCGGTAAATATATGCTGTATCTTAACCAGATGGTTCTCTAGGCTCTGATGTGGTCTCTAATCTGTCTGTCAGCCTCCCTTGGCTCTCTGTCCCTCCTGCAACTAACCTTGAATTTTGAAGATGCCTACATAATATCTGGTACATCACAGTGAGGATTGGATCTACTGTGGTGAGCTTTGTGTTCACCTAATGCATTGCAAATCCTTGTGTAAGCACTATTCTGCAGTAAGCAGTTGAAATATAACATCCATAGTGAGATGTATGCAATGTCTAGTTCCTACTGTGCTTGTATATGGCAACTGAGATACAACCACTGCAAGAATAAACTGGATTTTTTGTGTTAGTGAATACAAGCTAGGCCACTTCAAACAGCAGCCAAATGAAGCTTTGCCCAAGTTCCTGGGGAAGCAAGGGTTGCCTAGCACATCCTCCCTTGTGGTGAGTAAAGCAGCAGACACTGCCCTGGGCTGCCTGGGAGTGGTCAGAGGGTGGAGTAGCTGAATCCTGTCTCCCCTGGTGTGATGGGTTGAAGTTCTCTGAACCTCCTGCTGATACTGCCCTTGAAAGAAAACAGCCACGTCTCTCTAAAGTGTCTGAGAAGAATGGCCACACAAGCAGCTGCACTGTCTGGTTACTAGTGGGATGCTTCCTCTGAGTCAGGTGATGGCCCTTTGCTGTTCCTCACAACCTGGAGAAGTAGACAACTAAACTAATGGGAAGGAACCAGTAAATACAGAAGGTAGTCTCTTACTTTAAAGCATAAATTCAGCAGATACTTCAGAATTAATTTGTCTGGGTTGCTGAAATCTAGCAAGTTTCACTCATCAGGGCTGGTGAGTTGGTAGTGGCAGAGCTTTGACCATCCAGGCTGTGGCTTTTCTTGCAAAGGGACAAGCTGTTTTCATCTAACAGCAGAAGCAGGTTGCATGAACTGTCCTGCCAACGTTACCCAGTAACAGCACAAAAATTACTGTGGGCTGCAGTGACATCATGGGCTGTGGCTCCTTCTCCCTTGCTTCAGGCCATGCTGTAAATCATGACGCATTTATTTGTCAGAGCATTGAATTACTCTGGCATGAGCTGCCTGGGCTGTGTGGCAGCACAGTTCCCAAATGCTGGGTCCTCTGAGGGTGAGGTGGGCACAGAGTGCCACACAGACACTCAGCCTGCCTGCTGAGAAGGGCAAATTGGGCAATGGCTGTTGCAGCACATCCCACTGTCATATTGCTGTGGTCAGTTCTGGCATGGTGTGGGTGCTGCACTGAGCAGAGGCTGTCAGCCACCCTCTGATCTCCCCATGCTGTTGGGGTGGCTCTTGCTGCATCCTGCCTGCCTGGGTGGGGTGCAGGCGTTTGCAACACTGGCCGCAGCCCTCTGCATGGCTGCTCTGCTGCAGAGCAGCAGCTGAAAGCACTGGAGGCAACTGCTAGTACATAGCTGATGTGCTTCCAACCCACTTTTTGTGCTGAAACCTGTGTGATGAGATCTGGGCTGAGCTATTAAATGCTCTCTGAAACTCCTGTCTTTTGCATTGGTGCTTTGAGCATGTCTGGTCCTGGGGGCTGCCCCAGCCTGACCTGGGAGTAGGAAGCTGGTGGCTGCTCCCTGCACCTCACAGCCCATGGCAATTTTGGGCTACCCTATGTGCTTGTGGCTGCCTACTGGTTTTAGTCTGTGGCCTCTCTTGTAAGGAGACAATGTATTCTGCATTTCTGAGCCTATATAAAATGCACTGTTGTAGTTGGTGGGCCCAAAATGAGCAAGTGGTGAGCTATGTTATGTACCCTATGTTGTGTCTGCTCTGGGGCCCTGCAGCAGAAGGCACAGCGTACAGAGTTGTGCTGAGCAAACACCCATGATATGTGCATTTGAAGGTTATTCAAACACACAGGAGGAAATACTCTTCCCCTCGGCTAGATACTAACTTGCTCTATCTGTGTTTCCTTTAATTGGCGTAATTAACTGTTTTGCATTCCCTTTTCTCACAACAACCTTGCAGTAGTAGGTGCAGCAGTTTTAGTGGACTTTCCATAGGCAAATACTGACAAGCCAGGTCTTGGAACTAGTTTAAGTCTCAGTGCTAAAACACTGATGGGTACATCTTGAAGGCGAGCTTTACCTTTGCACAGATCCTCCCTTTGTTATAATGTGAGTGATAGGAGCAGGTTTCCCTAGTCTCAGACTGCAGGAGCAAAGAGCCTGAGCTAGGGAATATGTTCAGGGTCTGGCATTTGTCTTTGATGCATCTTCCATGCTGGGAACTGACAGTATAATAAATACACCTTGTATCTGTCATGGTGTGAGACACAAATCTTGGATTTCTCTCTGCTTTTGATCCTTGCTACAGAACAGGAAATGCTGGCTTGCTAAACAAAATTGGTGTCTAACTGTCGTCTTGATGGTGCAAGGTATCATATGTTGCCTCACCATCACAGCTAAACAGTGAATTTCTGTAGGGTTTCTCTGCAAAACTAAAAGTAATTCTGCTTGTTGGTCTCCCAAATAATCTGAAGTCTCAGCATCTTTGAGCCTTTTCCAGCACCTGGATGTTCCTGAAGGGCTGCTGTTTGCTGATGTCACTCTAGTTGCAGTGGCTCTCTGAGCAGTTGTCACTTGCTCAGACATGACTTGTTATCAAATTCCCTTGTGGAGGACAAGCTAGTGTCTGAGCAGACAAAATACAGTCTGTGGGAAGATTTGGGATGTTAATCTTGTTGTTTCAGTTTTGTTCTGGCTGTTGATTACCAGTGTGGTTGCATGCAAATATCCTATAGCTCATGTAACTACTAGAACAAGATCGATGATCTAATTAAAAGTCAAATAGAAAGAGCTTTAGTTGTCTCTGGGGATTATTTCTTTTGGTAACTTTTAGGCATGTAGTAAAAGTGCAGCTATGAAGAAGCAGAAAATCTAGGCTGGTGACTGCCAGGAAAATTTGTGGTGACACTTGAAAGGGCACTTCTGGTGCCACAGCCTGAGCTCACGAGTGCTGGACACTGCTGCTGTCAGAAGTCAGGACTAAGACGTGGAGGCTTTTAAACTGGGACTGCAGGACCCTCTATAGTGGTGCCACCTTAACCACTTTGTGATTATGTGTTCCTGTGCTATTTAGTGCTGACTTGCGTGAGTTTGGTGCTCTTAACAGAGAAGGTAGCAGATGTGCTGGACAGCTGAACAGTGACATTGAACGTGGGTGACCAAAGGGAGGAGGGTAACTTGCCCAATACAGCTGCTTTGGAGAAGACCCCAGCTTGCAAAGGTTGCTGCATGTTGATAAACCAGCTCTTGTACTAATAGTACTTCTCTGGCCTAACCTGAGTGCTGAGCAGGAGTGGGGATTGCCAGCTCAATCAAGGTGCCAATGACCAAGTGAATTGTCTACTTGGTGGGAGGCCACAAAGTCAGGTGACCCAGGAGTGCCTGCAGATCCCCAAGCTGCAGTGTGCCCTGGGACTCCCCAGAGCCCTGGGGAGGTGCAGCTCCCACGTGGCCAGTTATGTTTTTTGCATCCCAAAAACATAGAAGAGCCTGAGATAGTCTTCTAGTGGTCCAGGTTCTCTCCAAATACATGAGTGAAGAAACACTGATTGCGTTCAGCTCACAGCCACTGTACAGCGAGGTGGCTCAGCACTGCCCTTGGTGCTGTCACACTGGATGATCTGTGGCTGCTCAGTGAGCATTGCTGAGCATGCTAATGACTTGCAGACATCTGCAGTTATAGGGATAGAAGCATGTGCTACTCCTGGACAAGGGTATTGCAAAGACCTTCTCCCAGAGAATTAACTGCATTGCCATTGGGATTCTCACAGGAGTATATCTCAATCTACTCCTTCCTGGAAAGAGGCAGTCTGGAGCTACTCTGCGAGGGTTGTCTCATTGAGAAGGTTTGCTTTGCTGTGAAAGCACTACGAGCAGCAGACTTGAGCGAGGAGCTGCTAGTTCAGGCCCTGTAAACAGTAGAGATGTCTGGAATTTCCTGGGTGGAAAGCACTGAATGACTCTTGACTCAAACAGGAAGACCCTCTGAAGTTAGTGGCATAAAGCCCTACTTCAACACTTCAAATTTTGCTGTGGTTTTGTAGCCTAGCTCTGAATTCAGTGTTTGAGTAAAGAAATATTTCTTCTGATGTAGATAAATAACTGAAGAAAACAGTGTCCCTTTGAAAGGCTTTAATTGCAAAGAGAAAAAATGAGCTGCTTCACACATAGTGCTGCAGCTATTGGTTGAAAGCACTGCCTAAGGCAGAGGAAGTGCAAATATTTAAATTAACCAGCTTTATTACTTAAACATAGGCTTTAACAAGCTGCAGAATATTTCTTACTCTACCTGTAAGAACAGTAACTCAGACTTCTGAAGCAGTACCTGGATAGCAGGAGTATTTGAGCTCAAATGTAGAAGCTGAAAGAAGCAGCCCAGACTTCCTCTGGGAGTAAGATAAACACCTGTGGGGATATTGTTGTGTCTGGATGGAGGTAATAGTATGCCAATAAACATTTTCCACAGTGAAATGGAGGAATTGCTAAAAGACAATGTAGTCTAACACTGCATCAAACCTGGTAGGTACCTGGAAGAGGTATGGGAGATCAGACAGAGCAGCGTAGCTTATGAAGTTGCTGCAACTATTCTAGCAGTAGAAAAATTGCCTCTAGAGCCAGTGCTTTACATTTTTAGCATTGTGTTAAAAACGTGAAATACAATAGGCTTGCAAATGTGAACAGTGTGAGACTGCAGATTAAAAATGGGATCATGCAACGTGTGAGGATTTGGGTAATTGCCTGCACCCTTCTTGGTCAGCATGTGTGTGATGGAGTGCTGTCTCTGAAGATTAGTGAGAGATCTGCAAGGCTGTGAAGTTTGGAAAGACTTGTGTGAAGCCTTTAGCTGGAGATTTGAAGTCCAGCCTCTGGAGGGGAAGGGTAGTATCCCTCTGAGCACTGGCTAGTTTGGAAACTCTGTTAGCAGCCAAAACCTGTTATGGCTGACTAAGTTGGATTAGACTGATGGCGTCAGATGAGCAGACCTGCCTTTGCCTCTTGCTAGGAGAGTGAGAGGATGGCCTCTGAGCAGAGCCCTGGCATGGCACAGGACCCACGGCGCAGGAGGGTAGCTCTGGGGCCTGGGGCTGGCGAGCCCATGGCAGCTGGGGTGAGATGGGGACTTGGACTATTCAGGGCCATGCAAAACCCACACATTTGAAGCAAAGCTTTGCTGTGCAGGGAGCGAGTTTGAGTGGAAGCTGTGGGTATATGGTTTGCATGAGCGGGTGTTGCACAGCTGGGGCTAATGTGTGCTCAGGCTGTGCCATTAATCCCAGATGGTCCCCTTTAAGGTGCTTGGAGACCACCCGTGCAGACTGTGCCTCTGCAGATTCAGCACTGTGTTCCCGGTCATGAAAGCTCCTCTCAAAAGAGCTCTGTCTGATAGTGGCTGCCACAGTTGGATGAATTACCTGGGCCTCAAGCCAAGCGTCTATTCTGTATGTTAGCGGCTTGTAGCTGAAACTGTATAAACACAGCGCTGTCGTGTGTGGGGTGTTAAACACACAGGGCTCAAATCGACACTGTGCAGGGGAGAGCCTTGTGTGATGTGCAGATGGAAGCGTGTTTATGCCTGCGTTGCACAAGCATACAAAAATGTGTTCAAGCTTCATTGTTTTCCCAGAAAGAGGGGAGAGCATTTTTCCTTCAAGACACAGCACACAATATTTTTTACTTAAGAATTGGCATTCCAGGAAGAAAGCAACCCTGTTCCTTCTTGGAGAGGACTAGTCATGGTTTCCAGTGGAGGTGGAAGATAGGGGTCTGTATGTGAAAGCTCATGGGGAATTGAATCTAGCTGGCTTACACACAGAAGCTTGAAGACATCTTCAAAATGGTCATGGAAAAGCGGCAGTGCTTTCTAGGCCATGCCTGTGTTTGTATTGACTGTGTCCTGCACGCCCTTGCTTTGTGTGCAGCCGCAGAAAGCAGCCTGGCTGTGTCACTCCCTCCTGTGTGCCACTCACATGGCAATGCTGTAGTGATGGCTGGAGCTTGAAGACAGGATGAGGGCTCATTTTAGGTGTCTGACATTGTCACAGCAGTGCTGAAGGGCAGTGGCCTGGTGAGACAGTTCTGGTGTTGGTGCACGTGGGTGTCGGGCTACTTCTGGTGCTGTGTGTTTGTGTTGAGTGAGTACTATGTCTGAATGTCAAATGAACTGATGAAATTCAGATTTGGAGGGTAATTCCAAAGTGCCTGTTCCAATCTGCACTGAAGGTACAATTGTGCATGTCATAGTTTAAGTCCAGCCAGCAACTCAGCCTCACACAGCTGCTCACTCACTTCCCTGCTGTGGGATGGGGGAGAGAACTGAAAGTGTGAAAGTGGGAAAACTCATGTGTTGAGATCAAGGCAGTTTAATAAGCAAAGCAAGGCATTTATTCACCACTTCCTATGGGCGGGAAGGTGTTCAGCCATCTGTCACTTGTAGTGGCTACTGGGGAAGACAGGTGACATCACGCCAGATGTTCCCCCCCCCCGCTTCCTTCTTCTCCTTTTTGCTTGAGTCACTGGGATCTGCTGTTTCCTCCCAATTNTGAGCATGACATCATACAATATGGGGTATCCCTTGAGTCACTGGGGATCTGCTGTTTCCTCCCAATTTCTTGTGCATCCCCAGTCAACTCACTGGTGGGGTGAGAGACAGAAAATGCCTTGATTCTAGGTAAGCACTGCTCAGCAGTAACAAAAACATCCTTGTGTTATCAGTATGGTTTTCAGCACAAATCCAAAACCCAGCCCCATTCCAGCTACTGTGAAGAAAATTCACTCTATCCCAGCCAAACTGAGCATCTTAGAATTAATTACCTTTCCTGTTGCTTCTCAGGGAAATGGTTGGACAGTGGTAGCTGGAATAACTCTGTCATTAAGCTGCAGAGGGCTGCAGAGCATCTGTAGCATGGTACCTGGGCTTATATGCTTTAAAACAAGCCTGCGTAGAGCAGTGCTGTTAGGTGCTCAGAATCAGAGATTATCAAAACAGAGACAAACCACAAATCTTTTGCAAAGCTAAAGTAACCGGTAGGTTACTTTCTGATGTGTTACTTACCCTAAACCACAAAATGTGCTTTAATCCTCAGTACTTTGGTGCTGCAGTGTGGAGTGGAGATGGGTTGAGCTGTGCAGGGCTGCATGAATGGGGATTTCCTTTGAACAGCCCTGTGCACAGTGAATCACAGTCAGTGTAGCAATTCTGGTTTCAAATGGAAAAATTGAATCTTGGTTTTATGTTGTGGCCAAGGATTTCCCCAAACAGTAATCACTTCTGATAATTTCAAATGTGTTGGTTTTGGCTTCACAAAGTCCATCCTTTGCAGCTTTTGTGCCTGGCGTCTGTTGCACAGGAGTTGTTAGACAGCCCTATCTGAATAGGCTCATTTATCTCGGCAAGATTTTACATTCTGTTTCATATAACTATCTTGACCTACCCCCAGTGTGAATAAACATGTTGTTAGTAGCACAGAGGTTGCTTTGGTGCCTGGAAACCTCTCCATTATTTATTTGTTGCTTCTTTGGCCTTGCTGAGGTGTTTTTTTGTTTTTTTTT
>VWZP01007285.1:2056622-2260175 GCA_013396995.1 Dicaeum eximium
GTAGCCCTGTCTTGCAATTTTTTCCTCTTCAATGCCTGGGGTGCCTGAGGGTGGACCATCGTGTTGTCCCCTGCACTGAAGATAGGTAACATTCGTTCAGTAATGTGAGATACAGCACAGCACTAATGGCTTGTCACCTAATGCCTCTGCCACCCCCTGGGAGATCTCTGCAAGAACTAGACAGGTTTTTGACCTTGATGAGACCTGAAGTAACCTGCGAGATTTAGGATTACCTTAATCCTACAGGATGATTACAGCACTCTTAGGCTTCAGAGACAATTTGTAGCTTTGTTGTGTCACTTGCAGTATTCTGGCACTACAGTTGTTTTTTTCAGTTCAGCCTTTCTGATTAAGGTTTGGCTTTCTAAGTTGTGTATGCACAAGTTGTGTTGTGAGGACATGCTTTTTTTGTTTGTACATGTGAATGAAACAACCTTGAGTTGACCGGACTCCTAGAGAAATGTTTCTTGTGAGGTGTAGACAATCATATATTTAACTAAAATTTTAATGTCTTGCTTAACTGAAACTCCTTTCCTGTGAGTTGGCTAGCGGTGTTGCTGACTCAGGTGTAGCTGTCTGCTCTGATGGGAAGGTGAAGCCTTCCTGTGCCATGGCACTAAATGTACTGACTCCTGGGGAGCACAGATCTGGTGTAGGATCATTCCCCTTTCTCCTCCTCTCTCATGACTGGAAGAGGGAGGTGTAGTTTGTGTCATGTCACTTGGTTTCAAAAGTTGAGCCAAGTGTTTCTCAGCAGAGTTTGACAAAGGCAGGAGGATGCCTTCTTCCCCACCCCCCTCCATCATTTAACAGAATTCCAATTCTGGCGTGTTCACTCCTCACTACAGGGACTTGCCTTCTCAAGTTATTTCTGATGATTAATTAGCACTTGGGTGCCTTGTGTTGTGCTGTCCCCATGGCTTCCTGGAGCTTCCCTCCACGCGCCTCTGAACCTGAGGCTGCTGGGGGTGAGTGTCCGTGTGGGTGCTATCCTGAAGCCCTTCCCTACAGCCCCATCCCATGCTGCCAGGTGCTGTCCGGGGGCTTTTCCAATCCATCTGTTGTCTGTGAGGTTGATGCAGTCAGTCTTGGCATGCTACCAGCTATGCTGTCCTGGAGGATGGGGCACTGCTGACTTGAGCCCATGGGGAACAGAACTGTCCCATGCAGGCCTTAGCTCCCTTTACATAGTGAAGCATGAAGGCTGGCTGCTCTGCCACCCAGCTTCTACTCATTCCTCCCTGGAAACGTGGATCTTTGCCATCGAAGGGGTTGAACATCACCTGCTGGTTCGATGCCGGTGCAGGATGCCTGCATTGTGTGTTCCCAGCACAGGCGTGTGGGAGCCGCGGTGTCCCAGCCACTCCTGGGGCCGGTAGCAGCACCGAGGGGCGTTGGGATGAGCTCAGCAGCGGGGAATGTGCTTTGCTGGTGCAGGGGCCGTGCTCACAGGGCCCATTGTGGGGTGGTTTTGGCAGTGATGCCATGGGCGGCGTCGTGCTGTGGCAGGCCCAGAGCCTGCTGTGCCGCTGGCCATGTATGGGCGGGAGCTGCAGGAGGGGCACGGGGGTTCCAGGACTGGGGGAACCCCCTTGTGATGCCTCCTGTCCCCTGGCTGCCGGCTGCTCAGCTGTGCCAGTTCTCGAGGTGAGGCAGGGTTTTGGGGTCAGTGTGGCGCTGGCGCGCTGCCCCGCCAGGCTGGCGAGGGGCTCGCTGCCTGCGGACAAAGCAGCACTCATGGTAACTTGCTGCTCTACAAAGGCTGAACATTCAGATGCCTTCCTTTCTTCCCCCACCCCAAAAGGATCTCAGATAATGGGCGCAGCATTCCTGTGTGCTGTTCGGCTCAGTATCTGTGCTGCAGTCCTGCAGCTGTGAGTGGGGACCTGCTTGGCAGGGAGCAGCCGGGTCTGAAATAGCCACTGTGAATGGCAGCTCTTATTGCCCTGTATTGCATCCTTGCTCACTGCCGATCCTATCCCAGCAGCGTGCCAGCAGTGCGGAGCCCTCCTGTTGCTCACAGACAGTATTCACAGCAAGGGTTGAATGTGCACTAACACCTGTCAGTGGCTCTTCCTGGATGTAAGAGTAATGTGTTTACTTTCTCATATCCTAACTTGGGATATGGCACTTAAGGCAGCAGAAACCTGGGTGTGTTCAGACTGAAAGTATTAAGGAATTTGATCATAAGCCACCCGCAGTTTGACTTCTTTCCCCAACCACCTTAACAATTCCTAATTTTGAAATTCTTGACTTCTCCTTCAAGCCCCCTTGGGTTATTTCAGTTTCTCTTGGAGAAGCTGAGTTGGTTGCTGCTGCTGTTATACTGCTGGCTTAAACTTGCTTTGTGTTATGCCTTTCTCTTCTGGATGTGAGACACGAGTGATCTCTGGGTACCTATTAAGAAGTTGGGCAGAGCTATTTTAATCTGTACTTTGCTCCTGAGAGCTCCATTGGTTTGATTATTTTTATTCTTTACTGTGTTAAGTCTGTGTGATATTTTTTCTTGCCAAACCTAACTAAAAGGACTGGATCTGAACTTATTTTTTCAGTTGCCAGCTACACTCATGAGATTCTTTCTAGAGGCCCAATATGCACCAATAGGCAGTACAGAGTGATGTATGCAACAGTGACTTGAAGTTCTCTGACATAATTGGTTTCAAATCCAGTTGAAGTAAACACTATTTTAATAGTTTAAAACCCTCTGACATGTAGTGTTTAATATCTCAAATCCGAAGGTTTGTCTCACAAAGGAATCTTACTACTTCTTATTTAATAATCAGTCACCCTGGTAAGCCTAGAAGAAAATGGTTTCTGTCCCTTGCAAAAAAAATAAAACCCCATCTTCTTTTCCATCCTCCTGTTCATGTCTAGATCATCACTCAGTTACTGTTCTTACAACCCTCCAGTGAAAAGTCATTCTTCCTCTGGAAACCCTACCCTATAAAAAGCTTAGTGGATCTCTGAGTGTACATGGTGTGTCACTTTGACTTCCTGCAGATACACTTCCTCAGGTGATGAAATCCCTGAGGCTCGTTAGTAAAACTGAGGAGTGGCTGTGCCTTGGCAGGGTGTGTGGGTGCTCGGCTGGGAGCCAGTGAGCTGAAAGCCCGGGCAGACTCAGGTAAGCTGGATGCTGAGGATCAGTTGTCCTGGGGGTCCCAGCACCGCCTGCAAATGCTGCTGAGAAGCAGAGATGCAGTGGGACTGGAGCACATCGCAGTGAGAGGCTGGCAGGTCACAGCTGGGTATCCACAAGACCGGCCTGAGTTCCACCAGCTCTGTGTGATAGGCACAGCCTGTGCTTCCGTGGGCTGAGCGGCTGCACACGGCAGGACACAAGCCATGTGCTGACCCTGAGGAGCTGGGATGTGGACCTGGGCTTAAGGGACTCTGGAGGAAATGGTTGCAGTATGTTCTCAAAGCACAGAGGAGCCCCTGTAATTGATTTAAAGACATATTATCCCTACAGAGGATGTTGCTAATGTCTTTAGCAGACACAGTAAGCCTGTGAACACTGTATGCTTCAGCAAGGAATTTCCTTGGGCAGCTTGCTCAGCTCCATCTCATCTGCACACTTCTGTTTGGCACAAGGCTCCACTCAGTGTGGTGTTTTCTCTGTTCCAGAAGATTAGGCCCTAATCATAGCTTTATTTTTCTATCCCATAGCTGCTATAGCTATTTAACAATAGGTGATAATAACTAGAGGTGGGGAAATGCTCAGACACTTAAAGACACTAAGAGATAAAATTCCTGCAGTCTTTTCATAACTGATCCATAATTGATATGAACTTTGTATGTGCTATACAAAATTCCCTCCATATCTGGAAGTAAGGAGTAAGGGCTGCTGGTGAGACTTGTCCTTTGTTTTGTATTGAGAACCATGGATTTTGTTTTTCCCTACATATAATGCACAGAACAAAAGTTTAAATATGGAAGACATAAAAAATGAAGAGGAAGACCACTTTTTACAGAAGGTGGATGCAAAGATCAGTGCTGATTGTGGTTTAACTTCTCAGTGTGAAAATCAGCAGCAAAGCTTCTGAGATTGTTCACTATCTCACAGAGCAAGCTGTGTTGACTGCAGCCTCAGCCATTAAACTATTTTAAAAAAATAAAATTCACTACTCAAAAACTGCTTTTTCAGTCCTTCATTTGTTTTGCAATACTTCACAGTCTGTATGACTAGCTTGATTTAGTAAGGAGGCTATCTGCTTCAGTAGCTTGTTTCCACTAATTGTCCAGCAGAGAATGACTTGCAGCTCTGCTGTAGGGCAGAGTTCAAGGAATGTTGCCACAGTTTGGGTAGGACTTGTGCTTAACCTGAATGCAGATCAGACGTGCACATGAGCAGAAGATACTAGTCACAAGCTTGTTTATAATGCTTTTTTGTTGTTTTTGTTTTTTAATTGTAGAATTATAAACCTAATAAAGGCCATATTGTTCAAGCCATGTATTCTAAGTAGAATTTAGCGAGTTCTACTGGAGTAGATAAATGTGCAACCTTCAAACCAGTGCCAGGTTTCAGTTCTGGCACTGGCTCCTGGGGCAGCTATAAGCACAAATGCAGAGGACCAAGCATTGGCAGTTTTCTGCTTGGTAGGTTGGTTGGGAAGTTTTTTGTGGCCCAAGCCATAAGAATGACACATGTCTCAAAATGGTCATGTTGCTGGCTCAGACTAGTCACACTGCTAACTGAAGCCCTGTCACTTTGACTTCTTTCTTTTTGCTTTGAGGAGTGTGATTTTAGCAGTCCAAGTGTAACATATTGTATTAGTATTTTATTATAGAGCAACAGTTATAAATCAGTTGAGCAGTTGAAAATTGGTTCCTTTTCAGGACTGAGACTGGTGGTATGTACTGCTGGTCTATGTAATTGCCATAATCCATTTTTTGGGCTGGTTGCCACTTAGTTAATAGGATAATAAAAGTGGAAGAATTACAATCTAGACTCAGAGGTGTGATGGGGGAAGAAAATGAGCTCTGGTTCAGCCTGTTTTCCTGTTCAGCCTACTAGGCAGCCACTTAATAGCTGACTAGGAAGCAGGATACTTCTACATAAAACTTAATGTTGTAGGCTATATATAGGTGCTTTTTTTTTTTTTTNTGTGTGCTTGCTTATTCAATACTGTTGTTGATTCTGCAGAACAGCTTAAGTCTGGCTGGCAGGTTTTCCCCAGCAGTCAGCATGTACGTCATGTCGAGATGCACCCTGACAGCAAGACCTCAGCCTGCCTGCAGCTGAACGGGGGCTGCGTCTTGCTGATGGCTGCTGCTGCTTTGGTGATGTTGAATTGTCATCGGGTACTTCTAGAGGAGGAAAGCAAGCTGGAGATGGAGAGTTGAAGTTAAAATGCATGTTGAACAGTGTAGGTGAGAAGGACGGATTGTGTTAAATCCGAACTTGAACGTTTCTGTGGTTTTTGCTTCTTGCTGGTTTAGGATCGCATGTCTAGCCATAAGAACTTGCAGACTGTCTGAAAGTGGTCACCTTACAGCATTCAAAGTTTTGGAGTCCACAGCAAGAGTGGCAGGAGAACTTGCATATCACACCCACTAAATTCTTAGTTCTAATAAAAATGAAAAAAACTCCAAACTCACCAAAACCAGCACAGAACCTTCTTTTCAAACCTTTCTCCGTTGGCTCTTCCAGATGGCATCTCTAAAGTTGCCTCTTTCCAGTTGAGCTAAAGTCCTCCCAAATACTAGGGAAGCAAGAGGGAGGGAGGGCCTGTGGCATGGCTTCCTACTTCATGCCTGAGCTTCCCATAAAAATGTGCCCTTTGAAAGTAGAAGTCCAGTGGCTGTCAGCAGGTATGAGTCAGCTGTGCAGGGACTTTGATCTCCAAAGCACACATCTCCTGCTGTGATCCAGGGAACATTGGTGTCTGACACACCTGTAAGGGCATCTTGCAGATGTTAACATAAGCACTGTGGCATGAATAAAGCAAATTGTGCAGATGATTATGCTTTCTCCAAGAAAGGTTACATTAAAACTGTCTACAACAATGCTATAAAGAGTTGATTCAGCCCTGCTAAATGATCTTGGCAGATGAGATCCAATGGCTCACTTCCTCCAAGCCACGGGAAGGCAGGGACCAGTGGCTGTCTCTTGCATGGAGAGGGCTCCTTTAATCTGCGGAAACGTGGCTGGTGCTATGGAGTAAACACTCCCTCGCAGCTGAAGGCAGGCAATTTGTTCCTGTCCACCTAACTCATTGAAGCTGAAAGCCAAATGAAGCTGGGGGTGGTGGAGATGAATTGTCAAGGGGCTGGGCTGTTTTATTCTGAAGCACTGACTCAAGTGTGCATCTCTGTGTTGTAAATTTACTATGAGCTCCAGTGGAGCAATTGAGAAACATGACTTTAAAGGCTCTGTAAAGCATTGGCTGTGTAAGTAATAAGTATGCCTAAAAGTAATTTTTGTCATAGGAAAGCAGTGGTGGAAATCTGCTGTTTATGTAATCTGTTTTCCAGCCTGAGATGGCCAGAAAGTGTCTTGAAGCAGACCAGGGAATGGAGGGAATTCAGTGGCAAGCCAGCTGAGCTGGAGTACAAGCAGGACCTACAGTAATGGCTGTTGGTGCTTAAGTGTCATTGGAATATATTATTTTTTCCACTAGCCCAACGACTTTGCAGTATAACACTGACAGTGTGCACTCAGAGCTGGTGTGGGATGCTTGCAAATTTGGTTGTACTAAGAGTGTTCTCAGGGCCAGCTCTGTGCTCCCTGTACAGGACCTGAATGGATGTGTGTCTTCCTGGTTGCCACTTTCATCTTAAAGCCCAAAATGCACTGAGTATTTTTAGTCAATTAATGAAAAAGGCAGTGCTAAAGCAGAGGCTCTTCTGGTGACACTGAGTGCTCAGGTGGAGCTGAGCTTTACAGCAGTGCATGGAAGCTAAGCCTGCTATGAGCTGGACTTTGGTCTTCTCTTGAACATGGAGGGTAGATGGAGATTGTGAGCCAGTGCTGGAAGTGGGGTGCCTGTTAGGAAGGCATGTGGGCAGCTCTGCTGGGTGCTGATAAGGTCTCTTGTCCTGCCCAGGAGTTCTTCTCCCTCCCAACTACCCACCCCAAATAAAAGCAGAGAAGCTCCTCCTTAGCTTGGAAAAAATTACATCATGAGATCCCTATGCCTGTCAGGAAGCTGGAGGCTGTGAGAGCTTGCTAACTTGCTAACAAAGTGCAGTCGTGGCAATGGCACCGACCCCAGAGAGGAAGAGCTGTCCTGTTCCTGTGATGACCTTTTCCTGTCATCAGGGCAGCAGCCCTGTGCCCAGCCTTTCTGGATGAGGCTGGTGAGAGTGGATATTCTTGCTCTTGCTGTAAAGCCTATACAGGCTGTTTTTCTCCAGGTCAAGGACCACAGCCCAGCTATGCCTTTGGAGAGGGCAGTGGGGTGCTGGGGGAAGCTCTGAAGACACAGCTGGTTGCTGCAGTAACCACTGTGCAACCACACAGAGATGTTATTTATGTGCTATAAATATAAAATGAGCCATTATTTATCTCGAGTAATGTGTGTGTAGCATTGTACTCAAGGTGGTTCTGTCCTGCTGGCATTCCTCCCTGGAAATGCTGGATAGTTTTCTGAAATGAACTTGCTTGTAGCATACTAAATCATCACTGTGTCCCTCTAGTAAAAATGCCGATGTCAATATAAATTTGAAACTGAAGCTTGGAGGCATTTCTGGAGCAGAGAAGAGCTGGTCATTGGTGTGCTCCAGCACCAGAGTGTGACCTGGTGGTTGTGCCATGGAGTGGGATGAAGGAGCTGCTGGCACAGGGGGAGGGAAGGCACTGACCAGTTTGCAGCTCAGCTGGAAAGAGGACAGAAATGGGTAACAAACAGTAGGGCCTGTTTAGTAGGTGCTAGGAGACCCACTGTTTATGTGATGTAGACTTTTACCTTGGAACCTGTAATTACAACCCAGGAGGGTTTAATCACCCCATTGCTATCTTGGACTGGATGTGTAATCAGTACCAAGCAGTCAAGTGGCAGACGCGTATCTTAATCCTGTAAGATTAGTCAAAACTGGCGTTAAAAAAATCCCATACAAATAAAATCTGAGTAGAAACTAGACACTAACTACCCAGAAAGTCTGAATGCCTTTCAAGGTCTGAAGTTACAGCATTACCCATTTAGGACATACTGCTCTATTGTGAAACCATGTAAATATTAACCACTTTGCCTGAGCATTGGGTTAAAGGGTGATTACTATTCTTGGCCACTATTCTGTAAAATCACTTGCTTTGAAAGTTAAAAGATCTTTTTGCATTGATAAGATGGTGCTGGATTGCTGCTGTGGTCTCTACAGCTGAAGAGAAGCAGGTAAGGCACGCCCAGTGGATGGTGGGCACAAGGAGGGTCACCTTGGAGGACTTTGCCTGTGAACACTCTGAATGTGAACTGGAGAAAGCAATCCACTTACAGAACACTTTTACTTTGCTAGCTAGGACTCTGTAAGATTCCTGTACAGTAATTCTGGTGGCATGAAAGAGAGTTTATACAGCTGTAATTGTCTTTACTCCAGCGTCTGCTGCAGGACCTGGAGAGTAGACAAAAGTTTCCAGGTCACTTTTAACTTCTGTTGACTGAAAAGGGATTTCTGTAACAGTTTGCACTTGAAATGGAGGAAAGAACCGAAAAGTGCTGTGCTGTAACATTCTGCTGGGAATAAGAGGAACTGTCAGGCTGAGAGCATCCTGAAACATTTCAGAAGAGCTCTGATTTGGGTGAGCTTGAAAAAACTGGAGCTGTTAGCTCCAGTAACAACTACAAACTCAAAGGGAGGGAGGTGTGAGAAATGAAGTCCACTCCTCAAAAATTTAGGCGTTTAATAAGGGATAATAGGGAACAAATCAATAAAGCAAAAGCAACAGTGCTGATTATAATAGAGGGTATCCAGTCTGTGACTCATTAAAGCTAAAGGAACTTGTACACAAATTTGCAAAACTGTAGTGGTCACTTCACAAGGCCAAACTGGTGCAGAAAGGCATCCTGCCCCCATAGACATTGCTTAGGAAAATCTGTTCTTTATACCCAGCAGCCTTAAACTTAGCTTCCTAGTGTGTCTTAAAGCAGAACAGCAGCACAGCCACTCTGGTGATACATTTTTCTTAAGCTGGAGCATGATATGGAAAAGCTCGAGCTGGCTCTTCTTTTCTGTAAATCTGAATTTGTAGTGTGAAGGGATGATGTCTTGTGTGATGGTGCAAAGGATTGTCTGTGGACCTCCACTGCCCACTTTTCTGATCATACACAGGTCTTGATATATCCAGACCAATTCCAAACTCTGTATTTGCTTGTCTTCACTACATAGCAGCACTTTATTTTCTTCCCTACCATTCTTAAGGCAAATTATTGATGTGTGGGAGACATGTTTCTGTATATAAATGCTGTTTCCTAAATTATGCTTTTATCTATGCCCTGGAGTGTATCATGCCTATTGGGATGCTGGTTTTATGACCTCCATCATATGCTGTTTGGCCTTTTTCATAACATACAAATGCCATTACAAAATACCAGGTGGTACTTATCCAAATCAAAATTCCAGAGATCTTAAACTGCCACTCCTAAGGTAAGATCATAAAGCTGAAGGGCAAGTGACACTGGAGAGCACTGACTCCTTTGACTCCTCTTTTTTTTGTCCTGTCTAATGCTTCCTGTGAGGAATGGTGTCTCTACCTGAACAAATGCCTGCAAGTAGTCTGGGTCAGTTTTCTTGTCCTTGTTTACCTGTGCATCAGTGCAGGCACACAGTTTTAAAAACACACCTCTTTTCTTTAGAATGCCAGATAATCAGTTGTATGTCTTTTGTCTTCCAGATAGTAAAGCCATAGTTGATGGAAACCTGAAGCTGATCCTTGGCCTGATATGGACCCTTATCCTTCACTACTCCATTTCTATGCCAGTGTGGGAGGATGAAGGTGATGATGATGCAAAGAAGCAGACCCCTAAGCAAAGGCTGCTGGGCTGGATCCAGAACAAAATTCCTTACTTGCCAATCACAAACTTCAATCAGAACTGGCAGGATGGCAAAGCACTGGGTGCTCTGGTTGACAGCTGTGCTCCAGGTAAGTACTTTGTTCTGATGGCCAGTGTTTTCTGCTTGTTACCCTTGTGGCTGCTCTTCCTATGGGAGAAGGTTTTCACTGCTGAGCTTGAGAATGCAATGAGGCTTTCAAGAAAAGCAGAGTGCAAAGAGACCAGCTGCAGGAAGCAGCAAATTGTAAACTTCTTGGCCAAGAGAAATTCTGGCCTGTAGCAGAATGTGTGATTGCATTATGGGAGGCGCCACATCTAAGCTTTGTATTGGGTGCAAGGGACAAAGGCACAAATGCTGGCTCCTAAATGGAAGAAAGGATTGTTCCCACGGCAAGTGCCAACAACCTTTCAACTTCAGGGTGCAGTGGGAGACTTCATGTGTTCTTCTGAAAAGGATTGCAGAGAGAGTACAGAGCAGCCAGAAGCTGCGCACTAACTGAAACTTCAGTGTTTAGCAAGCTGAGACTGAGCTGCTTAAGGCAAATAATTTGATGAAGTGTGAAAAAGGCAAAATTTCCTCACCTTCTTATAAAACAGCCTTGCTAGTGGGATTGCTGGTGCTCATCTAATGCAATCTCAGCTGCTGTGGCAAGCAGTTGAAATTTTCTTTACCAATTATGCTGCAAGAGAACCCGTGAAACATAAAGGATTGTAAATGGATTTGTGCTAAATTTAGAGTAGTATGTGGCACAGTTTACCCAGAGAGAAAGTAGATGTCCCATCCCTGGAAAACATTCAAGGTCAGGTTGCACACGGCTCTATTGAAGATGCTCATTGCAGGAAGGGGGGGGGTGAAGATTCCTTCCAGCCTAAACCATTCTATGACTCTACACTGATTGTTGTCTTAGAGTTGTTTTAGTGAGCAGCATGTGCTTGTCTTGTTTTGGTTACTTCTGCAGAGCTCTGAATGTCTTTCTACGAAGCAGCATAATGCAAGGGGATGTGAAGTTTATTCTTGGTTTCTTCAGCTAGGGGGGCACCTTGGCAGGTAACACACAACAACTGAAATGTGCTTGCAGGTTTGTGCCCTGACTGGGAGACCTGGGACCCGAAGAAGCCGGTGGACAATGCTCGGGAAGCCATGCAGCAGGCAGATGACTGGCTGGGTGTGCCACAGGTAAGGCCACCAATACGTGGGCTGCCTGTGGGGAGCCCAGTGGCCAGCTTTGGTCTTGTGACTAGCTGGAGTTTAAATCGAGGAAAGCAGGTGAAGCTGCTTGGATTGAAGTTTGAAAAGTTACTTTTAACTTTGAAAAGTTACTGTTAACTCATGTAGGGTTGCCTGACAAAGGGACTGTTTCACTGTAATGGAACACACTAGGACGTTTCAGAGCTCTGGTTGTAAGATTTTGTGTAGGTGTCTCTGCTGAAGACAGCTGCTGTTGCAACTTGTAAGGTAGGAGGAAAGGGCCAGTATGGTGATGCCTGATCTGTTAGTCCATGGGGTGAGCTTGTTTTGCTGCATTGAATTCCACAGAAGAAAAAACTTACTGGCTTAGGAAATCACCTGCAGTGATCATGTTCAAACAGAGGGCAATGTATTTACAAACTGGATTATTTGCATGCTGATAAAGTTGGACAGAATTCCAGAAGTCTCTGAAGCAGCTTGTATTGTGGAAGCAGGAGAAGAAACTGGTCACAAGTTTTACTTTGCAAGCCTTGCAGTTCAGAGCTGTAGCATACAGGATTATGAATTACTAACTTTTTCAGTATTGATTATCCCCAAGTCACTTTTCAAGGGGACCATAACTACTGTTGTCCTGCCTTGATACCACTAAGCTTGTTGCAGTCTCGTGGGAACCCGTAGTAATCAAGGCACAAAAAGCCCCTAAACCACTTTGGGACAATAATGAGCTTCTTGATTTTCTTGTCTGAGATAATAAATGATGTTGTGTGTATCAAAGGGAAAATAAGTGTAAGAAATCCCATTAGCATGTGGGGGTTTTGAAATCTAAGTCTGTCATATTTCTGTTTCTATGTTGACATGCGGTAACCAAGCACTGGTACAATATGTTTAATTGCACTGTCTTTCAGGTTATTACCCCTGAAGAAATTATCCACCCTGATGTGGATGAGCACTCTGTGATGACTTACCTGTCCCAGTTCCCCAAAGCCAAGCTGAAACCAGGAGCTCCTTTAAAACCCAAACTGAATCCAAAGAAAGCAAGGGCTTATGGCAAGGGTAAGGACTTGGTGAGCTGAAACTGCATGGAGCAGTAACTCTGCAGAAAGCTGGGTGGGGTTTTCTGCTTATGTTGAACTTCAGACCTACTGTAACTAACTGACTTCAAAGTTTCACTTGTATACTCTTGGTGTGGTGCCTAGTTTCAGAAATACATGGATGTAGTCCAGAAGGCACTCCTAGTTCTAACATGTAAATTCCCCAGTCTGAACCTGTTCTGCAAGCTGCCAGCCTCTCGTCCACAGCTGGGAAAAGTAGCACGATATGGGCCTAAAACAGCCTTGGTGTGGAATTCAGGCCAGCAGTATTGCTGCTGATGGATGATGATCTAAGCAGTGAATGCTTCTTGTGATAAAGCACTCCTTAAAAGAAGAAAAACCTCAACACCTCGCTGTGTCTCTGAGCAGGCTCTCTGTAGAGACAGTTTTCCATTTCCCAAGCTTGATGTTTGTTAGAGTGGGCTAATTCTAAATTACTTACTTGAATTGATTGGTAGTGTTGAATACTTTGCACATGTACAAAGATGGGTTGGTAGCACTTGAGATATTAAATAGTGCTGAGCCTTTGTTGGAAAGGCTGTATTTACTGATTGGAAGGAGTGAAGGCTGAATTTGCTGATTGTCCATAGATGCTTATGCAACTGTAGATCTATGTAGGCATTCTTATTTTTAACTGACCTTTAGAATTGATAATTTCATATAACTATTGATGAAGTTCTGTTCTAGATTGGTGCACAGTCACAACTGAATAAGTAATAGAATTTTACCTTTAATATGGTTGCTGTGTTGGAAGACATTTCTTCAGCATTACACTTGGCTTTTCATTCCATCTTAAGTTTTTTTTTTTAACATCTGTGGGCTGCTGTTGGTCCTTCAAGATTTTTAGAATGATTGCATGTCAGAATTGGGTGTACAAGAGTGAAATGGGAACAACTCTCCTTATTTTTTTTCTGGTTTTCTTATTTGCTTGGGGTTTTTTAAACTTGATTTTCTATTGAAACTTAACTAGTGGAATGAAGGGACATGGACTTTATTATGCACTTAAGAGCAGTTGCTACAGTCAGGGTGGGTTTAGCACCTGTCCAACTTGGGGTTTTTTGTCCTTTGTTGGTGCCTTCCACAGCAAACCACAATACACAGACACATTTTTCAGGCCCCAAATGTCTAAATGACTGATCAGCTTGCCTCAATCTGTCAAGTCTGGCTTTAGTCATGTTTTTATTCATTCAGAAACTGGAATTACTTTGTTGTCTGCTTTCATGTGTGTTCTGCTCTGGAGCCATTGTAATGGAAATTACTTTAGAGTGAGTGGCTCTTCTTGAAAGATTGATGTATTCCTGAAGTTAATTGCCAAAACAGAGTCACTAAATATATGAATTGATAATTCTGACTGCTAAGGTATGTCAGAACTGGAAGGTGACTCCAGCAGCAAGGGGCTCAGTCCTCGACTGAGCAGGGTCTTTTGGACAGGTGAGAAACAGGTTTTTGTGCTTCCAGAAAAAGATGACTGTCAAGTGCAAAGTGGGTCAGTCTTCTCTCTTTTTATTACCCTTTTTCATGTCAGCTCTTCATAACCTCCCAACAAGAGTCTTAGCTGTAGCACACCACCCTGAGTACCGAGGGGATTTGTGCTGAGGACAGCCATGTGTAGAGCTGGTGTGAAATGAGCCTGCAGAGGGGATGGGCAGAGTTGTGCAGGTCATCAGTGGTGAACTAGGAGTTCTCATTTAACCATCCAAAGCAGACCACTGATAAGATAGTAAAATCTAGAAGATGAAGTGTAGGCTAAGAAAGTGTTGTAACTAATGGTGTCCTGGCTGAAATGGTCTTCAGAGGATAGTCAATCCTTCTCCTTGTGATTGCAGAAGGCATGATACTTAACTTGAATACCATATCCTAAGGCTTGTAGGATGAACTGGAGAGACACGGAGCAAATTCATAGAAGTTTTAGCTAGATGTTAATCTAGGGCTTAGTTTGAAAGAATGAATATGTCAATTGTTAACACCTTATCAGAATGCTCAGATTTCCTAGCAAAAACATCATCTTCCTTGCATTACTTCCAAGTTACTGTTTTCTGAAGATAAACAAGTTCAGGAATTCTGTTGTTCACAACCACTTCCTTTATAATCTATCAGACGTTGCACTTTCCACTAATTGTGCTATGGAGCAGTAGTGCCCACGGTTTTATGAATCAGCCAAGGAATAATTGCCTTGGACGGAAGGGTATATGTGTTTGGGCTAGTCTGGAATCAGCAACTTTGGGAAGTTCTTCCACCTACTCAGTCTGACACCACCATGACAGACAGATGTCATGACCTGGGACTGTGTACAGGGGGATGATGAAACCCTGCTTCTAAATGCATGCTGTAGCAGGCCCTGTGCTAGGGAATAAGGAAACTGATTAAAAGTTAAGTGGAAATCACACAGAGTAGCAAGATTTTTACGTTTTTAAGAGGTTCCTGCATGCCATTTGTACAGTGTACACTCTGGCCAGGTAGTCTGAGCAGATTTCAAAGAATAGTAAATCTGAGCAGTATCTGAACTGCTGGATTTTGCAAATGGAGTAAGATGGGGCAGTACAGGTAAAAATTGTCTTGCTTAAAGTAAGTCTTTTACTCTTGGCTGTAGGGTAATGCCTTCACCTAAAGGCTTCCCAAAATTTCTCTCCTGCCTCTCTAGTCACCCGTCCTGTGGTGCAACACACTTAAATATTTAGGTGTGTGAAGCAGAGCAGCTCCTAAAGAGCAGCTAATGCACATATCTGGCTTGCTGTCAGCATTAGCCCTGCGCTTGCCAGCAGTGGGAGTGACCCTCAGTACCTGTCAGTAACTTGTTTTCACCTGAATCCAGATAGCAGCTGGGTTGGTCAGAGAATGTAAGATGAGTTGAGTGCCAATGATTCAACCAATTTTTAAAAATGCTTGTATTGTAAGAGAAGGCCTTATTGTGAGCATCATACTCTGGGCAGAGGGTAAAGACATGACTTGCAGAAGTCTGGGGAAACTGATTCCGATGGCTTTGCAAGGGAGAATGGGTTGGACAGCCTTTGGGTAACCTCCAAACTGTCTTCTGGGTTTTGTGGCAGCAGCTTATGTGCTCTTCTGTATCTGTCTCACAGGGATTGAGCCTAATGGGAACATGGTGAAGCAGCCTGCGATCTTCACGGTGGACACCATCAGCGCTGGGCAGGGTGACCTGATGGTCTTCATAGAAGATCCAGAAGGCAACAGAGAGGAGGTATGTACATTGTGTCTTGTGTATGGAAAAGTCAAACTCGTCTGAATGCTTTAGTTTTTGCAGTAACCTTCATCTTTCACAAGTGAGTTCTTAACAAATAAGTAATCTAAAAAGAAATTGCAAAATACCGTTTATCTAAAGTGCAAGAAGCCTCAAGCTTTTCTTCATAATTGCCTTGAAAAAAAGTCACTACCTGCAACTAAGCAACACAACTCCACTGTCCAGTAGTTGCAGAGCTTTAGCTTGACTGGCCAAGTACACTCTGACCTGCTTTTAGATAAGATACATCACTAAATCACTGTCTGCATTTACTCATTCTGCAAGAATGGCTAAAGCAACTATTTAGATGCCATGAATCATTTTGAGTTTAAATGCTGGTTTTAATGTTTATAGAAAGTTCTCATCCAAGTGTTCCACTTGATCATGTTACTGCATTCCAGAAAAATACAGCTGTACATTGGACTTACTGTCTCCTCATTTTTGGCCTGCCTCAATAGAGCAATTAACAGCAAAGGAAAGGGCTGGGGTGGGGAGAAGGTGGCTTGCTTCCTCTCTTGTAAAGACTAAACCAATGGGATTTTTTCAGTGTTAGAAGAGGGGGATAACAAGGATCCCTGCTCTCACAGCAACAAGTGTCTAACATTGCTGACCCTCGAAATAGATTGCAGTATCAGTAAAGAGTTCAGCTGGCATGCGTAGGCACAGCTTGACGATGGATGTGTTTTCTCTCCTAGGCGAAGATAACACCGTCCAGTGACAAAAACAAGACCTACTCAGTGCAGTATGTTCCAAGGGTTACTGGACCTCACAAGGTGGGTTTTGTGCCAATATCCAGTATTCTCTTGCTAGACATGCTGCTCTGCTGGTTGTTAACATGAGGCCCGAGGGCTGCCTATTCACTGATGGGTAAGAGCCACCTCAGGCATCCTGAAGAAAAGTTAAATTGATGTGGCCTTAGTTCTCCATCTGGCTTTTGGTCTACTCCCTTCTCAAGGGGGAAAGAAGTGTGTGTTGGGAGAAAGTGCATTTGTCTCTGGGAATCAAGTGGTACAGCTGGGCCACTTCGTGCAACTCACAAAGCCAGTTTTGTGGGTTGTCACAGGTGAAAACAAAGATGTTGTTTCTATACGGTATCTCTTTGCTGATGGTACTGTACACTGTAGGGATTTTGCAGAGAAGGATTCACTCACTTTGTCCCTGGATGCCCATAGATGCAGGTTTATGATGGTTGATCCTGTTGATTTGACACTTCATAGGGTGGCTGATCCCCACAGCCAGCCTGAAAAGATAAAATGCAACTTCTGCTGCCACTTTATTCCTGGATGGAGATCCACCTTGTATTGGCACATCCTGATCCAAGCTTCCATGCTGGTGTGCCTGACTCTGTAAGCAATAGAACTTTAAGAAAGTGGCCAGCAGTTAGCATGGATGTGATGAGGGTTGTGGGATGGATGGTCCCTCATCTCTGAGGGAAAGAGTCTTTATTTTAGGAATGCAGGTGCTTGACCCTGTGCTTGGCTTTATGGTGGTGATCTGAACACTGCCTCTGCCTCGTGGGTTCAATCTGATGCTGTCTGTCTCTAGGTTTCAGTCCTGTTTGCTGGGCAGCACATCTCAAAGAGCCCTTTTGAAGTCAATGTTGACAAAGCCCAGGGAGATGCAAGCAAAGTGACAGCAAAGGGACCGGGACTGGAGGCAGCAGGGAACATTGCCAATAAACCTACCTACTTTGACCTCTACACAGCAGGTAAGCAGGATGAGTGATTATGGAAATCCTGCAGTTTCCTCAAATGTGAGAACCTAACACCTTGGAGAAACAAAAAATCTGTGAAATGGATGAGAATTTGTAGCCCCATCAAGCTCATAGGTGAAATAACAGTCAGGCTGTTCAGAAGGCTTCAGCTGTGTATGAAATATTTGAAGTGCAGAGCTGAGCTGGGGCAAGAGGCTGCTAAGCCTGACCCAGAAATTTGCCATGAGTTTGCTGGATGGCAGCAGTCAAGTTCCTGGCTAGTTTCTTTCCCTGACTCTAAATAGGAATGTGACATGTTGAACATAAATGTGAAGGATGAACTGTGAGCAAACTGTAAACGTGTAGTGTGTTCTATATTTAGCTCTACAGAAAGAACCTGCTGCAGTGCTACTTTAAGTTCATACTTCAATGATGAACTGGTTTCAACCTCTATTGTAATTATTAGAGGGTTACTATCTTCATTAGGGCATCTCCATCACATTATTTGTTACCTGCTATTAGGCCAATGCCGTAGCCTAGAGGAATGAGTCAATAAGATGCTACAAATGTTAATTCACTTAGAACAATGTGAAACTACTTATGGCAGTTACTTGTAGCATTTAAACACCAAAATATGCTGAGTAGCATATTTGAAATTGCCTCCTGCCTGAGGGAATTTAGGAATAAAATTAAATGTGGTTATAGTGAGGGAAGTATTATGTTCAGCCTCTAATTGGGAGAGGGAGTGGTCTGAATCATGTAAAGGCATGTCTGGCTTCTGAAAGTGTATAGAAAACTGTTTTTATTGTATGATACGTTGAATAAGATGTGAGAGGAGCAGGTGTCTGAACAAAAGGGAATACATATAGTCCAGCAGAGAGGATCCTTGTCAGACCAGCATTCATTTGTCCAATCTCTTAATCTAAACCACTTCAAAGCTTGAGAGATTGAACTGACTGGTAAAGCTGTCGGCTGATCTGAGATAGAGGTGCTGCAGGGTGGTATCCATAGGGTAACCAGGCAGTATATATAGTCAGTGCTATGTTGTGAAACCCTGTGGCTGGAGCAGCAGAGCCCTGTCAGTTTGACTTCATGGAATGCCACCATGCTGTCTTGCCCACTCCCTGCTCAAATGTTTGATTGCTGTCAGCAAAAGCTGAATGCAGAGGCTGTGCCTAGAATTGGCAGCAGAGGATGACTGGCTGAACCCAGACAGCTGGTGGTAGTCTAAAACAGGGTGCCTATTGCTCATGGGCAAGCCAAGGCTCAGCTGGGCTTGTTTCCTTTGCAGGTGCTGGTGTGGGTGACGTGATTGTGGAAGTGGAGGATCCTCAGGGGAGAAGCCTTGCTGAAGTTGTAGTGGAAGACAAAGGCAACCAAGTCTACCGTTGCACCTATAAACCTGTTCAAGCTGGTCCTCACATTGTCAAAGTGACTTTTGCTGGGGAGGCAATTCCCAAAACTCCTTGCACTGTTCTCGTTGGAGAGGGTATGTTTTTCAAAAATGTATATAGATGTAGATGGCCACTTTTTCTCCTTGGATGTGATCACAGAATATGCTTGGATCATGCCTTTTATATTCTCTGTACCTTTCAACATCTTGGTCCCGTTTCAGTGGGTCACCTGAGTACTTTCAGGTTAAACCAGTGCTCTCTAACTGTAATATGGCTTTTGTTGCTAGTTTCCTTTCTGCCTAGACTTACAAATGTTAAGCTGCCCTTTGAATTTTTTTGAGTAATTTATGCAGCTATGCAGTGTCTTGCTGTTTTCCACCCTTGTTCCTCAAATGACTATATTTACTGTTTTCCTCCTTAACGGACACCTAATTTGCTTTCTGTTCCATCCTTACGTGCTCCTATGCTTTTAGATCTCTGCTCATCTCTCCTGAGCTACCCTCCATTTGTGGAATTTTGGACTTCACTGCTAATGGCTTCATAGTTGGTAAGAGGTGTGCAGGATGCTCCGTCATGTTTGCTTTTTGTAAGCTTCTAGCCTGCAGCTTGTCCCAGCCAAAAGGATTTTTGGTTTTGTTGGGGTTGGGGAGGAAATTTGCAAGTGAACTGAAGCTTTGTGTGACCCAGTCAGTGAAACTGGCTTAACCGCAAGCTGCCTGACGCAGCTGTGTAAGTGCTCTGCAAGCTGTTCCCACTCCACATCAGCCACACTCCCGTGTGTTCCCACTGAGCTTTCAGAGCTGGCAGTTGGCACACAATCCCCGCTCACACCGTCCGGTGTAGGACATAGGGCGACGTTGTCTGCTGCAGGGGTGACGGGGAAACCTGTAAGCTGTTGTATAATGAGTGAAAATCTAACGAGCTGCTTGGCAGACTTCTGCTCCTGCTGTAAGCATGGCGTGCTTGGGGAAAATCGTGTTCAGTTTACAGTGCTGGGAAGCTGTGGTTGTTTGTAAGTCTCTTCAAACCTCTCAGGTCTTTGGCGTTGGAAACCTCATGACAGCTGGGATTGTGTAATGACAGCTATTCCTAAGTGTGCATAATTTCTGTAGCCACTCTGCAGGCCCAGAGAAGTGCTTGGAGTAAAGAGGCCAAGATAAGCCTAAGCCATGTGTAACTCTCCTGCCCCACACTGCTTCAGTCTGTAGAGGCTTGGTGACTTTGCTTCTGTGAAAGTGTGAACTGTGACAAGCCAGGGGGGTTGATGCGACATCTTTTAACGAAGCACAGGCAAAACTCAGCTTTGCTGATAGCAGTTATCCCAGTCACGTGCTTCTGAATAATAGCAGAAGAATAATACTGTTCACTGGGGCTTATCTGCAAAAGGGACCATTCACCCTACACTGCAGTGGGCCTCAACGCAAAAGGCGTCAGGAAGGTTATGTCTGTGGAAAATATCTCTCTGTGATAGCTGTGTAAAAGCCTTGTATTGATAACTGGCATTGAATTGGAAAGCAGCAGGGCTTCAGTGTTTGCAGTCATTCTCAAAAATGGTCTTGGAGGGGGTCAGTGTTGCCTGGCTGCACTGACTGCTACTGCCTGAAAACCAGGGGGCATAGACAGCAGTCGGGCAGACTCATGTCTGTCTGCCTTAATGCTATAACCTTGTGCTGAAAGCCAAGCTGTGGTTGCCCTGAGTCAACATTAAACTAAAGGTTGTCCCAGGCTAGCTAGGCTAGCTGTATGCTGAGACCAGAGACAGTAGTAATGCCTGAAGTTGCCTTGCAGCCTGCAACCCCAACGCGTGTCGTGCCACTGGTCGAGGTCTGCAGCCCAAGGGCGTCCGCATCAGGGAGACGGCCGACTTCAAGGTTGATACGAGAGCAGCAGGGAGTGGAGATCTTGGCGTGACTATAAAGGGACCAAGTGAGTGCTGGGGTGAATCTCTGGTGTGCATGTGTTTTGGAGAGGGGGGAGGAGCAGAGCCTGGGAAAAGGAAGGGCAGGAAGGAGATGGTGTTCTGATGGAACTGATGGGATCTGTATAAAAAGCCAGATTTCAGAAGGATTTATTGGTACTTTGTGTCTGTTGGGGAGGTTTTGATCGGCAGGGCTGGGTAAGATTATATCTGGTTTTAGTTCTTTCCATTTTAATGCATCAGTTAGCAAAACTGAGGAAATCCATGCATCTGCTGTGGCCTCCAAAATTTATGGGTACACATTGCATCTTCATACAATCTGTGGAAGCAAGTCACAAGCCAGGGTCTCTGGCAGGATGGAAATCCTGCTCTCTCATAAAGCTGGGAATAGCTCAGAGCAGTATTCCTGCTGGCACTAGCTGCTTGGGCACACAAGCAGAGGAGGAAAGGAACCCATAGGCTGACAGAGACCATCTGTGAAGATCCATCCCCAGGTCCCTTGGTCCTGAGTTCTGGATATGGCCCTCTGGCAGGCTGGGAGGATGGGAGCACAGGGGCTGCTGGCTCATGTGGCTGCCAGCAGCAGTCCCTGTGTGGTACTCTGAGCCCACCACCTCCCCCTGCCTGGGGCAGCATTCAAAGGTGCATTGTATTGCCTTCACCTCCTCCACACACACAGAGCTCTGACTGTGTGCCTTCATGAGGCTGGGGGGAAAAAAAGCAACAGACAGATCAATATAAATTTTAGTGTATTAAGCTTTTCCTCCTAAATTCTTCATCTTGAAGAAAATGAAAAGTAGGCATTCCCAGCATAGTTGTGGTTACAAAGTCTGACAAATGTTAAGCTTTTTTGTTTTAACATATGACATGCATCATACTGCAGACTAAGAAAATAAAACACAAGGGAACTTATTAAGTCTGGTAATTTAAAATACTTTCTGCTGTATTTCTTCTGGAAGTGTTTGCTGTCTTTGTCCTAGAGGGCAGCTAGAACTAACTTCCCCTATAACCTGACCTTTTTTTTTTTCTGGTGGAAGAAATTTATTCTTGCAAGCTAAAATAAATACTAGAAAACATGAACTTGTCTGAGTAATTGAAAGCAGGATGGAAACTGTTAAGTTCAATGCTGAACTGATCTTTCAACAGAGGGCTTGGAGGAGTTGGTGAAACAAAAAGGCTTTATGGATGGTATATATGCATTTGAATATTATCCAGCCACACCAGGGAAGTACGTTGTCACAATTACGTGGGGTGGGCAAAACATCCCAAAAAGGTGAGTCAAAAGTAGCTTTTTGGGCATTTTTGTGTCCTTCAGTGGGTTGTGTAGTTGGTGGGCTTTTAAAGCAATGCTGACCTTTGAAGAAGTGCTGGGGAGACAAGTTAGTGGCAAATTGTTGTTGTAACATTTTATTTTTAACAGCCTGGTTTTGGGTTGCAGTGGCTTGACAAAGCTCTGAAGGGTGATTTGTGTCAATCTTTTTAATGCAAAATCATGAATAAAAAACCTAATAAAATGTGGTGGATCATGCTGCTTGGACTTTGCTGTAAGATTTTGAAGGGGTCTATTATTTCAGTGTCCAAGCTATAGCAAGCAGAGCAAGTATTTGACGCTCAGGATTTGTGGTGGAAGATGATGGGTTGGATGACCTCTGTGCTAGAAAGACACTGCTGGGCAATGTGCTACCATGTGATAGCATCTATTAATTTGGAAAATCCAATGTAAAGCCTCATTAAAATGCCTGGGGAAAAACATAGATGGTGTATTTGTCCCCATTTCTAATACCATGCTTTGTTTTTCTCTGGTAGCCCCTTTGAAGTTCAGGTGGGTCATGAAGCAGGTCCTCAGAAAGTGCGAGCCTGGGGGCCAGGACTGCACGAGGGAGTTGTGGGCAAGTCGGCTGACTTTGTGGTCGAGTCCATTGGCACAGAAGTTGGCTCTCTTGGTATGTTACTTGACTTAGTTTCCCTGAAATATTTGTATCTTGCAGCAGTGAACTCATGAGAAACAATAGGTTTCCCTACAGTAAAAAACACCATGTCCCTAAGATGTTGTGGTCTAAACACAAACATCTATCAGAGTATCAAAGGCAAATCCTAGAGACAGGAGTATGTGTGATGGAGAGTGTTCATCTGTGGTTTTGTGGGATGAGATCCAGAATGGATGATGGATTATCTCCTATATTGCTGAAGAAGGGTGACTGAGAGATCAGGCATGGTTATGGCTAACAAAAAGCTATTTGTGGAAGTGGTGTTAAATTAGCAGCCACCACAAACCTAACATGAGGAACCTACTTGTTCCTTTTTCAGGCTTTGCAATAGAAGGCCCTTCTCAGGCTAAAATTGAGTGTGATGACAAGAACGATGGATCATGTGATGTGAAGTATTGGCCCAAGGAGCCTGGTGAATATGCTGTGCACATCATGTGCGACGATGAGGACATAAAAGACAGCCCTTACATGGCCTTCATTCGACCGGCTTCAGGAGACTTCAACCCGGATAAGGTGAGGCAGAGGAGTTCACCCGTGGCACAGCATGTCTTGGATGTAACTACAGTAGAGGTGGTTCTAAAGGATTCTGGTAGCAGACTCTTAAGCTGCCTCTGCTTAAAGCTCTGAATTTGCCAAGATATTACGCAGCCAGATATTCCCCAGCTTTTTCTAATAACACTGTTGTGGTTTTGATTTAATGTAATGAAAACTTGCTGAAGTAGTATCACATCCTTCATGGGGTTTGTTCAGGGGGCAGGTCTTCATACATAAATTACTTAGTTTTGTTTCTCTTTCTGAACTGCACACTAATATTCTTGAGGTGCTCTTTTAGGTGAAGGCTTATGGCCCGGGCTTGGAGAGGACTGGCTGCATAGTGAACAATCCTGCTGAGTTCACAGTTGAAACCAAGGATGCTGGGAAAGCACCACTGAAGATGTATGCACAGGTAAAAACCCAAAGGCAGCTGTGTGAAACTGCAGCAAAAGGGCTTTAATACTGTTTAGAAAAACGCCTTAAGTATTTCTACTCACACACCACTTAATTCTGGGCATGTGTAATTCAGTCAAAGCTCTGTGCTTTGATCTGTGTAATGTAGTCAGGCAACAACTGAAGACAAAGTGACTGGTCTGAAGTCTATGAAGTACATGGCTTCGCTTCCTTACTCGGAGTCTCCTCAGCAAAGCAAGGTATAATTTCCTTGGGTTGTCATTTGGAAGCACTGAAGTGTCTCTGAGCCTGTGAATTTTCTGTGTGTTTTAGGGTGGTGTATAAATGAGCAAGTGTTATATGAGGAAGACTTACAGGAGTGTAAATTGCATGTTTCTTCAGTATTTCTGAGCTGCAGTTCTGGAAAAAGAAAAAAAACCTGACACATTTTGGAACAGTCTTGGGCTGTTCAAACTATGCAAACATTTTTGAAGTACCTGAACCTTATGCTTGTATTACTGCTTTTTAGGATGGAGAAGGAAACCCTATTGATATCCAGATAAAGAACAAGTCTGATGGTGTGTTTGCTTGCTCCTATGTGCCAGTTAAACCAATCAAACATACAATTTCTGTTGTCTGGGGAGGAGCCAATGTGCCCAATAGCCCATTTAGGGTAAGTACAGAGATGAATAGTTCTTAGTTCTAGCCAAATAGGACATTGGTGCTCACAACTACTTGTTAGTACAATTAGGATGATAAAACCCTTCTGTGAACTTCAAGGAAGTGTGCCCTTCTGCTTTGTTTTTTTAGAAATCTATCCACTTGTATAAATCTTCCTGTTTTTACAAGCTCATGTGGTGGTCTTCTGTCAGCCCAGCTGCAGCCTGGACAATTTGGGGCCATTCATTTGCATCTGTTAATCCTGTAGCTTCTCTTCAAGCAATGTTCTGACTTGGCTGTGATCTCAAGTATAACAGAGATGTGTGATTCTGACCCTTGTGAATTTGTGTAGGTCCTTATAGGTCAAGGGAGTCATCCTCAAAAAGTCAAAGTGTTTGGACCTGGCGTGGAGAGAACTGGCCTGAAAGCAAGTGAGCCGACCCACTTCACTGTGGACTGCACAGATGCAGGAGAAGGTAAAAGCAGGCTGGGCTGTTCTGTGGTATCAGAATCACAGGTCATTCAAAGAGGGGATAATGGGATAATGTACTGTTCCATGCTCGTTTTCCTTATTTAGTGGAAAAACCTTGGGAAGCAGAACATTGCAGTGAATTGTGATCTGCTCCGCTACCTTAGTTAACATGGTGACTCAGACAGCTAAGAATGGGAATGGTCTGGCTGTTTGGCTGGCAATGTCTGTGCTGTCCAGTAGCAAAACTTCCACTTGCTTTTCTCAGGTGATGTCAGTGTTGGAATTAAGTGTGATGCTCGTGTGGTCAGCAATGAAGAAGAGGACATAGATTTTGACATCATCCACAATGCTAATGATACATTCACAGTGAAATACTCACCGCCTGCTGCCGGGCGCTACACTATCAAAGTGCTTTTTGCAGGAGAGGTTTGTAATCTTCGTTTTGTGGCCTGATGTTTTGAGAATCTGTTTATCTGCTCTTTGATCACCATGCATTTGCCAGTTCACAGCTGGCTCTTTCCATGTCAGCTCACATGCACTTGGTTTGGTCACTGCTTCTGTAACAGTGTAAAAAACGGAAACTTCTTTTGTAATACTTGCATGTATGCAAGTGAGAGGAGTTGGTTGGGGACACTGAAGTTTGTGTAATATGTTGGACTGGCATAATGAGTGTGGTCTCCATGGTGGGGCAAAGCTGCCTTTTAAAGGTAAAAAATCCAAGTGACTTTTCAAGGAAAATAGGTGAAAAATTTTTCCTTAAAAAACAGAGAGACAAACTTCCAGCTGTTAACTTTGCCCTATATTTGAACTATACTACTCAGTAAGATAATGTTTAAGGGAGGTGAAATTTTACTCAAGATGCTGGAATTAGAGCACAATTATGTTAAAATTATCTGTTTAATTTTGGCTAGTGAAGAGTCACCTGTTTATTTTTGGAGTTGTGTTTCTGTTGCAGGAAATTCCTGCCAGCCCATTCAGAGTTAAAGTGGACCCCTCGCATGATGCCAGCAAAGTGAAAGCTGAAGGACCTGGGCTGAACAAAACTGGTGAGAACTGGGTTCATGTAGTGTGACCAGTAGTAGATCATGAGCAGCTGTTGCAGGATGTCACAGCCTGGCTAAGCATTGCTGCGATGCAGCAGCAGGGTGGGATGTCAGGCAGTTGCAAACAGTGCCTTTCCCTTGATATTGGGCTTTATTGGGCTTTATTGGTACTGAATGCATCTTAAGAAGAGTTTCTGTGTGTGAGATGTGTGTAAATTAGAATTAACATTTTTCTTCAGGTGTGGAAAGTGGCAAACCGACACACTTCACTGTGTTCACCAAGGGAGCAGGAAAAGCACCCCTGGATGTGCAGTTCAGCAGCTCAGTGCCAGGAGAGGCAGTGATGGATCTGGATATCATTGACAACTATGACTATTCCCACACGATTAGGTACACACCCCTCCAGCAGGTAGGTCTGACTCCTGTAGTGGTACAAGAGTGAACAACTCACGTTGCTGTAGTGCAATGACCTCCCTCCCTAGTACCTGTGCACAGAGGAAAAAGCAGAAAAAACTTGCCTGGATATCCTGTTCCCCAGGATCCCTGATGTCTGCAGTACAATGGGAGCTGGAAAGCAGTAATGCAGTTTTTCTGCTGTAGTTATTGATAGCTTGCCACTGTTTTCTATGGCAGAGAGAGATACTGATGCAGTAGCACACAACTCACATCATCATTCCATACCTTATAAGTTGAACAAGAAAGGTGGCAAACCTTCCCAGACTCTACAGTGGAGCTGACTGCTGCCCCAGCTGCCACAGTCCTGCAGAGTTAGGGTTGTGGCGTGCTGCCTGTCAGCAAGCTGCTGGTGTTAAAGGAACTGGAGTGCAAACCAGAGTGGGGACAAAAAGAAGAGTTTGGGTGATGCTGTACTAGTTCCTAGTTGGCAAGTGATGAAGTTGGTGCCTTTCTAGCAACACCATTAAAGAGCTGAAAGTCAAAGCTCCTAAAAACTAAAAGGATTTTTCCTTATGCTGTATTTGTGTATTTGTAAAGGGCCATTAAGTGCACAGAATGCACAGATCTCATATTTCTGAGGATGTAGGTGCTCTGGTGCTGAGATGAAAGTGTTTTGCTGCTCTTGTTCTCCTGAACAACCAAATGCACTACTAGGTCATCTGCCTCATCTTCCTTGAATGGAGCTATGTAAAAGTGAACTGATAAGGAAGACTACAGTATTATTTAACTGATAATGCTGGTTCAGAATTCTTGGAAACACCATAGAGCTAGCGTTTGTTTTTTGATAAAGCGGTTGCATGATCTCAGGATGTGGCTGGCATGCCTGTTTGGAGAGGCTTTGGCTTGTTTAGTCAGAGTTGATATGCAGAAGGGAGCACTCCTGTGTACTCCATGCGTCATGAGCAGTACCAGATTGCTGTGTTTCACAGGAAAATCACTGGTGAAACAAGCCAGGATGCCCAAACCAGGTTTTCCACTTGGATCTTCCATCTGGAGAAGTACCATGGGTCATGGAAGAGCTGTGGGCTTACAGGAGATGCTCATGGATAGCAGTGGCAGGAGAGCAGTGGTGTTGTTGTTTTGAAAATAGACTGCTCAGTAATTAGAGTAGCCTCGTTGTACCTCCATGCTGTGAGCACATAGGTCTTTCCTGGACCCTGTCCTTCTCAGGCTCCTAAGCAGGAGCTTATGAATGAGACTGTGGACTCTTCAGAGCAGGGGGAGGATGGAGTAGGTAGTTAAATTCCTGAGGGGCAGCGTCAGCTGCAGAGCAGCCTTGGTTTAATGCTGTTTATTTGGCCTTATCTATCTCGTGGTGTTGCTACAGCTACCCGTGTGTGTGTTTTCTAAAAACAACCAAAAATAATCATGGAAGCTATTCACTAGCCTGCATGAAACATCCATGATTGTTTCACTTGGGAGCAGAACTGGCCAAGAATGAAAAGTAAGCAAACAGTGAATATAGCTAAAATATAGACTGCGGTAGGAGAGAATAAAAGGAACACACATCATGGGCTGGAGCTTGCCGTGGCTGTGCAGCATTCCAGCCAAAATACACAAGAGCATTAATCTTTCTGACTTGTAGAGCTTAAACCCCTGGTATTTCAGATGCTGTAATAATATGGCCTCTTTGCAGTCTTAGCTTTGGCCTCTCCATGTGGTGGAAGGGGTACCTGGTCTGGAGCAGTGGGACATTGATTCAGCTGTCGGGTCTGAGCGCTGGGAGGGTGGGAGCCAGCCTGAGCTTGAGGCTTTGCCAGGCAGCTTGAATATAGTCTAATTAAATGTTGGAAACAACTGTCTTTTTTGCTCTTCCTGTATTAAATAAAAACCATTTAGTACTTTGAAGGGCTGCAGTGGTGTGAGCTTTAGTGTCCATAAACCAGTAAGCTTGGCTGTGGCCGGATAAAATAGATTGGTTGACATGATTATGTACTGCTTGGGTGTTGGTGTGTCTATGTGAAGGAACTGAGCTAACATGTAAATTCTCCAACTAGGGTCCAATGAAGGTTTTGGTAACTTACGGTGGTGATCCTATCCCTAAAAGCCCTTTCACGGTGGGCGTTGCTGCTCCTCTAGACCTAAGCAAAGTTATAGTCAATGGACTCGAAAACAGTAAGTACCTGTGGGCTGGAAGCCTCTGAAGGGTCTCTGGAGTCTGGGTGATAGCCAACATATCCTGCTGGAACAGGAGCAGGCCAAACAATCTCCTTTTTAACTTGCTACAGCTGGGGATCAACCAGCTCCAAATTTATAACTTGACCACACTTATTTAGGTGGTCCTTTTGAAGACTGAATTGCAAATTAGAGTTCTTTTTTTTCTTCTTTTTTGCTAAGACTACATAGTAATGTGGAGAAAACATGTGTTTGGGGTTTGGTCCTTTGTGCTGAACAGAGCTGGATGCTTCACCAGGCTGAGCACTCACTGATGAAATCTGTTTCCCTGAGGGCTAGATGGCTGTTCAAATGTATCAAACCCTCACAATCCACAGTGTCATTCATACACTCTTTTTGTTTTCCAAAAGTGGAAGAACATAAGGCTGTGAAATATTATCGCTTTCCTGAAATGAGCCTCTGATACTGTCAGACCACACCTTACAGGCTTGTTTTCCCTGTAGCTTTGTAGTGGCAATTAACTAAACCATTTGGTTTTGGTTGGGTTTTTTGTTGTTGTTGTTTGGCTTGGGAGAGTTTTTTACCTGCAGAGGAATGCAGACCGGGCAGGGCTCTGCCAGTACCTGCTCCCTCAGTGATATGTGCATGGGAGATTCCTTGGACCACTGTCTGATGTTAAGTAATGTAATATGGGTTTTATATTTTTCAGGAGTGGAAGTAGGGAAGGATCAGGAATTTGTAATTGATACCAAAGGAGCTGGTGGGCAAGGTAAACTGGAAGTCAATATTTCTAGTCCTATGAGGAAAGCTGTGCCGTGTCTGGTGGAACCAGTTCTGGGTAAGGAGTGCAGCACTGCAAAATACATCCCACGGGAAGAAGGACTGTATGTGGTGGATGTGAGTTATGATGGCAACCCAATCCCAGGGAGCCCCTACACTGTGGAGGCCACGTTACCTCCAGACCCTTCCAAGGTAAGTGAACAGTATAGGGCTGTAACAGCAAGTGATAGCTGAAAATTGAATTGTGGGCTATTGCATGAGACTTGACTTGGTCTTGGCCAAAACATACCCAGGAACATCCTTACTCAGAGTGCTCAGTGATTCCTTTTGCAGCCTCCATGACTTGTAGAATTCATTCCTGTAACACTGTATTTGAAAAAATGTTGAACTAATCAGAAATATGGCAAGTATCCTGCATAGTGTGGCAAATTTAAGTATTGCTCCTAGTTTAATAGAAGTCTGTCTGATAAGCAGTATATATTTCAAGAAAAATGTGTACAGCCATCAAATATTTTAACATTTCCACCTTTTATTTCCCATGGCTGTATAAAAACAGCTATAGTGAGATTATAAATATCCTTGCCTAGAAACCTCTTTGGAAGAGGAGTACCAGCTTTGCAGTAAAAATGGGCTGAGTGGCAAAGGAGACAGTGCTTTCTGTGTATTTTTAAGAGCCTCTTAATCGAGTCCCAAATACAAACAAGTCTATGTAGGGAGTCTTCTTGCAATAACAAGGAAAAGGCCGTTTAGTTCAACTGCATATTCTCTTTTAGGTAAAAGCTCATGGTCCAGGTCTTCGAGGGGGCCTTGTTGGAAAACCAGCCCAATTTACAATAGATACCAAAGGGGCAGGAACTGGCGGTTTGGGTTTGACAGTAGAAGGCCCGTGTGAAGCTAAAATCGAATGTTCGGACAACGGCGATGGAACCTGCTCTGTCTCCTACCTGCCTACGAAGCCTGGAGAGTATTTTGTAAACATCCTCTTTGAAGAAGTTCACATTCCTGGTTCGCCCTTTAAGGCAGATATAGAAATGCCATTTGATGTCTCTAAAGTCATTGCCACAGGCCCAGGTCTGGAGCGTGGTAAAGTTGGCGAGCCAGGGCTGCTGAATGTCGACTGCACGGAAGCGGGTCCCGGCGACCTGTGGGTGGACATGGTGTCAGATACCGGTTCCAAAGCCGAGGTCCAGATCGATGATAACAAAGACGGGACCTATGTCATTACCTACGTGCCACTCTTAGCTGGCATGTACACAATCAAAATGAGATACGGAGGAGAGCAAGTGCCTAAATTCCCAGCCCGGGTCAAAGTGGAGCCAGCTGTGGACACAAGCAGAGTTAAAGTGTTTGGGCCAGGAGTCGAAGGAAAAGGTGAGACTAACTGTTGTTATCAGAATTTGTAGGATTTGCAGTCCTTTCTGCATATTCTGAGTGTTGAAAGTTGTAAAAGCCTTGTGTGTTTCCATGGTGATCCTTGGACAGACAGGAGTCTCATGTCCGCAGACAAGCTGTTTATCATGCTGCTTCTCCAAATGTTTTGTTGTTGGAATATATTGCACTTCTTGAAGTGACTCTTCAAAACGTTTCCTGTAGATGTCTTCCGAGAAGCTACAACTGAGTTCACTGTGGATGCTCGACCTCTAACAAAGGCTGGTGGTGACCACATCAGGACACAGATCACGAGCCCATCTGGATCTCCCACAGACTGTCTCATCCAAGACAACACGGATGGAACATATTCAGTGGAGTACACGCCGTTTGAAAAGGGTAACCTCAGGGCTTGTTTTCTTTTACTTAAAAGGGGAAAACCAAGAGCAAGCAGCTTTTCTGCGACTTTCATTTGGCAAACCCCTGAGGTCTGCCAGTAACTTGTTGGCATCTTTGCAAGAGGTCTGCCAGTAGAGGAGCTAATTCTGCAGGAAGTAGCTCTATTTCAACTTGAAGAACTGGCTTTTACGGTAACTTGTCTTTAGAAGAACAGTATGTAGTTGTAATCTCAGTTAACAAACACTAATCAAGTCTTGTGAAATGCAAGAGGAAGTATATGCATATACTGACATTTAAGTCTGTAGCATCTTGTAGAATTATGTTAAGTCATGAGCATATTTAAGGAATTCAGGAGATATTTCCCTGTTCTTAACAGGTCCGCACTCAGTCAGCGTGACATATGACGGTGTGCCTGTACCCAATAGTCCCTTCAGAGTGAATGTTGCAGAGGGCTGCCATCCATCACGTGTGAAGGCACAAGGACCTGGACTTACAGAAGCTTTCACAAATCAGCCCAATGCCTTTTCGGTTGTCACCAGGTGATGGGGCCTGTTTGATCTTAAGGGAATATCTGAGGGGTGGGAGGAGTGTAGTGGTGTGTGCAACGCAGGATGCTAAACTCAGTACAAATATTTATGAAAAGGCCAAGTGGTGTCCAGGTGATGACTGTGTGTGCTACCTCATAATCTACTTTGCTCTGCAAACATTTGACATTAGGGATTGATAGTTACCGAGGAGAAAATTCTAGGAAAACTTGAGTGAGGTAGTGCTGAACAGCATTATTTTTATTTATTATTGCATGCCAGCACATGCTGAAGGCTGAACATCGGAAGTCAGGATACCACATTTCCAAAAAAGATGAAAATGCAGCCAGAGCATGTGAATGCTAAAAAGCTGCTTTAGAAGGCGATGATTCTAACAGTGTGTGTTTTTCTTGCAGAGGGGCAGGAATTGGTGGCCTTGGAATAACTGTTGAAGGACCTTCGGAATCTAAAATTAGCTGTAAAGATAACAAAGATGGGAGCTGCAGTGCTGAGTATATTCCTTATGTTCCAGGAGATTACGATGTTAACATCACGTATGGGGGAGAGCATATTCCTGGTAAGAGCCCTTGCTCAGTGGCTTTCAGAGGAGGGAAGAAGTCAAACTATGTTCTCAGTTGGCTGCATCTCCCTTGTGCTGTGGGAGGTTGATGTGATTTTGGCTTTCTGCTTTTCCTCAGAATTCAAGCAGAAAAGGCAGTGGCATTTGCTCAGATGGGTACAGATGAGTGGGACAGGAAAAGGGACACTAACCCTTGACAAATAACTGGTATTATACACAAGTGGTGTATAATACTTTAGGTCATGAAAATAGCCCTTTGGTATGTGGATGCATTAAAGATTCTGTTCTGCAATAAGGGGGCATGTTTCCTGTTGTTCCCATTCTCTTTGTTGACATACTGAACTTAGTAAGATATAAGGAAATGTGTTGCCTCCATGATGCTTCATTTGCACTTCTGGTTTCTTTCATGTTTGTTTTTTTTTTCCTGAGGTGTGAGAAGCAGATGGGTCACAACAGAATTGTTGTCAACAGCTCTGTGAAAATGTAGAAGCACCATCATTACACTTCTGGCTTTTGCAGAAGCAGAGTGATAGTGTGGAGGTTGTAGGGTTGTCATTCCTGCCTGCAGCAGAGGGATAGTAATCAAAAAGCCTTAGGAAAAGTAGAGAAAAAAGACCTTTTGTTCTCTGTAACTGTTAACCTTGTGGTGTTTAACACTTACTATGTCAACTTCCAGGCAGCCCTTTCAAGGTTCCAGTGAAGGATGTTGTGGATCCCAGCAAGGTGAAGATAGCAGGACCAGGTCTGGGTACAGCTGTTCGAGCCAAAATCCCCCAGTCCTTCACTGTAGATGCCAGCAAGGCAGGAATAGCACCTCTTGAAGTGGTGGTGACAGGACCCAGAGGTAAGAACCGAAGTATTGCGTCTGGCTGTGCCCATATCTGTGTTTGGGCAGGTAACATGGTCCTGGTCCTTGCAAAGCTGGCAATGGCACTTCAATGAGCATTTCCCTCTGTTTCTGTTCATCTGTCTTGTGCCCCTTGGCAGCTGACCCATGTCATGCTGTGAAAGGAGACCTGTGTCCTAGGTAGTGCTGCTTTGGACAGTGTCTTTGATGGCTTTGGCCTAATTGCCTAATCTTCAGGGCTGGGAGTGTGAGTGCTGTGAGTAACCATCACCAGTGAACAACTGTGTGTTAAGTTTTAGACATCAAAAAGTAAATCCAAAGTCTAACATTGAACAGTGACTTGGGAAAGCTGTGTCAGTGGATTGGAGGGTCTCTGAATCATGGTGAAATTGCTTAGTGGTCCCCAGAGAGCAGCAGTGATAGCATTTGAGTGATAGCATTAATGGTGTTTGCACTAACCTAGAAAGCCATGTGTCAGTGGCACAATATCTTGTCAGTGAGTACCTGTTGGCTGCAAGTCTCACCTTGCTGGGAGGTGAGAGCTGCCTCTCCACTGGAATGTCAGGTCTTGCTGTGCAGCTGCCCCGCAGGTAACACTTCTTTAATTCTAGCGGATGAAACGGATTCCCAGGGATGGCGCTCCCCATTTAAAGCAATTTTGGATTTCTTTAAAGGTGGTCCAAAGGGTGACACTGAGACAGGTTTGAACTCTCACTAACTACTGGCAGTTTTGGTTCTTGGAAATCCGGTTGGCAACTGCAAGAGGGAGTGGGAACCAACGGTGTTGCTTTTAGGCTGTGCATGGCAACTATATACATTTCTTTTGTGCTTGCTTTACTAGTAATCCTTTCTGTGTTTTAAAGCCAACTTGTAATTGTACACTGCTTTGTGTGTTGATCTGAACTGATATGTCACATAATCTGTTGTAGATTTAGCTTAATGCAAATTGAAATAATTGATCCTGCTTTCTTAGGTCTTTGGCAGCTTGCAGGGTGTTCTTGCCTAGGCAGCAAGCCTGCCTTTCTAAACACCTGATTGTGAAAGACTCAGCTGGTGAATGCTACACACCAACAATTCTGTGCAGTGAATCCCAGTAATAATGAGTAACCTTGTAAATGACAGTTCATACTATTATAAGCATTAATCATTTTCTGTCTTGAAAGATCTTCAATGCGCTTTTAGCGATTGTGCTTGACCTAGACTGTACTGAAAAGCAGATCTTTCTTCAGTACTTTCATGCTAGCTTTTGTTTACAGCAAGAAGATGGGAGCCCAGAGAGCAGTGGGTAAAAAAATCTATCACAAGACAATGGCTTTGAATACAAAATAAGGGAAACTGATCATTGATGCATGCCTGTTGCTTTCATTAAAAAAAAAAAAGAAATTTGTTGTAAATGAGCAGTGCATCTTGTAGCTTTGTGCAGAAAATGACTGTATTTTTTTTAATAGCATAGCTAAAAAAATATGTTGCTTATTTAGGAATTGTGGGACCTGTTAATGTGGTAGACAATGGAGATGGCACCCACACGGTGGTGTACACCCCTATGCAAGAAGGACCCTACATGATCACTGTGAAATATGCTGATGAGGAGATTCCTCGAAGGTAAGGTGATAGGAGAAACTTTGGGGAACTGAAGATTTAACAATCCAATTGAGTTCTGCCAGCACATGAACACCATTTAAGGACTGGCTGTGGTACTTTCTACTTAACTGGTGCAGCTCCTTGCATGACTTCAGGGTTCAGTGGTGTTTTGAGCCCACTGCACCTGCAGCAGACAGTGTAAGAGGGCTGTATCCACATACACCTCAGTGTGTAGTGCAGCAACTATGAGCCATTGACTTGGGAGGAGGGAAAATAATGGGTTGCTTTTTTAAGTCCCTTCAAGGTGAAGGTGCTTCCTACGTACGATGCAAGTAAAGTGACAGCGAGTGGTCCAGGGCTCAGTTCCTATGGCATTCTAGCCAGCCTGCCTGTGGAGTTCGCTGTGGATGCTAAGGATGCTGGGCAGGGACTTCTGGCTGTACAGATCACGGTAAGTAACAAAACCAAGCAGGACAGGAAGCATGTTTTCTAGGTGGGCATGAGTCTCTCCTTTCAGAAGTGTCTACAGCTTTATCCTAACATACCCAGTATCCTGGAGACTGGGCTGCTGACTGGACCCTAAGGTCTGGTACGGGAAAGTCTTGCACTCTGCAAGCTCTTAATTTGTGAAGCTCTTGAGTGTGTCTTTGTGAAATTTCTGTCTTAAAGTCGTCAGATATGCTCTATATGGCTCTTGCCTAACCTTGCACTCTGCAAATACCCAAAGTGAGATAAGTAATTTCTTGTAAGATTATGAAAATACCGGCATTTGAAATGGAGGCATCTGCTAGCAGTGTTCAGCAAGGTCATGAGATAACAACCACTCTGAGCATCATGTTATGATAAATTACCACACACGTCTCCCTCAAGGTTGCCAGAAGTCATAAGCTGCTTAAGGAGACACTGCAGGAATGTTTTGATTCATCTTTGTTACTACTCTTTCTGAAGTTTCTGGTGCCTGGACTCGGTGGCCTCAGCAAAAAGGTGTCTGGTTAGTGGACCATAAAGCACATAGCTGAGCTCTGGCATGCCTAGGTCATGGTATGCCTGGTTGTACTTGCCTTTCTGCATTCTTGCTCCTGTCCTGTCTCAATGCCTTGCTCAGGTGCACCAAAGCAGTTGCCATAAATTCTGGCATGCAAGTGTGCTCTTACGGGGTCCAAAATGCTTATCAGAGCTCCCAGCCTGGCTAGGGCTTTGAAGATGAAGTTCCATAAGTCCTGTATGGTAGAAGTGCATAGGTGATCCTTCTGGCAGCATTTGTTTGCTTCTTATTCTGAGCTGTTGAATGTGAAATGTTTCACAAGCCGTCCTGAAAAAAGTAAGCTCTTTTGTGCTGTACCTAAAATATCAAATTCTTTGCAGCTTATACTGTACCCCAGGCAGCATTAAGTCATAAAATACAAATTTGAGTCAACATGTGATTCCCTGTAAGCAAGCTTGGAAGACTTTCTCAAATGCTTTGTGCTTTTCAGCTTTTAACTGTAGACTTTGCAGTGTGCCAGCAGCTGAATGCCTCATGCAGGAGGGTTGACAGCAGACTCCAGTAATGCTTCCCCCTGCCCTCAGACCTTTCAGGGAGCAGCTGCCCAAGGTTACCCAGTGCTTACTTAGGACAGAGCTGCACAGTGTGACTGTCCATTTGTGCCTCAGGGACCAGGGAAGTGTTCTTCATTTCCAACAGCAGTATGACAGTGAAGCCTGAACTTCTCAGAATTAATATAAAGTTCATTAAAATGGCTTGCTGCTCTTACAAACATTCTCATACCAACCAAAGGGTAGTTAATGTTAGCACTGATTATTTCATAGTGGTCTGATACCTTTTTGCTCCTAATACTCTACTTTTGTTATTAGTCTTTGAGCAAAATATCTTTAAACTTCAAAAAGCTGCAATTCTGTGTCTGTTTGAGACCATCTAAGTATGGTTGTGAACAGATTTGATACCCAGCTAAGGAAATCCAAAACCTTCATAGTGCTTAAATCTTCTGGTTTGCATTCCTCAGGACCAAGAGGGCAAACCCAAGAGAGTGGACATTCATGACAACAAGGATGGCACGTACACAGTCACCTATGTCCCTGACAAGACAGGCCGCTATACGATTGGCGTTAAGTATGGTGGAGATGATATCCCGGCCTCTCCCTATAGGATCCGGGCATCTCCAGCTGGGGATGCCAGCAAGTGTTTGGCCACAGGTGAGTGTTTGACTCCTCTCTTTGCTGTTGTTCTGGGTGTAAAGCTGCCTTATGAGCATGGTATAGTGGATGTGATGGGTGTAGAAGACATGCTTGAGGCTTGTGTAGTCTGGCTGCTCTTACAGAAGGGGTGTTCCTAAAGTTAAAAAAGTGTCCACCCTGTGGGTTAGCAGGGATCTCTTGCAGCCTCTAGCAAAATCTGTCAGACTGCCTGGGCTGTTATAAACAGCCAGATGCAACAGTCTGATGCTTATTTTGGCATCAATAAATCTAGCTGAGAACTTTAGTGAGGTTGATTTAAAAGTAATACGTGTGTGTCCACTGCATCATGCTCCCTGCACAGTGAGCATTGCAAGAAGTTTTTCATTGCAAGCTACAACAGAATTAATTCTGAGGATGTAAATAGCTGGTCGTGTGCTTCTGTATTAGGAAAACCTATTCAGGCTGGGTGTTATTAGTGGAAGTTTCTGCTGCTTTTCTCTCTGGTCAAGATTGGCCTGGGTCTGAACAGGCTTTTGGGAAGGAGAGAACCTAAAAGTAAGATATTACTATGTCTCAAAAAATCATTGCCTTGGTGTACAGGACTCCAGATTTTTTGCTGTAGGAGTACACAGGTTTTAAGGCTGGATGTTGATCCATGTGGCTTTGGGCTGGTCACCATGGCATGTTCCCACCTCCCAGGAGACTATGGCAGGGAGCAGAAGTGATAGGAATTAGTTACAAGAATACCACTGAACATTAAGTCACTTGATTGTAGGATAAATAAATAAAGTAGACAAGGCCAAATTGAACAGGGAAACCTAATCTGTTGTTGTAGACCTGTGAGAGTGTGTGGGCATTGTGTTGGACCTGGGCATTGTGCACCTGAAGCCTGTCTATGAGCTGGCTGCTTTCAAGTTGTTTTAAACAGAAATACATTCCTGACACAGTGGAAGAAAAAAAGAGATATCCTCTTTGCCTCAAAATTTGTTTAAAAGGTGCCTTAATGGATAAATCTGATACTCTTCAAAGTAACTCAAGTCACTAACTATTGAAAGTAACTGAGATGGAGATGACTGCCAGATGCCAGCTAAAATTTCCCATTTCCAAGAAATGCTTCTGATTCAGTGCTGAAATACAATCACTGTAGGAGTAAGTGCTGGAATACTGCCAATGTATTAAACCAGCAGATTCTTTGCCACTTGGAAAATGAGCCATTTACCTGGTAACAAGTGAGGGTCAGAAGCAGGAGTATTCAATATGTACTACTGCAAATAGGACATAATAGTTTTCATTTAAACACAGTGTTCTTCAAGCTAGATCTGATTGCTGCAATTTTGGCATTGTTGCATTATGTTCTTTTTTAGGGTGTGTGGCAGAACAGTGGAAAATAATTTGTGGATAATGGTGGGGAAAATGTGGCCATGGCTGCTACTGTGCCCTTTTATAGCTGCTTACACAGGGAGGTTTATGTTAAAGCAGTGCAGCTGAGTTGCTGGCAGAAGAAAGTGCCTTTGGCTCTGCATAAAGGAGTAGGATGATAAAGAGTATGGGTTTAAGGCATTGCTTTCATCAAACTTAGCTATTTTCCTCTCTGTTCCCATCCAGCCTCTCTGATTGCAGAGCAGGAGAACTGGTAGCCAGCTCTAGCATACCACTGTGCTGACCAGTTTTACGAATGTCCCTTGTTGTACATCTGCTCCCAAAACCACATCTGTGGCTCCCTGGGACCAATATCTTGGTGCCATGCTCCCCAGGCACCTCACAGATGGTCCTGCCCAGGAAAACTGTCCTGTGAACACTTTCTTTAATGAAATTTGCCTTGTAGGTCCTGGAATTGCACCCACTGTGAAGACTGGTGAGGAGGTTGGTTTTGTGGTAGACGCCAAATCAGCAGGGAAGGGAAAAGTGACGTGTACCGTCCTCACGCCAGATGGGACAGAAGCTGAAGCAGATGTTGTTGAAAATGAGGATGGGACTTACGATATCTTCTACACTGCTGCCAAACCAGGAACCTATGTGATTTATGTTCGCTTTGGTGGGGTGGACATTCCCAACAGTCCTTTCACCGTCATGGTAAGCCAGTTCTGCTCCAGAAGTACCTCCCACTCAGATTCCTGCTGCCATGTTTTATTTAGCAATAGGTTAACTCTGTGTGTAAATGTTGGTTCAGATATTTATTAGGCTAGCAGGAGCTAATGAATCCTTGTTCCTTGCAGAGCTTATTTTAAGCAGGCAATATGGTTAAGTGAAATGGGATAGAAACCATCAGAGGATGAAGACTTGGCTTTTCTAAAGGAATTTGTTTTTCATTTCCTGTCCATGTAGTTCTTTCTCTAAATGATCTAAGGGTGGCTGTAATCAGCTTCTAAAACTAATTATGTTGGCCATTGTCAGATACAGTGCTCTGCATTCTCTGTCTCTCACTTTTTATTAAGTTGATCCCAAAATAAGGAATGGTCTGCTGACAGATCCCAGGGAAGCAGACTGTTAGCTCACACTTAAAAATTATTTGTAAATGCTACTTAAACTGTTATAGCCAAATTCCCTCTCCTTCTAATTATCTTTTTTTCCACATTTAGCAAACAATACCCCAGTCCCCTGAGAAGCAGACTAGGTGCTTCTCAGGGCTCACAGAAGCCCTTCTTGTGAAGAACATCTCTCTGTGTTGGCAAAACAATTCCGGGTCTTGTAATCTCAGCCCAAGCAGCCTCTGGTGCATCTCAGTCCCTGAAATCACAGGGAGTGATTGTACTGAGTCCAGATGGAGCTTGTGGGCAAGTCCCTAGGGTCAGCAACTTTGGCTCTTCCTACCTGTCATCCTGGCAGATTGCTAGGGGTGTCTGAAGATTTCCTTGAGAGAAACTACTCCCTTGGTCGCTGCTCAAGGTTCACCACAGGAAATGCCTCTTGAGGTCAGGGAGCCCAATCCTGGGCAGCCAAAATTCCCACTTCTTAGCTGACTGATATAGTATGTGTTTGACTTGGGTGTCTCAGCTGGGGACAGAGAACACTGAAACAGCAGCGTTTCTGTTTTGCATTGGTTTTCTTAGTGGAGTCCATCCATGCAGAAGTTTCCAGTGGGTTATTTCAGGTTTGCAGTAGTGTAAATGGGCAGGAGGAGCTGGGATGGCTGAGCCTGGGGGAGCTGTCTGCATGGGTGTCAGTCCCATCCACCTGTGTCAGGTTAATGGGAGAGATGGGAATTTGCAGGTCATGCGCTTGGCACACCTGGTGCAAAGAGCGGCTGGCCAGGGGAAAACACATTCAGCGTCTTGGTGGTGCAGTCCCAGCTATGAATCAGAAGAATGGCTTTGCTGCTATGGCTGGACGTGGGCTGGGTCATTCACCCAAGTGCATGAGCTGGAGCAGCCTTCCCACAGCAGCTGGCTCCCCTGCCTGCCTCCCAGCTGGCGTGTCGTGCTGTGCAGCATTCAGGGACTCTCATCTTAGGTTTAAATCTTTCCCTTCCCTTACTGCATCAGTCCCATAAGAAAGCAAGTCTGGTATTCAATTCCACCAGAGTTGAGGCACAGCTTTCCCCTTCCCTCCTAAGCATCCAACAACGGCAAGTACTGGCTTTGTCCCTTTGCTGTGCCACTGGTGACTTCCCCCACTGCCTGCAGATAAGGCAGATTCCCAGCTTCCCTGAATGGATTTGGGTCTTTGCTATGCAAGAGGACTGGGAGGGCTACACAGTGGGAGGAAGGTGTTGAACTGGAAGGAGCAGTGTGTTCTGAACTGTGAAAGGTGGGAATGCCTCCATGCCAGAATAACATCTGATAACAACTAACCTGCCTCTACCCCTGCCCAGGCTGTAGATGCAGATGATGTCGCCGCACAGTCGCAGGAGCCAGTGGGCGCTTCCCCCCCCGGATTCCGCCCTTGGGTACACAATTTTTACATTTTTCAGCTCCCCATCTGTGTTCCATTTCAGATGACAGCCTGCTTCTTGGGACTGCTTGATCACTCTGGTCATTGTGTTCATTCTTTCTGTTTCATCAATTGTTCTTGGGATCCAGGCCTTGTTTTTTCTTTGCTGCTTGAAGGGAGTCTCCAAATAAACTCATGTAAACATGAAGAGGATCATTGCACCCACAGCTTCCACTTCTGAAATGTCTGCTGTTGGCAAAAGCACCCTGAGTGCACTGCTTTGTTTTCCCAGTAAAATCACATTGTCTTGAGTTCAGAGTTGCGTTGTGAAACTTGTTTCTTTTGTACATTTTGTGTTGCAATCATTCTGCCCTATTTAAAAATCACTTTCTCTTCCAGGCCTTAAGCAACTAAATCCTTTCAGATGGAGCCACTTTGGGTCTTGTGTGCACTACATTGTCTTCCATCCCTTTGTGTTCTGTTTTTATCTCTTACTTTTTTCCAGCATGTCTTCCATCCGCGCCGTGTTTGATTTGCTCTGCTCTGCGGTGTGGTGTGGTGTTGTAAAGGAGAGCTTGGCCAGACACTGCTCTGGTTGAGCCCAGTTCTTGGCTGGCTGCAATAATCACCGCACACTCTCTTCTGCTTGTGCTTGCAGTGGAGTTGCTCAGTGCTCATTTGGCTCTGCCAGCCTTTTTGAAGTGACCATCTTTTTGCTTGCTTTAGGTTACAGAAGAAGCTTATGTCCCCGTTGGAGATATGAACGGCATGGGGTTCAGGCCCTTTGATATGGTTATCCCATTTGCTGTAAGGAAAGGAGAAATAACAGGTACCTGGAGTGCCTCTCAGGGAGGTTTATGCTTTTTGTTAGTGTGTTTATCCATTTGCAGCTAACAGACTGGGTGGTCTAGACCACAGTGTGTGGGAGGTTTGTATCCTGTCTGCAATGTAGCTGTTTAATTTCCCATTGAGTGGCACCCGCTGAGGATTAGTAGGATATGCCCCTTCAAGTTAAGTGAGGGGATTCTTGGTGTTGTTGTGGCCTTCAGTGCTAGGCTGTGAGCTACTGCACTGTAAGGCCTGTTGATGCTTTTTCCCTTCTGGAGCAGCTGCATGCATCCTTGATAAGCTCCATTATTTCTTTTCTGCAGATGGTATAAAGTAGTTAATTTTGCATTCCTGTTACACATACCTTCTCCAAAGCAGGTGACCCCTCTTCTTCAGTAGCACCCTGGTTGCACTAAGCTCCTGCACACAAGGCCTGTGTCCCCTCTGCCCTCTAGCTCAGCAATCCCACCCCAAGCCCTGGCCTGTCCCAGCTTGAAGGAACAGTCAATCTTTCCTTTTCAAAACTGCAGCAGAAGGGAGGGCATCTTCCTATGAGGTAGATCAGTGCTTTTTATGTGGCTTGCTGTGAAAAGCTTCATGGCTGCAGCAAACAGCCCTGCCTGTAGAGTTTGTAAGGTCACAGGACTGTTTGCCAGATGTCTACCACTGCCTTGTATTCATGTAGCTTAAGTAGAAAACATGCCTGGTTAGTGTTCCCATTAGTCTCCTATTTGTGCCTGTGGGTAAGGAATTTAACAATTTTAAATGCTTGTTTAAAATGGCTAGACAATTCTCTGTGGGTGGGAGAGGGGAAGCAGGCAGCTTCTTTCGTAACTCCCGTGGTGGCCTTTTGTAGGTGAAGTACACATGCCCTCTGGAAAGATGGATACACCAGATATTGTGGATAACAAAGATGGCACAGTAACAGTGAAATATGCTCCTACTGAGGTTGGGCTGCATGAAATGCACATAAAATACATGGGAAATCACATCCCAGGTAAGTCTGACAAAGCAGGCAATGCAAATCTGAGTGCAGAGTCCTGCTGATGCATCTGCTGTCTTGTGAGGTTCTATAGCTAAGTTGTACCTGCTGTGGAAAGATCTGCCCAGGATATTTTACCATTCAGCAGCCCTTTCTCTGCAAGCAGTTCAGAGAGAAAGCAAAGGAGTAAGTTGCCAGCACACATGAGCTTCCATTGTGGTTTAATAGTACCAGCCAGGCTTAAAATGGATTTTGGTTTTGGGAAACCAGCTTTTGTGGCATTTTATTATGAAGAAGAAACATACCATTTTCTAACTACCAATTTTTCAGGTTGAAATTTACTGCCATGGTGCTCAGCAAAACTACTGGTTACAGTGTCTGTTTATCCTTAAAACTGCATTGGCAAAAAATCTCAAAACTGTGGGGAGAACTGATTGGCTAAAATACTATAGTTACTCTTTCCATCTGATTGCAGTAAAATAAAATATACATTCATATTATGCTGTAATCTTTCTTTCTTCCTGGCTGCTTCTTAACAAACAGAAACCACTGCATTTCATTCCATTTCTCTTTTGTCCTTGCTTCACCACTCCCCAGTTGAAGCTCTGCCCCGCCTGGAGGCTGTGGCTGCCCTGCGGTTCTCTGGGCATGCTGGCTTTGGGGGGCTGGGCAGAAAGGGGCAGACCTGTAAAGGAATGTGTAGATATGAGACAAAATACCTTCAGCACTCCCTGAGAGGGACTGCTGGTTCTGTAAGCACAGAAACACAGCATAACTTAGGCTGAAGTAGGGAGCTCAGTGATGTGGTGCATGGTGCTGCTTCAGCCTCTTCAGCACTTTATGGATATAGCACCCCCATAGGTGCTGACCTGTCTGCATTGCTTCACTGAGACCATTACCCTCTGCTGGCGTAGAAAGATGATGTGCCGCAATGGTTCCTTCTGGAAGGTTGTCATGAATCAAACCTTTTGCTGTCTCAGCTGCAAAATCTAACTTTGGACTGAAGAACTATCTGTGCCTTTTTTTGAAACCATTATTGGTTGTTGGTGACTGTACTTTTTGTTCTTGTGCACCAGCTTAGCTAATCTGCGGCTGGCAAATATATTTTTGGATACCCTTCAAATTTGCTAGTTCATTGAGTTGGACAATGTGCTGTGCTAGTTCCTAATTCTGGGCTACCACAATTCAGAATCAGTGCCTGAACTGAAAGCCTGCTTCTGAGTCATGTTCTGATTTAATGTGCTAAAAATAAACTTGCAATGAACAAGACCCTTTACAACATCATTTAAGCTTATCTCTGGTAACTAGAGTAACACTTACTCTTCCATGACTGAATGTGGCACGAACTGTGGAAAAGTGTCTTTTGAGGATGGAAACGGAAGCTTATTTGCTTTTTAAGTGCATTACAGTCACACTAAGGTTTTTCAGATATCAGATACCACATGATGAGAAGGGCATTCAAGAACATGGGTATCAGTTCTTGTAGTCCAGACCACTCATCCTTAGAAGTGCTTCTTTTTGGTTTTTTTCCCCTTTAGAGAGCCCTCTGCAGTTCTATGTCAATTACCCCAACAGCGGCAGTGTGTCTGCTTATGGGCCTGGCCTCATTTATGGTATTGCTAATAAGCCAGCAACTTTCACCATTGTCACAGAAGATGCAGGAGAGGGTAAGTCATCCATCCTACCCTAAACAAGGAACTTCTTGGTAGTGTAATGCACATGGGATTTAATTTACATTCATCTGTCCAACTATGAATCTCTCATGCGACACAAATGACTTATGCAAATATCAGGATGTAACTTGCAGTAAAAACTCATTTATTACCCCTTCCTGAGAGAAGTAGATGTACCCTGTGATACAGGGTGCAAATTATTTTTTAATTAAATATAAACCAAAATGCTTAAATGTAGTGGATGGTGACTGGTGTGGAATCACTGTTTGGCAAATCTAAAGACTGAATAGAACTGTGGCCTTAGTGTGTTGGTCTGAGCTGGTTTTGCTGCTGTCCTTTTAAAACACACATTTAAGCTCCGTTTTCAGTACCGGGTACTGGATATTTCTCTTTGGACCAAATCTTTGGACCTGCTGTTCACAAAGGTTTACATAACTGCCACTCTACTTTTTTCCTAGGTGGGCTGGACTTGGCTATTGAAGGACCTTCAAAAGCAGAGATCAGTTGCATTGATAACAAAGATGGGACGTGCACAGTCACGTACCTGCCTACTCTACCTGGGAACTACAGCATCCTGGTAAAATACAATGACAAACACATTCCAGGCAGTCCATTCACAGCCAAGATCACAGGTATAGAGTTTAAACTTCTGGAAGCACTTCATATTAAAAAATTACCCTCTACTAGCATGGGGAACCTGGTTTGTGTCAGGAATTTGAAGTCCTCTGACTTGTTTTGCACTTAACCTTGTAATGTTTTGTGACTCATTTCCGTTTATGTGTTCAGATGATAACAGAAGACGGTCTCAGGTTAAGCTTGGTTCTGCTGCTGACTTCATGTTGGATATCAATGAGACTGATCTCAGTCTCCTAACAGCCAGCATTAAAGCCCCATCTGGTCGTGATGAGCCTTGTCTTCTGAAGAGGCTGCCCAATAACCACATTGGTAAGCTCTAAGAGATTACTGTGATAGCCTTTACTCCAGTTTGCTTTGCTTTGTAAAATGACTGACTCCTGTGCTCCTTCCCAGAAGAGTGTTGTCAGGTAGTTGATAGTGTTTGCTACAGTTGTCCAAAGACAGAAAAGTATGAAGAATGGACTCTTGTCTTAGGTTGCATGTGATGTGCCAGGTTGCAGTTGACGTGGGTTTTGTTACCATATATGAATGGTCTTGTGTCTACTTGAGAGCAACACTTCAACATGAGTAAAGAGACTGCTCTTCCAGTATTTCATTTCTTAGTGTGATTAAGGCATTTAAATCAAGTATAACATGAAAAAATTCGGAATAAATTTCTCACATTTCTCTGCTTTGTAGGCATCTCATTTATTCCACGGGAAGTAGGAGAACATCTGGTTAGCATCAAGAAAAACGGGAGCCATGTACCAAACAGCCCTGTAACAATCATGGTGGTCCAGTCTGAGATCGGGGATGCCAGACGGGCAAGAGTTTTTGGACGTGGCTTGGTAGAAGGACGAACCTTTGAAATGTGTGACTTCATTGTAGACACAAGAGATGCTGGTTAGTTCTCTCACAAAGGGTCATGAGATATATATTGATTCTACATGAGAGCACTGCCTCCCTCAGCATGCAACCACCAGGTCACAAGCTGCAAAGCAGCAGCTGCCATTAAGCACAGACATTGTTGTTAGTTATTAACCAGACAGTGCTATTAACTTGAATATGCTTTGTAAGGTCCTGGCTCATGCCTTTGTTACAACCAACAGGGACTGTCACTGAGGTGGTGCTGGCTCTATTATTTGGTATTGCAAGAAGGAAATGAGGAAGATACTTATGTCCCTGTTGGTGTAATGTGAAGCCTTGGATAACTTTTTAGCTTGGTAGATAACTTTTCAACATCATTAAAAAAAAAGGGATATAGTCAGAGAATTTTAGGAGCTGAATGTATCCTATGCCTCTGACTGATTAGGAGTACAGAAATGCCATTAAGGCATCATGCAACTCCCATGTGCCCATTATGATACAAACCTACCAACTAGCACCTGCTAAGGGTTTGGACTATTTTATGTCAGATTTAGAGTAGAGCTTTGGAAATCAGAGGCTAACTTATCTATGTTCTAGGTTATGGTGGGATCTCACTGGCAGTTGAAGGACCCAGCAAGGTAGAGATCCAAACTGAAGATCTAGAGGATGGAACTTGCAAAGTGTCCTATTTTCCAACTGTACCTGGTGTGTACATTGTGTCCACTAAATTTGCAGATGAACATATTCCAGGTAAGCAGAAGTGTTGGGCAAATTTTTGATTAGTACAACAGAAGTCTTATCTGGCTGACCAATTCTCTAGAACTGTGGCTGGGCTGTGTGATCTGGCTTGGACCATAAGTCCAAAAGATTTGAGGAGGTTCTCCCCAGGCAGCAAGCATCCAAAACTATTCTGGTTACGTGGATGTATTTGACTTGGGCCTGACTTAGTTGGGTATAAAAGTTCCCCTATGATCCCTTACAAGTCAGAGGAAACTTTCATTTCTGCCCTCAATGGCATGTGTAATAAGCAGAGAGGAATGACTTGCTGTGATACTTGCAGGCAGCCCATTTAGTGTGAAGATAAGTGGTGAAGGAAGAATTAAGGAGAGCATCACGCGAACAAGACGGGCTCCCTCTGTTGCAACAGTAGGAAGCATATGTGATCTGAACCTAAAAATCCCAGGTAAGCAGCAGCATCTTTATCCCCAAAACCACAACTTGCACTTGTTGCACTTGCATGGATACTTGAAGCAGGAAAAATATGAACTTCAGTTTTGTAAAGAAATCCTCATATTAACACAGCTTAGGGAAGGAGCACTGGTAATGTGTCTTTTCAAATAGTTAAAAATAAGCATAACCATGATAAACACATGGAGAAAATAAATACTGGTGAGGCCTTAATTTAATTTATTCTGTGTACAGCAGGCTGGAGAATGGGCTGCACAGCTCACTTCAGCATTTAAAGATCACGTTGGCTGTTAAATGTTTGTACTGCTGTCTGGAAACTGTGAATCATGTAGGCCAGGCTTAGCTGGCTGCACTTATCCAGCCACTTCCTCTGCCTCTGTAGCACCTGGGAAGCTGCAGCTGGCCAGGTTTTCTGCTCAGAAGCATACAGGTAGCTGAGCATGTAATGGGCATCTGTGTGTCTCTTCTGTTATTTGTACTGGGTAATCACTTGACCTGAGGTCCTGCTTTCAGAACCCTTTGTCACTTTCTAATCTGCTTTTTTTTATTCTCTTCTTGCTAGAAATTGATTGTGCTGATATGACAGCTCAGGTAACCAGTCCCTCTGGGAGAAACTTTGATGCAGAAATAGTAGAGTGTGACAAAAACACCTACTGTGTCCGCTTTGTGCCACAAGAAATGGGGGTCCACACTGTGGATGTCAAATACAAAGGGCAGCCGGTGCCAGGCAGCCCCTTCCAGTTCACCGTGGGGCCACTGGGCGAGGGAGGAGCCCATAAAGTGAGAGCTGGAGGCCCAGGGCTGGAGCGTGGAGAGACAGGTGTTCCAGGTGAGTCCTCTGCTCTCAGTGGGCTCCAGAATCTGCTGTGTGCAGGTCTGCAGTGCAGTGTTTTGGCTAACAGGAGCCTCCTGGAGAAACTGCTATGTAGCATCTCCCACAACGATGGGATGAGCTACCGTTCTTCAAATATGTTCAAGCGTGGAATTTTACAGTCTGTTAGCAGAAAGCTGCAGCCCAGCAACAGCAGACTTACTCTTGTGTGTGTTCTCATGTGCTTCAACAGCTGAATTCAGCATATGGACACGGGAAGCTGGAGCTGGAGGATTGTCTATTGCTGTAGAAGGCCCAAGTAAAGCAGAAATCACCTTTGATGACCATAAAGATGGATCTTGTGGTGCATCATATATAGTTCAAGAGCCAGGTATGTATTGAGACCAAATCACATGGAAACAACACTTACTGTGACTTTTAAAGAAACTAAGAGCACTCACTGTTTCTCCTCTCTCTGCAGGCAACTATGAGGTGTCCATAAAGTTCAATGATGAGCACATTCCTGAAAGCCCCTACCTGGTTCCTGTCATCGCCCCCTCCGATGATGCTCGCAGGCTCACTGTCACTAGTCTTCAGGTGAGACATAAGGAAACATCTCTACAACTTACCACAGAGACTGATTTCGTCCTTGTTCTCCAAAACCAAAATGGTTGTCCTTTCTTCTTAGGAATAGCCTTGTCTTGGTTGGTGCTTGTTTTCAAGCTCAGCTTGCAGCTAGAGAGAAATTTGGCAGCTAGCCCCTGGGTAACTCTGGCTAGCCAGACTTCAAAGGCAGAAGGCTCTATTGAGTGTGTTACAAGTGATAACACTTGGGAATTGGGAATAAGAGGCTCCAGAAATAGCATTGGAGGAGTTAAGACATGTTTCCCACGTCATTAGCTGGGGAAAGGACAAGGAGAACTGAAACTTAGAGGTGAACCACCAGTGGTCATGCTGGTACCAAGTTCCTCATTTGGCATGTGCATGAAGAGCTGCATTTCCATAGGTGAGGTAGCACAGGGCTGGATGGCTGGGATATCACTACAGCCTGGCCAGGCAGACAGAAGTGGCCCCACTATCAGGTCAGGGTGCAGATTTGCTCTGGCTGATGCCACAAAACCACAGAGTCACAGCTCCGATGATTCATGAAAGGTAGTGAATCTCAGAGTGAATCACAGCTTTGTAGCTGGTCTGGGCTCATGTGGTAACCTCACCATATAATTTGTGTGTGTGTGGTTACAGGCATTAAAATACAAGTAACATTAAAGGCCTGACTGAAATCTCCAAAGCCAGAAGCTTGGATGTGAGACTGAGAATCTGTGTCTAAATATACTGTACCTCAGTCTTTCTTGAGTGGTGATTAGTACTTCAGTTAAGGCTTTTTTTGGTTATGTCCCAGCTGTAATCCCCAGGAGTTTGCCTGGGCTGCAGGAATTCTCCACCTGGGCTGTGTAAATGAACCATGGCAGCCTGATTCGATAGTATCTCTTCTAACTGGGAGTTACAAGGGCGTTAATTAGTCACTGTGGTATTGATGTTTGCCTTGTGTTTCATTTAAAGACTCTTTGACAGGAATACTCACTTCAATTAAGTCCTGGAGAGGCAGATAAAGCTGAGTATTCTGTAATGGTGTTCATTGTGCAGCATCAGCCTCCACTAAACCCACATCAGGGACTTGTTTATACATTGTACCTCAGTTCTACTCAGTTGCATTTATTTCCCTCTTCAGGATTTAGTTGAAAACAAAATGAGGTAAAGTATGTTAAGTGTGAGAGATTACTGCTGGATATCTGCATGGGCTGTGCTGGTCGAGGACCCCTGTGGCTCAGATGTGGAGCTGCCTTGCCTTCCACCAATGGCCTGACAGCACCACAACATCTGGTTTCGTGTTTTAAATTACTTTCTCATGTTTGAGATGTCTTGTGGTGGCGTTCTAAATGCAGCCTCTTGTGGCAAATATAAACATGCATATTACTCTTTCAGACATTTGGATTATCAGAGGCTTTTCCCTGAATAAATTTGGAATGAATGAATAGACTGAAAATGGAGCTATAGCTTAAGCATCCTTTAAATCAAGTACCTGAATACCAAGGACTGACCTCAGTGATAACGGGTGACTAGTATTGTAAACCTGCCTCTTTTTGACATGGTGCAAGTGTCTGGCTTCCAAAAACAGTCTGTTACCATGGGAAAAGTCAGCCTAGCCAACGTGGGTGATTCCTGAATCAGCCACCCCCTAAGAGGGAGAGAGTGTCTGATTTGAGAGTTAATGCAAGCACAGCTTTATGCCTTTTGTTAAATCTAAAAAACCATCATGCTGAAGTGGTTATTTCCCTCCCACAAATCTTGTGGTGTCTGAAATGTAAGTTTGAATTTGATAATCTGACTGTTGCATTCTCAGGAGTCTGGATTAAAAGTTAATCAGCCAGCATCCTTTGCTATAAGGCTGAATGGGGCAAAGGGCAAGATCGATGCTAAAGTCCACAGCCCCTCCGGAGCTGTTGAAGAGTGCCATGTGTCTGAGCTGGAGCCAGGTGAGCACAGCTTGATGATGATCAAAACAATTGCATGACCTCCAAAGAACTTGCTGCCACATAGGGAATTCAGTTCCTTTGGCTGACACAAATAATGTGTCCTAGGGATGAGCATGTTGCTTGGAAAATGACTTTTTGGTGTCAATAGCTGTTCAATCAGGGTTATGTCCATGTTTTTCCATGAACTGACTGAGCTCCAGCTTGTGTAAGCCTCTGCTTGCCAGTGAAGGTACAATGACATTAGTAATAAATTAAATATGATGTGGTTGTTGAATTTAACTAGGGAAGGAGTTTATTTCTCAAAGCTATGTTTCGATCTTTGACTAATAGTTTATTTTTAACTCACACTCACTCCTTCACATGAAATGTCAAGGAAGCTGTCTATAAGCAAACACTACAGAAAGCTCAACACCTGTTTCAGCAATGAGCTTTTCTTTTTCACTTGAAGTCTGTATGAGTTATGGTCTGTGCTATGAACAAACAGCAGCTGTCCAGCTGGGGGAGATCAGTCCTGCCTCTGAGTTAACACGCAATCAAAAATGTGAAATATCAGCAAATTGCTAAATTACTTCATTAGATAAAGGTGTGGTGTCAGAGCAGCACACTCAGCCCGCTGGTAGGATTTGGCTTGCTCTGACCAGCTGCTTTTCTTTTACACACGGCTCCCTCAGCTGCTGACAGATTGGGCTGTGATTCAGTTTTCATGTTTTGTGCATGAGTGAGGCAAATAACCCTCTGACTGGATGACAGTTGAGATCAAGTCCTAGTGAACAAGGTGAAAAGACAAGCTGTAAAACCTTCTGTGATAAAAACAGCATTTTCCTGTTTAAATACAAGTTCAGCAGCTTGTGTAGCTGAGTTCACTTAAACTGGGACCAAAATATGTCAAAGGCTTTCAGAAGCTCGGATCGCTAATCAGCCCTGCCTTGGGTTTAATTGGGGGTTTACAGTTGCATTGTTGCCTCTGATTTGTCAGAAGAGCCCCCTCTCTGTTGCAGATAAATACGCCGTTCGGTTCATCCCCCACGAGAACGGCATCCACTCCATCGATGTGAAGTTCAACGGGAGCCATGTGGTGGGCAGCCCGTTCAAAGTGCGCGTGGGCGAGCCTGGCCAGGCGGGCAACCCTGCCCTGGTCACGGCCTACGGATCCGGCCTGGAGAGCGGCACCACGGGTAACCCTTCTCCTACTGACCTGCCTGCACTTGGGCCTTGAGACATACAGAACCTGTTTCTAGGCATACTTTTACATGATTTCACCTGCTAAGGCAGCTGAACTAACCCACATTCTCTGCTGACCTGAGTGCAGGCTAATTTTGCTTTCTAGCATGCTCCTCATGTCTTATAACCATCACTCACAAGTCTGCAGCCTATACTGAGCCTTAACAAACTTAAAACTTCTGTGAATCAGCAACTGCAACACGCATTCACTGAACTGCTGGTTAGCTTAGCTCCACGTCGGTGGCCCCTCGAGCTCTGGAGATGCTCTGGCTCCCTTCCTCACATGAACACGACGTCTGAGTTGGCTGTTTAGAGATGAAGGAATCTTGTTTAACTTGCTTTAATTAAATGAGTTTGAGAGTCTACCCTGTTACCTTCCCTTTGGTGCTCACACTGCTAAGAAATCTCAAGTGAAATGCAGTAGGATATGTAAACCCTAGGGAGAAGATGGATTGTTCTGTTGGTAGTGTGCTATGCATGCTCCACATGCAGTGTGAACAGTCTCTTCTTGGAAATCTGGCACCTCGTTGTCTGCTGTGGCTGCCTCATCTGATAGTTCTCAGCTCAAGAATGTAGGGTTTAGGGTTTGCTTTTTAATTTCTATGATTTGTGGCCTTAGTAAGAAGGAAAACATTCCAGGATATGCACTTTGATTTGTTTGTGTTCTTGTTCAGGCCACACACACAGGTAAATAGCAGAGTAAAATGATTATTTTTCTCTCCTTTTGTTGTATAAGGGAATAGCTAGTTCATTTTGTCCTATCCACTGCTGTCTCCTGTGGATTCCATTTCATACCTTTTTTTCTCCCTGTGAAAAAAAAAATACTGCAGTTATTCAGTCAAAGCTTCTGCTGTTCTGGGGGAACCAAGTAGTTGGTTTTGGAAACATGCAGATACACTCTATAAAATAAAGATATAGCTTGAGCTCCTTTAATAGGTGGAAACAAAAGCACTCATTAATACCAGCCAGTGGTGCATCAGGGACAGGGGAATATTTCTTCATCTATAAAAGTGCTTGGGGTTGTTTTTAATCTAAATAGACTGTTTAATTTCAGCAAAGCTGCTCTGTGCCCCATTGTTGAATCCTGGCCACTGCCAAAAGCGCAGTGCCCTGGGAGCTGCTGAGCAGCATTTCAGAACAATGACCCAGTGTAGGGGTTTCAGTGGCTGAGCACCTGAACCATCCCCCTGGGAGGGCTGAGCGTCTGCAGCCTCCAACAATGGCGAGCCTTCATCTGGGGCACAGGAAAGAGCAGTGCCTCTGGAGCAAGAACTCTTAGTGAGAAGCTGTGAAGCTTGCTGGCTTTGAGAATTAACTTCTCTCCAGTTGAGCAGGGCATTGCAGGCTGATGCCTGACCTCCTGGGCCAGTGGTGCTGGGGGGATGGGCTGCTGGAGCACTGGAAAATGGCATAATCCTCCGTGGAAGCTGGGCTCTTCCAGCATTGCGACACAGCAACCTCTTCTGTGGGAAGGCTAGAAACTTCTCCCGAGTTTATTCCCACGTCTTCGTGCTTCCATCACAGCAGCAATAAACTTTCCCATAGCCATCCTGGTTTTGAGTGTGCCTGAGCACTTTATTCCTCCTCAACAGTGTCTCATGCAACAGCCCAAAGATCATAAATATTTGAGGCCAGAGTCTGACAGTAAATTATTTGGGGGCTGAAAGCCTTACTTAATTTTTTCTTGTGCTGCTGGCATTGTGTCATTGGCTTAGTATTAGCAGCAATAATTCAGCTGTGTTAACCAGATGCTGTAATTAAACAAGCTTTTGTTTCCAAAACTGCTTGGAGTGCTGTTGCCGAGCAGTTCAAACACACATCTCCTCCAGGCCACCTCCTGCCCCTTGTCTTTCCTGCTTTCTTGTGGGCTCTTCACTGCTGATTTGCAGTCCAGGCAGCAAGACAGCTCTGAGCTCTCCCAAACTTAGCCATGCTGGAGCTGTGTGGGTGGGGACTCTGATGCCCAGCAGAAAAGCTCTTGTTTTCTCTCTAAGCCAGTTTTTTGATACTAAATTACTTCCATTTGAGTCCTGAAGGGCTCTCATGACCCCTTCTCCCACTCAGTCACATAACCTATACTGTAGGAGGGAGCAGGATGAAACTGGGGAGGCTGCCAGGGGTACAGAGCTCCATTTGGGGCTGGCCTGTGCAAGGCTGCTGGGGTGGATGTGGTGTCCCTCCCTGCCTGTGAAGCTGGGCAGGCTGATCTTGCGCCGAATTACCCCTTATTTAATGCCTGAGGCTGCGTGTGTAACATCGGGTGTGAGGAAGAGTGTGTCTCACTGTGCTACGTCTTTCTAGGACTGCAGTCGGAGTTTTTCATTAACACAACCAAGGCTGGTCCAGGTACCCTCTCTGTTACAATTGAAGGGCCATCAAAGGTGAAAATGGACTGCCAGGAAACTCCAGAAGGTTACAAAGTCATGTACACACCCATGGCTCCAGGAAACTATTTAATTGGAGTTAAATATGGTGGACCTAACCACATAGTGGGGAGCCCTTTCAAGGCAAAGGTTACAGGTAAAAAGCTAACTAGTATTTACTCTGTGCCTGAAGTAGGTCATGTCACTCAGCAAAAAAATCCTCCTGAGACAATGTGGTGTTCTGGTCTAGATGCCCAAAACCATGAGAAGCATGAGAACATTTCTCCCCATCCCCTCCAAAGCCTAGATGAAGGGTCTCAGGAGTAGCTGCAAAAGCAGTAGTCACAGAGCTTGACAGCTTGACTCAGTGATGGGCCATAAAACAGTTTTATGGGGTAATATTATGTCCTGATCTAATGCTAGGGTCTTGCATGGGTTGCAGGGAAATATGACTTATTTACCCATTTCCTCCCACCCTCAAAGCCTGAAACCTGCTCCTAGGTGAAGTGAGGAAGGCTGGTTTAGGAAGGTTCTCTCTCCAGCACTGTGTTTAAGCACAGGCTGAAGCTCATCTCTACACCTCCCCCTGAGCTTGTGAAACCCTCTTGTGGTGCCCATAGTGTGGTGATGTTCTTGGGAGAGGGTGGCAAGGACTGCGCTCCCCCAGGCTGGGACATGCTCTGCTTTCAAAATGGGTTATTGCAAAATTGCACCTGCTTTTCTGCCAACTCAAGTCATTTTTGGCATTTGGTGATTGGAGCACAATTAACTCTTCTTAAGCAACCTGCTTTGCTTAATGAATCCTGAAGTTCCTGTGGTCCTTTAGCCACTTGAGGGCTCTGGGATGGGATTGTTGCCAGCGGTGCTGGAAAATGTCAGCTTAAAAACCCAAGCAGGAGATTGCTCCTCTCCAAAAATGCATTTTGGATGCAGAATGCATGCTAGTCATTAGGAGGGTTTCAAAACCTCCTTCTGATGCCTTTTGGATGGGGCAAATCTGAATGTCAGAAACTTTTTCTGTTTCCAGGGCAGCGACTGGTCAGTCCAGGCAGTGCCAACGAAACCTCTTCCATCCTGGTAGAGTCAGTGACAAGGTCATCGACTGAAACCTGCTATAGCGCCATTCCCAAATCCACCTCGGATGCCAGCAAAGTGGTTTCCAGGGGAGCAGGACTCTCAAAGGCTTTTGTGGGTCAGAAAAGCTCCTTCTCTGTGGACTGCAGCAAAGCAGGTATGGATACAGGAACCAGATGGATGTTCAGTGCCTGTGGTTTAGCTGAGCATTTTTTTCCCTAAACCAACTTGCAGAGTTAAAATTCAGAGCTTGAGTTAATGATCTGGTACTAAAGAAAAATGTGAAATACTATACTGTGCTCACCAAGTCAGTCCTAATACAGAGGCTGTAAAGTTCCTCTCCAAATGGCTTCATCTGAGCCAGGTGCACCTGAAAGAACCACAGGGTTATGGCATGAGAACAAACAGGTTGCTGAACTTGAGCAACCCTTGTGGTGCATTGTAGCGTGTAATGCACGGTGTTCCTGTAACCTTTGATGCTCGTCATCATCACCATCTGGGAGCTCTGTGGTGGGTGGATTACAGGCCAGGGGTGCCCACTGGCCCCTGCTATTAACTTCTAATGAAGTACTTGTAAAGCAATACCAGCTTGTTTTCACAAGCAGCATTGATGGCTCCTGTGCTCTACTTAGATAGTGGTAACCTGTAGTTAGATAGTGGTAACCTGTCAGGCCTGGCAAATAGCACAGATAAACCCTCACCTCTATGAGGTTAAAAGCTTTTTAATACAAAATTTCCTCTTATACAAAATTATTCTGAGGTGGCTCAGCTACCACTCTGTGAATTAAACTAACAAAATCCATGTGTTACAGAGCCAATATATTTTGGTACAACCATGCTGCCTTGTTTAAGCTCAGGGATATTAACAGTTGTGTGTTTTGCTGTAGGTTCCAACATGCTGTTAGTTGGTGTCCACGGACCTACAATACCATGCGAAGAGGTGTCCATCAAGCATTTGGGCAGCCATCAGTACAATGTCACTTATGTCGTCAAGGAAAGGGGGGACTATGTCCTGGCAGTGAAGTGGGGTGACGAGCACATTCCTGGGAGTCCCTTCCATGTCACCGTTCCATAAAGGCGTCAGATGTAGAGTTGTACTGGGTGCAGTCGTGTTGCAAAATGCGGTTTCTAGATACACACGGCTCACATTTCAATAGTCAGACATAAACTCTAACTGTTTTTACAAGCATTTCACTTCTATCCTACTTACCAACCTAATGTCAATTTATTTAATATCTCCTCAAATTGTACCTTTGTAATACTGTCCGGGTCACTGTTCATGTTTGGAGAATCATGTGGATGACTAGACACTAATTTCCCTCGCAGGTGTTACAGACTTTAGATGTTAATTGAAAACTGGAATTTGTCTTTGTAATTGGGTATCTTAACTACTGATTTTATTTGACTGGAGACTTTACATTTTAGTTATGGAATATGACTTGGGCTGTCCCCAGTTCAAATTCTTTTCTGTAAAGAAATGAGGTAAAACTGGTACTGTAATAGGTGCCTTTGTATACTTGATCAATTTTAACACTTAACATTATAAAAAGCTATTACAAGTAGCTTTACCACTCAAATTTAAAATTCCTGAAAATGCTTTGCTAATGGTTTACATTTAGAAAAAGTTTATCTTTTATAGCAAACCAAAAGCAGACTGAAAATTACTTCCTGTAAGCTTTCAGCCTCTCTATGTTAACGCTTTGTAACTCTAGAGACAGGTAGCTTTTTGGCCATGATGCTAGTAATGTGGTTTTTAACGAGCTTGGGATGCTGGTGATGTTTCTGTAACTTTACAGGTAACCCCTCCAGACTCTTTTTGATTTAAGAACAAGCCTTGGGTTGGCTGGGTTAAGTAAAGCCCCTGAACTTGCCAAGCCAGGCATGGCTGTCACCTGTGTGACCCAGAGTCGCTGCAGTCTGGAGCACCAAGATGTGTTGAGAGGATTTCCATTGGTTTCCTTGGAGGCTGCAGGCCAGGCCAGTGTCTGAGATGGGGCAAAGATGCCATCCTGGGAATGGGATCCACATCTGCAGTGGGACCCAAGGTGTGTCTGTGAAGTTAGCAGTCATAGCAATACCAATAATAGCAATATCAATGAGCAAACCCCTCTTTGGTGCAAGTGTTTTATTGTATCTCAGTCCAAGGACATGCCTAAAGCAAACTCATCTCTCCTGAAATCCCCGTTGAGCTGCAACGGGCGTTGCTGCCGAGGGTTAGGGGGTGGAAACTTCCTTGTAACTTGTCTGTTTGTCCCAGATTACTCCATACTACTTCCCAGGTGCATATCTGAGTTGCTGTCAGCTGCTGGGGCTTTAGTAAACTCTCCTGATGAGCTCAAACTCTGCAGTTTGGAGAAGGTAGGATTTTTTGGAAACCTGATGACTTGTCACTGTCCTTTGGGAGAACTTCATGCTTACGGTTCTGTAATTATGTGTGGATCTGCTACTCTCCAGCACAGTTACTGGGAAAAAAAGGAAGGTTGGGGGTTTTTTTACTGTGCTTTTTTAGTGCCTTAATGTGAAATGCTCACTTCATTGTAAACTAGAAAGTAAAATCAAAATAAACTGGAATAAAATGCAGGATTGTAAAATTGTATCTTATAACTTATTAAATAGAAATGTTTGCTTCATTAAAATGTGCATGTTAAAAACAACATTGGATTCTTTTCATATGTAGTCAGTAAAGTTCAGACTGAAACTGAAGAGCAGCTTCAGGCAGACCAAATAGCCTATGGGCTGTGCAGGTAGCCATGAAAGTTTGGGCAGAACCTCAACACCATTAATTTTTTCCCCTTAAACTTTTTTTTTTTCCTTAAACCGAAATGGCAGAAGTTTAAGCCATACAGAGTAAATGTGCAGGGTGCAGTGGGCCCAGTGAAGATGGAGCATTACACAGCTGTGCTGGTGTGCCCTGTGCAGACCCCAGGCACGAGGGCAGTGCTGTGTCCCCAGAGCTGCTGTCTGGGCTGTGATCCCAGAGCGCTCCCAGCACCCGCTGCTCCCCCACCCCGGGATCCCTGGAGTTGTTTGCAGAAGGTGTCTCCCTGCACCTGGGGCCAGCACCTCCAGGCACAGCCATGGAAACCAGCAGATGTTTTCCCAAACACTCTCCTGCTGAAAGCCCCTGTGAAACCTGAGATGCAGTGGCTGCCAAGGACTTTCCTGCCCCAGGCTTATCAGATTATTTCCTTTTTATAGTTAACTGTGTTTCATTAGCCTTGTGGTAGGTACGTCAGCATGAGCCTCCTATGCAATGTTGTTAAAGAAAACAAAGCTGGATACAGCCGTTGGTGTGAGTAAACCTTGAGAGCATCTCACCTGAGTAACTCCTGTGTCCCAGTCCACCCTGTGCTTGTCTGGCCTTCCCTTGCCTGTTGTCCGTTGTCTTGGTTTAATGACACCGGCTGAAATTAGCAGGAGATGTCTGTGAAGTTGATGGACCCTGGTTGCTACTGTGGCTGGGGTTACCTCCAGCAAAAACTGAGCTCTGCTTCAAGTGACCGACTCTGCCTGGCCTGGGCACTGACAGCTGTGCAAAAATGACCTTGCTGGTGGTGATGAGAAGAGCATCTTGGCAGGGTTGATTTTGGGCAACAACCTTCAGCTGCCTCCAGCAGCTCTGCCAGCTAAGGACGGCCTGTGTTGGGCACAGATCAGTGCTTTGGGGGACATTCTGCTCTGCTTTTGGCACTTTGACAAAGGTTTTTAAGTGCAGTGACTGCCTTAGCAGGCAGCTGTGGGGCCAGGGCTGTCATGTTCGGGTTACTGGTGTCCCAGTGCCTCCTGCTGGGCGGACTTGCAATGGTACAAGATGCACTTTCTTCAGGAGAGAAGGAGGTCTAGCATCACTTTTTTGCCTTTAGGTGTGGAAGTGGTTTTCTACCAATTTGGTTGAACTTGAGTTCTTTTTCTTTGTTTATAGTCTCTCTCCTTGGTGGTGGTTTGCAGTAAAATTTGGTCACTTAGTACCTGTGAGTGCCACTGATCTTCATCTTTCCCTAACTGGCCCGAGCTGTCCTGCAAGCACTGCTCTAGACCTGGCAGTGCCCTGGGAGCCAGCTGGAGCCCTGCCTGCTGCTGGCCACTGAGCCAGGGCAGCCCCAAGGCAGGGCACTGCCCCATGGGAACACATGTGGGACCCATGGCACAGCTGGGAGGGTCACTGGGTACTTTGGTGGGTGGTGGAAGGCAAGTCCCTGCAGCACAGCAGTTGCCATGGGATGGTAACTCCAGAGCATTCAAGCCCCCTGCCTGGTGTTGGTGGGATGCATTTGTGCATCTCCATGGCCAGAGAGAAGGGGTCTTTGGAGATGGTGTCCTGGAGCTCCTCACACCTGCACTCAGCCTGTCCTCATCCAGCAGCTCAGGTCTGCCCTGCAGCCATCCCTGACCCCAGGCTGTGCTTCTTCCTGCCATACCTTGGGCTCTCATTGGTTGCCCACTAGCCATCTCCTTTGGTTTGGGGAGCTGTTGGAGTTCTCTCTTCAGACCCCTCTGGTTGTCCATGGCCTTGGCTCTGTGTTTCTGATGGCCATCTCTGAAGCCAGCATGGCAAATATCTCATATACTGGGGTGTTGCATGCAAAAGTGAGAATTGCGTTTTGCCTTGTGCAGCTGTGAGTATCTCTACTAAATTAAATATATACATTTAAATTATTTTAATAATTTTAACTGTTTAAAATATTTAATATTACTTAAAGTATTTAAAATATACTATTTATTTTAATAATTCAAATTAATCATTACATAATTAATTTTTACTTTAAATCTTTATGTAATTAATCCTTGAATAATTTTTAATATATCTATTTTTAATTTATTTTTAATTTATTTATATATATATATGTAAAGATGTTCCAGTATACTTAATATTTTTTTGTCCATGTTGCTGCAGTGGTCAGTCTCCAGGCCTGGGCCTGTACAGAGCACTCTGTGTGTCCAAGCTGGATCTCTCTTCACCCCTAAAAAGCCCTGATCTGCTCTGGTGCTGGGGCTGTTGCTTAGCAGGGCTCTGGGTTTGGTCAGATTATGCAAACCCTGTAATTACTTTTCCCTCTAATTGTCTGTTGAAAGTGAGATTGTGACATTTCTAATCCAGAAGCTGCGTTTTTTCTCTACTCACTTTTAGCATCTGCATTTATTTGTTTTAAACTTATTTGATTATTTTTTCTGATTAACGTTTTACTCCATATTGAAATGTACTTGCAGTGCACACAATGCACTCTTTTTCACCTGAAAAAAAAGGGAACAAACTATGTATTAATCACATGGAAAAGCCTATCCAAAGTGGTTACAGACATCACTTGACAGAAACTGGGAAGGAGTTGCATGAAACTCAATTCAGGGACTGGCACAATGCTTTTTTACACAGTGTTTTTTTTATTTGTTTGAGGAAAGACTTTCCAAACCATTTGTTATTACAGCAGCTGGCTGTGCCATGCTCTCCCATGAGCCAAATGAAACTGGTTGCCCAGTTTGTCCTCTGCCAGGTCAGGGACAGCTCTGGCACACGAGGAATGGGGCTTTGCAAAGCTGCTGGCAGCATCCCCAGGTGTTTATCTGTGCTTTGTGCCAGCTGGCTTGGAGCATCTTCTTTTTCTTATTTTCTTTCCTTATTTATTACATCTCCTGTCCGCATCCAGAGCAGCAGAAAGGAGTGTTTGGAATTCTGCTGCCGACAGCAGCGGTGCAGAGCATGCACTGGAGCACCCAGCCCTGCTGGGACTAAACCCACTGGGTACCTGAACATTTCAGCATCAAACACTCTAACTCCTCTAAAGAAATATTTAGTTTTAAAGTAATTTTACTTTGTGCTACTTTGTAGAGAGTTCTCCTTGTGTAACTTAGAGATATTCCCCTCCCAGGTGCCGTATCTTCACAGCTCCATCTGAGCTGGAAAAGCAGCAGGGAAGGCTACAGCAATTTTTTCCTCCAAGGCCTTCAGTAATGGTTAATATTCTCAGATCCCTTTCACTGAAGGTTATCATAACAGCCCTGCTGCTAGGCCCCCCTCTTGTGTGGGGCTATTTCCCCAGGGCCTCCTGAGAAAAGGCTTTTAAATGGCTTTTCAGAATTTCTCAGACTTTCAGAGTTCATTTTCATAGTTGTGAATTTATATTGCATGCTTAGAAGAAATATTGTCACTAAATCAGGTTGGATTTATAGCTCCTGTCGCTGTTAATTTGACTGAGATTTAAAGCACATTTTTTAAATGACATGAATGAAAGGCTAGTATATATGATTTTTTTTAAAAAATAATAGGAAAATATGATATAGCAGGACCTAGAGGTATGTTTGACAGCTCTTTCCTGTGCTGAGCTGCCTTTCTGCAGGACCTTGGTACTGCAAATATTTACATCCCTGCTGAGTTGGAAGGCTGAGTCCTTTGGGCCTCATGGAGGAGCTGGCCTTGCCAGGGTGGATATTTCCTTCTGACAGTGATGTCCAGCCTGGCTGTTTTCTTTGGGGGGTGGGATTTTGCATCTGGCTTCCCCAAAAATGGCTGGGGTCAGGCTCTCCTCCCAACAGAGAGGCACAGAAAATCTTCATATCTCAATGCCAGCATTTGCAGAGCTTTTCAGGGAAGGTTTTTTGTTACTTTGCCAGTATGGAAATTAATTCTTATAAATCTGTCTTCTCTCTACCAGAAAATTACCCCTGCAAACAGTGACAGCTGAGACTATATTTAAAATGACACACAAAGTATTTAACCTTGTTTTTCACACTGGCTGTAAAACCAGCCTGCAGAGAAAGGGCATTTGTGGTTTTATACCAGGTGAGAGTGCAGAGGTTGTGTCCCTGAACCCTCAGGATGATGGAGAGGCATGTGGACTAAACCCAGCTCAGGGAGGTCAAGGTTGGATATTAGGAAAAGTTTTTTCACCCAGAGGGTAGATGAGCACAGGAAGAGGCTCCCCATGCAAGTGGTCATGGCCCCAAGCCTGGCAGAGTTCACAAACCTTTGGGCAATGTTCTTAGGCACATGATGTGAATTTTGGGCTTGTGTATGCAGGGTCAGGAGTTGGATTAAATGATTTTTGTGGATCCCTTTCAGCTCGGGATATTCTGTGAATCTCTGGTTGCAGAAAGAGCCTCTGATCCAAACTGACTGCAGTTTCCCCGGCACTGGAAAAGGGGTGGGTGTTACAGAGAGGGGATGGTGGCACTGGTGCCAGAACAGCCCCACATCTTTCCCAAAACCAGGTACAAACCACCAAAGAGCAGCACCACAGTCACTAGAAGGCAACCCAAGGGGTTGGGCAGGCAGGAAAGGCTGTGGTCACTGCTGGACCAAGCCGGCTGTCCTTGTGCTCCCAGTCAGGCATGGCAGGGACATCGAGGGGTCCCAGGGGTGCATGTGCCCTGTGACCTGCCAGCACCTGCTCCTGGCAGCTGCTGCCACCTCGTGTGGGTCATCACAGCAGGTTTCCTGTTAAATAACTGTGGGCAATGAATAACCAGACCTCAAGCCAACAAAGTGCTCCGTTTTTATTGCAAAACTCGTTTAGAAACACAGTGGGCCCTGGGGCTCCTTGGGCTGTGTGCAGTGAATGGAGACGTCTGTGGGGTGCTGCAGACCCATGAGCTGGCAGCTGAAGAGGCTGAAATTCCTTTTCCTGCCGCGGAGGAGCTGCTGGCCGTGCCGAGGGCTGTGGCTGGGAATTCCACGGGAGTCCCGCGGTGCCACCAAAGGGCCGGGAATGGTTCGTGTGTGCCGCCTGCAGGAGGGAGGAGCGCGTCATTCTGGGCAAGGGATGGCAGCTTGCAGGTGCTTTTAATGATGGAGGGGGAAAAGTGATTTTTAAAATTGTTTTTCTTTTGGCTAGAGGCAGGAGAAAGATGAGTGCTGGCCTCACCTCCTGCTCTCCATCTCCGAGGTTGCTCGGCTGAGAAAAGCCCGGCAGGACCACCGAGCTCTGGGCCGCAGGGGCACTGAGAGAAGCTCCCCCAGAGCATCACATGAGTGCTCAAGCCCCAGGAAGCCCCTGCTCCACTCGTGCTCCTGTTCCCTGGCAAATGCTTGGTCAGTGAGTGGCCAGCTCCAGCCTGGGGCACGAGTGCTTCTCACAATCCCTGCAGAGGCTGAGGGAGCCATGGAACAGCCAAGCTTGGACCAGCTGCTGCTATCACACTGGTAGGCTCTTTGGTTTCTCTGCCTTTGCTTTTCCTGTCAGTGCTACCAGCCCTGCTGGGTGACAGCACAACACAGCCCTTCTGGGGGCTGCAGCTCAGTTGTTTGCTGCACATCTGTACGTGGCCAAACATCTGTACACGTGCACTTCTGGTCTGTGGCACAAGTTTTATGAGGAGTAGCTGAGGCAGGTGGGGTTGTTTAGCCTGGAGAAAAGGAGGCTCAGGAGGGACCTTATTATTCTGTAACACCTGACAGGACAGTGTAGCCAGGTGGGGGTTGGTCTTTTCTCCCAGATGACAAGTGACAGGATGAGGAAACAGCCTCAAGATGCACCAGGGGAGGTTTAGGTTGGGTATTAGGTACAGACCCTGAAAGAAGCAGCCAGGTGGGTCCCTGTGGGGTTTTGTACCAGCTCTCCTGTGTCCTCATTGCTGCCAGCAGCTCAGAAGAGGCAAAAGGTGGTGGGCAGAGCCTTGCTCTGGGACAAAGGGTGGCACCCTGTGGCACAGACGGAGAGGTGTCAGGGCTGTGGGTTAGTGGGGAGCGGTGCCAAGGCAGGAACAGGACATGAGCTCTCTTGGGTGAAGGTGCAGATGGACAGACCTGTCCAGCAGGGATGACTGAGGCTGTGGAGATGAGGCAGTCCTGCTTTGGGCTGCTGCTGTGGGTTCCTGGGGGTTTCCCTGCCAAGACACTTACACCCCCAGGGCAGTAAAAACCTTCCTCTGTGGGGTGAGGAGCAGAGAGACCTTTTGTGGGCTGGGGAGGGGTCTCTCTGTGGGGCAGTGAAGTCTGTGGGAAGCGAGGATGCCTCCAGTACCCTGCACTGGAGAAGGGCTGCCCAAGGACCCCAGCCTGAGGGACTGGGGGTCTTAGCACTTTTTGTTCAGCTGAACCCCCTCTGCTCTGTGTTACTGCCTGAACAGGGCTGCTGGGGAGGAAACAGTTTTCCACTTCTGAAGAGCCTCTTTGTTTCTCTCCCAGCCGTGAGCTGAGATCTGGCTCGCATGAGACAAAGTCTCTCCAGGAATTTTGGATTCCCAGTGAAAAACTTCTGTTTGATCATAAATAAAGCTCAAGAAGCCTTATTCATCAAAAAGAGAAACTTTGTTCTGGCTGCAGAATATATTGAGGCTCCTGGAGGCTGGAACAGCTTAAAACCCCTTCGCAGCTGGGACAGCCAGGTTATGATCCCCAGGGGGGAAATCTAGAGACAACATGAACTGTTAAATATTTTGGGATGTAATTATAATATTGTCTAGTGTGTATCTAAAGAGAAGGACTGTGCTGACAGTAGGAGTTTGGGACACCTCTCAGCCCCTATCACATGTACAATGTGAGCACAGATGCTGTCTCTCTGCCAGGAATCCCACAAAACTGTGTCCCAGCTCTCCGTGGAGCAGATCATTTTGCATTAAGGTGTCTCTCTCTCAGTCAGAAGCTCAGCATCTCTGCAAGATGAACCTTTCCTCTTCCCCAAGGTTTGAGTGCTGAGCAGGACTCCATTTGGGATGGGATATCCCTTGAATCAGTGGGAGTCAGCTGTGGTGGCTGCATCTCCTCCCAGTGTCTTGTGCATTCCCAGCCAAATCACTGGTGGGGTGAGAGACAGAAAATGCCTTGACTTCGTGTAAGTGCTGCTCAGCAGTAACAAAAACATCCTTGTGTTATCAGCATGGTTTTCAGCACAAATCCAAGACACAGCTCCATGCAACTGCTGTGAAGAAAATTCACTCTATCCCAGCCAAACCCAGCACTCTGCTCTGGACTGACAGCCACTGATATCACCCCCGAGGCTGCTCTCTGGCCACATCTCTTATTTTCAAGTGCTGGGTAAAGGGCTATACCAAATAAAGGGCTATACCAAAAAGGCTAGCAAATAAGGTAAATATTTCCAGCAAAACTTGGGTGTAATTACATATTTTTCATGACTGAATATGTCTATTACTGCTTTTGTGGAGGGTGATTTCTTTCTCTGTGCACTACTCCTTTCTGAAAGCCAGGAGACAGAAAGTGCTTGCATAGAAGCAAGATGTGAGGCCAGAGACTCAGACTGATTTCAGCCTTTACATGAACCATCACTGATGTCAGCCAGACAGTGTCAGCCAGACATTTCTATAAAAATCCCAATGTAAATATTTGTTCTAAATCAGGCTTTTTCCTTTGTGTTGATTGCAGTGGAAGTGAGGGAGCATATGAAATGCTGTATCATTTCAAGTTTAATTGCTACTAAAAGCTGGAGGATTTGTTGTCTGCCTTGCACACAACCTTCTGGGATAATTTTCTCTTAATTTAGTTTCTTTCCTCAAATTCTTCTCCCTGAACAGTGGGTTTCACAAAGGCCAAACTGTTTTCCTCCCTACAAAGCCTCTTTCACTCACCTGCCCTCCCTGCCCCTTCAGCAGGCAGCCTGGGGTGCATTGATGAAGGGAGATGAATATTTGTCTCTGCTAACAGTTGGACTATTCCCACTCCCCAGATGCCATCTGTGGGACAGGGTTTGGTTTGCACAAAATACTGCCTGTGGGCTGAGCTAGGGAAACAGATTGCTGCACCATTACATTAAATAATCATCATTAAAGTCTGGTTCATCAGAGGACTTTGGGCTGCCATGGAGATTTTTTTTTTTTTGGAGGGAGAATGCACTTCACTTCCATGTCAGGATGCTGAAATCAGATTTTGGTGTGAATTTTATGACACTCTGTTGGCAGCAGTGTCACCTGGGATCCCTAGGACATCTCACCTGAGGGCAGGGCTGAGAACCATCAGCTCCCTGCTGCCCCGAGCTGGGGCAGTGCAGAAAAGGGGCTCTCACTGCTGTCACTCTGTCTTTTCTGTCTTTCCCAAATCCCTGGATGCTGTGACCAATTTAAACTCCTCACTGACAAATAACTCAGCAATATTCTACATTGCAGACCACCAGGTACAGCCTCATGTCCACTGCTTGCAGCTCTGAAGCATAAACACACAGACACACACATGATGCAAAAAGGTCCTTTTTAATCCTTCTGCCCTGCAGAGGAATGGCAGAGCTCCAGGGGCTGTGGGAACATGTGGAACACCCTGCCCTTCAGGTGTTGCAGGTAAAGCACACAGAAGTATTTTAGCCCTGCAGTAGCTCCTTACATTTGTGACCAGTACAGTAAGTACAGTGTGCTGCTTCTAACTGAATTATTTCTGTATACGATGAAGAAAAAACAGCATGAGGGTTTAATTTGCCTTCTCACTCAAAATATTTGAACTTTAACAAAATATTTGGGGTTTTTTACCCACTAAACATTGCACTTGCTGTGCGTATTTCTATGCCAGTCTTCTACAAGATCTGTTGGCATCTGTGTATTTCTGTGCCATGCAGGAGGACTCAGCGTGCTCACGATCTCGGGAAGCAGCTCTTCCTTGGTCTCCTCTTCCTTGAAAACTTTGATCTCAGCCAGTTGATAAAGCCACCTTTTGCTTTTAGCTCGAATTCCACCGGGAAATGGTCGCTCACTCCCAGCGCCTGCAGGACAACGGCACAGAGGGTTGGGATTGGGAGCCCCCCACGCCCTCTCCAAGCCCTGCCTGGATGTGCAGTGCTGGGATGTGGGGGGTGCAGGTGAGCCCTGCATCACTGGGGAGTGATGGTCACCATGACCTGGTTTCACAGCCAGCTCTGTGTTCAGCACTGCCGGCTCTGTGCTCCCGTCAGCCCTTCCCTGCTGCTGCAGGGGCTGGGCTGTGCCTACCTGCTCCTCAGTCATCTGAAATTCCTCCTGGAAATCAAAGATGTTGGCAGAGTGTGGCACCACAGCCTGGAGGAGCTTCTGTCCACTGACCACAATCCTGCAAGGAGCAAGGGAATGAGGTGCTGTGACCTGTGGCAGCCCCACTGCAGTGAGCTGGTGGCCAGAGAGGTGGCTCTGATGAAGTCACAGCTATGTGTGGTTTGTCCTTACCCATAGACTGCCCACTCAGAGATGTCAGCTCCTTTAGGTGCTTCCTTGGAGTGAGGCACATAAATATCTTTGTGTGCACTGGCCTTGGAAGCCAACATTAAATGTATTCTGTCTAAACCCACCCAACAATGCTGCAAATTTCAAAGCCCTGCTTTGGATACAAAAATCACAGGACAACGATTGGAGTATCAGTGAAGTCCTGCTCAGACCCAGAAACTCGTCCTTCAAGAGGGCTCTGGGCTCTAATAATAATCGGTGTATTCTTGTCCCTGATGAGGGAACTGCAGTGGCAGCAGGACTGCCACATGTCCAGGGCAAGGTGAGGTGTCCCCTCTCCAAGCAGAACCTCACTGTGCATTTGTCAGTCCAAATTACAAACACCAGAGCAAAAGCCAGGGTGCAAAGCTGGCATGGAGAAGGCAGCAGCACCTCCTGCCAGGTGTCTGCAGGGCTCCCTGCACATGAGAAGTGCTGCTGCCTGTCCTGTCATCTGTCCCCACCTAAGCCACAGCAATAGCTGGCTCTGTGTTAATCCTGCCCAGTCTGGTCTGCAGAGGGCTTTGTGCTCCTGACTAGAAGCATTTGGATCACATTTCCCCTGGACAGTGCTTTATCTTTGATGGCCCCATGTCCATTTGTTTCCTCTGCTGGTCACTGACACCTCTTGATACAATTTTTCTCTCAGAGAGTCATAACCAGTGGGTGGTTTGGCAGCGAGCCCTTTACCTGTCATATGGGCATCTGGTGCTGTTCTTCACTGTTGTGTCATTTTTGTCACCAATTAGCCAGAGGAATCCAGAGTAAGTCCTCAGACGGATGTTCTTCCACTGCTTTTGGGGAACATAGCTGCACCCAGCATTGAAGTCCCCCATGAAGATGAAGTTCTGGAAGGTAGGAGGGTTTCCAAATGTAATCATGAGGACAACTTTTCAAAAGAAGGCTAATGAGGATTTTAATGGTCCATGGATGCAGTGGAGCTTCTTCCTTTCTGCTGGGCATATCAGGGTGTGCTGATAATAGTTTGATTAGGTGATCAAGTTTACTGTATAAAATGCAGAGAACTCAATGAAAATGAGAAAGAGATACTCAAAACCTGGGGCACATTATCCATGGGTTTAGGGTTTTCAGCTCTGAATAGCGAATAACGTGGCCAGTGACTCAGTACCAAAGCCCAGTTAGTGACACAGATGTGGCAACCAACCTCAGTTTTCCAGCGTTGTTTGACATCTAAATAAACATCATAGAGCTCATCAATCTCCCGCACTGCTGTGTCTGGCGTGGTGTGCAGAGGGATAATGGCAAACTCACTGACAGCTTCAAAACAAGGCAGAACAGGAAAGATGTCATGGTTAAACAGAGCATGAGTCACAAAGAAACAGAGACTGACTTGCAAGCAAGGGGTTTTTTTCTGAGGCAGAAACAGCTTCTGCTCTGACTGTAGATCAGGGAGATCTCTGTGGCTGCACAGTGACCCCCTCCAGGCACCCAGCTGGGCCTGAGGAGTTGTGCCACTGCAGGCAAATCCTGACCCTGCACCCACACAGCAACGGCTCCCAGGCCATGCCAGCAGCACGGAATGCATCCAGCAGCCCACTGCCCATGGCAGCAGCAGAGCCTTTCCCAGCAGGGCATGTGCAGGGCTGTGGGATTTCCCAGAGGCAGCAGTCCTGAAGGGAAATGCTGCTCTTGGAAGGAAAAGCAGCGTGGGGTGTGGATGCAGCCTCTGGAGCCTGCCCTCTGATGTGCTCAGGTCCAGGCAGTGCTGCTGTGCTGACTTTTTTTGTACACCTCACCCGTTTTGGGAGACTGTAACCAGATGATGAAGGGCTCTCTGGAGAAGACATCCTCATCCCCAGGCTGGGTGTCAGGGTACTGGTAGGTTTGTTTCACTGATACCTGGTTTTGCCTGCAGCAGAATGGACAGGAAAGGGGATGTCACACCCGTGGCTCACTGGGACATGTCCAGCACTGGCCCCATGCTCTGACCCAGACCCTGGGCCATGGTCTGGGATGGACACAGACACACTGGGGTCTGTGCTGGGATGATCCCCACGTCCAGGCACGGCCCAGCCCACCTGCACAGACTGCACCTCTCTGGCTCCCTCGTGGCAAAGCCACCACCATGTCCAGCCCCTCTCCATGGGCTGTGCCCCGGAGGGCAGGGGAGGGGCTGGCTTGTTGGCAAAGGGGGCTCACCCACCTGTAGATGAAGGCATACTGCTCCTTGTAGCTGTTCCTTCCCAGCCTCTCACTGGCCACACACCTGTACTCCTCCTTGGGCCCCTTCAGCTGACTGGAAGGGAAGGGATGTTCCTGAGTTTATTTCTGCACTCACAAGGGGCTGAGAGAGAGATAATTTTGCCTGTGCCCAGGGGTTTGGGCATTGCCTGGCTGACCCCAAGGCAGGTGGGTACAGACACTGAGCCCTTCTGGGGAGCTGGACTCTTGCTCTGTCACTTGCTCTTCACTCCACCCTCTCCCTGCTCATTGCAGCCTCTGTGTCTCCTTCAGCTGGGTATCATGTCCAGCCAGCTGAACGCTGCTATTTCCTCTGGATGTCTGTATTGTCCAGGCAAGCAATCCCCAATCTAAAGCAGTTCCGAGTCCTGCAGGAAGGTGGCTGTCCTGCTGCAGCCTGATGCCAGCCCGGTGAGGGCATTTCTCCTGATTTTTTTTCTCCTTCGGGAACTTCTTTCTAGAAAATTGAATTTAACTTGGTTATACTGATTTTAAAATACGTTCTACAGTGGTCTGGAGCTGCCTTTGCTCCTGTCCCTCAGCGAGACTGCCAGAGTCTGGTCCTTCCTTGGCACTGGGTCAGAGCCCACACCCTTAGATTTTGCCCCAAAGTGGCTCGGAGCAGAGCACAGACTCTTGCCGAGCTTTCCCAATATTTATCCATTTGCCCATGGCCACCCTACCTGGTGAGCCTCTCCACCAGGAGAGGACAAACGCGGTTCTTGCTGTCCTTTATTTCCATCAGCAGCATGATGTCACAGCGGGACACGACCTGCAGGGGGAAGGAGCAGGAGGAAGTTTTGCCCGCTTTTAGGGGATTAGGAAGGGCTTAGAAAGAAGTGGCTACAGGCACGGGGGAAGTCCTGAGAGAAAGAAGTGGCACGCAGCCTGGGACCGTGGGAGGGGACCAAGCTTTTCTGCTTTCGGAGCTGCTGCACGCCCCAGCAGGAACTGGGAGAGGGAACCCGGGAGCAGAATAGTTTCAGATTTAGTGACAAACTTCGGCACCTGACCCTGAAGAGGAAGCGTGGAGGGGAAGGGGCAGCAAAAGCCATTCCCGTGAGCCTGGTTCCACCATCACCACCGCTGTGGGGTGCTGCCTCTGCCCCGCCCCGCTCCTTCCCCACTTTGAACATTCACCTGTCTCAGTTCGGTGCAGATTCTCTGAAATAGCCCCTGGAGCCCAAAGAAACTCCCTGTCTGAAAATGGGGTCCCGACACCAGGGGATGCACACCTCAGGGGGACTGAAGGCTCAGCTGCCACAGCCACTCTTGGGATTCCCCGTGGGAAAGTCCAGCTCACCCAAAGCCCAACATTCTCACAGGGGCTTCCCTCTGCCCCTGGCTTCATTCTTTTTAAACTTTGTGGGTGATTTTTGTCAGGAAAAAAAGCCCCTCTTTGCCCCCTGAAACTTACCCACAATTATCTAGGTGAGCCCAAAATTTAGTATATATTGCCCACAGTGATGACAGTATAGGAAGAGCAGTCTGGGAATGCAAAGCCAAGCAAACCACTCTTCTGTGCCAGTTTGCACTGAAAGGAGCACAACCCAACGATGTGGTGCCATTCCTCATTCTGCACACACTGCCACCTCACTGGTGCCAAGGCCCTCGTTCCTCCTCCCTGTGGCATCTTGCAGGGCATTTGCAAAGCTGCAAGTCTAAAAGGTGGTTCTTTTTAAAACCAGGGTTATCTTCAGCTTTTGCAGAGGCAGCCTGATGGTGAGGCTTTTTTTTTTACAGAAACTGGCAATTGAGTTTTTCAAATTTCTACCAGACTCTAATATGACAGATACTATTTGCTGTCCTGAGAATAGGTTTAATTAGACAAGAATATTTGAGAATAACTAGCACATAAAGAAGGTAAATAATGTATCACTAAACAAAGCTTCGTGTATTCAAAATGAAAATTATTTTTGCTGTGCATTGAGGTTTTCCTCCTTTTGTAACTCAATTTCCAAAGGAAACAGCAAATATTTTTTCTGTCGTATTCCCATGAAGGCTAAAATAACAACACATATTCTGTTCAACCACACGCTGATTTTTACTTTAAGAGTATGATACTTTTCAAATAACTAGCTCTTTTTGTTTTACTTGATGAAAGACAAACAAAGTGCAAGATTGTGCATCTAAGAAACCCTAGAAAACCCAGTGTCTGTCTCATCCAGGCAAACAAACATACCTTCACCACGGCATCGACGACTTCAGGTCTGGCTATTTTAGTTTCTCCAAAAGACCTCACGTTGAAGGAGCAGATTTTTAGGCTCAGAGATGGGTTGAAATGGAAGAATGCAAGTAAGAAGAAGAGCAGCATCTCCATGGACCTGGCAAGATGAGTATCTGTGGCTGTGCCTATGAAGAAGGCTGCGTGTGTTTGTGCCTCCGTCCCTCTGTGGCTGCTGGCAGGACAAACCCAGCTCTGTCAATCATGAACAGGAATCACCATTTCCTCCTTTCCCTCACTTCCAGCTCCCAGCACTAAGCAGCATGGAGACTTTGAACTTCTGCCTGAGGGGACAACAGGCTCTTCTGTGCCAACATCTGAATGCTGGCAGAGCAACAGGTCCACCAGAACCCCCTGTCCCTCCCCAGCAGTGGGATGCTGGCCATGGCTGGGCACCAGCTGGGACCACTCTGGGCCATGCTCAGCTAGGACCAGGCTCCCTGGGCCATGCCAGGCCAGTGGTCAAGACCAGGAGGTGGATGGGGTGGATGGTGAAAGGGTCTGGGAAGCAGCAGAAGGGAAGACTGGGATTTCTGGAGCGCACCAGACGCCCATTGAAGGGACTGCCAGGCAGCCATGGTAGGATACATGATGTCCAGCACTGCCCCTCAAACTCCTCCCCAGCACAGGAGTCTTGGTTTGTGCATGTGAGTCTGGCTGGTGCTGTGTGGTGGTAGGGGACACACAAGCTTGGCTAAAACAACACCTGAGTGAGGATGCTGCAGGTAGGATGGCTTGGTCCCCTGAGGTGGCTTTTGCAGGGAAATCACCCCCCTACCCTCCTAATCCTCCACCACGTGTCAGCCCTCAGCCAGAGACACATCTGTTGGCCCTTAATCAAGTTACAAAGGCAGGAGGTGTAACAAGTGTTCAAGCTAAACGACATCTTTAAGTGTCTTGAATTTTCATCCCCGTGCTTACAGCGTGCTTTCACATCCTCTTTCCTTTCTCTAGGAACACCCAGCCTGCCTGCACTCTGCTGCCCAAGCAGGTCTAGATCCAGAGGCACCAGGACATGCCTGCCAACACTGAATTTGTACCAACCAACTGAACAGGCTCAGATGGAGACAGCACAAAGCACAGAGCATGGAAGGGCTCCCAAAGACCTGGCACAGCTGAAAGCAGTGGGATCTAGGCTTGCTGGGGAGGCAAGTTCTCCAAGGGACGTGCTGCAGGTGTTGGAACAGGCACCACAAATCCCTTTTGGCATCACTAGAATTTGAAGCACTGGCTGCCAGCAAGGAACTTGTCACCACATTACTGCAGCGTTTGCCAGGCAACAGAGCTACCTGGGGAGTGGGCAGGCCATCCTCCAAAATCACAGGGCTTAGGCAGTGCTTCCCCTGCTCTGGGTCTCCAGTGAGCTGTCCCCAGGCAGGGAAGGTGACAGGCTTGGAGGGGTGTAAATCTCCAGCTTAACCTTGCTCAAAGGGCAGCCTGAGCCAAGCGCTTGCGAGAGCAGTCGCAGCTTCAGGGTCGGAGTCATCAAAACCCAGAGCTCTCCCCAGAATCAGGCTTGTTTTGGCTACCCTGGCATCAAAGAGCAAGTGTTTGTTGTGGTGCCCGTGAAGGCTCTGACCCTGAACCGTGGCTGTCAGGGCTGTGTTTATCTTCAGGGCTCCTGGCATATCAGTTACCCCTTTCTCCTCCACCCCAGAGGGACAAACAGCGGCCAGCCGACCTGTGGGGGGTGACACAGGGAGCTCGAGTTCCTTTCTGCAGCACTTTCCTCCCTGTTTACTGCCCTTTCTGTGTATGTTCTCTTTGGTACTTATCAGATCATCAGCATGCTTGGTGTGGGTGCATGAACCCTGACAGCTCAGGGCTGCCCTGCTCTTGCACAAGAAGCTGCTGGTGAAACCAACACAGCCTGGGGTTCTTGTCCCCACTTGGCGTGGTGGCACGTGAGGGACACCCTCTCCAGCTGAGCAGCACCTGTGGAACATTCATTAATAAAGCCCCTGCTCAGCCTGTCCCTGATCCCAGGGCTGGAGGCAGCTGAGGAGGCTGAGGGTGATGCAGAAGAATTTGGGCAAGAGCTCAGAGCAGTGGGTGGGTGCTGCCAGGGCCCTTTGGTGAAGTTTGCTGATGGCCTGTCCTGGGTGCATGGGGGCTGTGGCTGCTGTGTCCCTACCTCTGGAGCAGCAGCTCAGCCCTCCACCTTTCTCCCAGTGCCCAGAGGGTGCTGTGGGATGGATGGGGTGAGATGTGTCCCCTTGTCACATGCCTGCTAAGGGTGTGAGGGTCCTGCAGCCACGTGGGGGTTTCTGCTCTCCCTTCAGGCACAGCTGCTTCCTTTTGGCTGCAGCCCTGACTGCCTGTAGGGAACGTACAAAATTGTTTTTGTTGGCAGAGATGGACTGAGAGGATCTCTGAGGTTTCCTGTGCCTCCCTGGGAGGGCTGGAGGGAGACACTGCGGGGTCAGCCCACATCCCCTTCTGCTCTGGCAGAGGAAGCCTGTCCTGGGCTTGAAGGGCAGCAAAGACTCACGAGATGCTTTGTGAGGGGGGAGCACCCGTGGGGTGCCTGGGGCTTGGCTGGAGCTTCATTTCTTCTCTGTAGGAAAGATGTGGTGTCTGTGGTGTCTGTGTGCTGCTCAGGGGTTTGGCACTGCTGGGGACACCAGTGCTGCTGTGCCCTTTCAACAAAGGGTGCAAAGACTGGCCTGGTCTGCCTGAGCCCCAGTCTGTTGGGGTGTCCCCACTACTCCATCTGACATCCCCATTAGCCTGCTCCCCCAAAGAGGAGGATGGCTGCAGGGAACCAGGGGCAGCATGGCAGAGGTGATGTTGGGTGTGAGGGGCAGTGTGGGGACCAACACCCTCAGGCTGGTGCTCCCCAGGTGCCACCACAGCTCTGTTTTCTGGACAAGGGGCCTCCCCTTCCACATAAGAGGCTTTAAAGTGTTGCACGTTTCTTAATTTTTACCATTTCTACACAAACTGCTGCTCTGTCAGCACCTGCTATGACAGGGAGATGTCCAGGAAGGGCCAGCCCCAAAGATGCCATCACCATAAATGTAGGTTCCTGTGGGCAAACGAAATGAACCTTGGGCTCTTGGTGGCCTTATCACAATCATCAGGCAGAGTGTTTTATCACAGTCTCCTGGACTTTTGAGTTAATAAGTAGCAAAGCACTTGAGCCATTTTGTATTGCTAAAGTTCCTAGCTGGGCTGCAGACCAAATATGGTCATTTGGGAAGTGCTTTCAGTGCCAATATAATGGCAAAAGTTGTCCTGGTGTGACCCTGGGGCATTTTGGTGCAACGCAGGGTGAAAGTATTCGGTGTGCAAGATACGTGGAATGTTTTGAATCAAATCTTTGATACTCAGTTTTTATTTGTAATTCTCAAAGGTAAGTGTTCTACTTAATTAATTACTGTCGAGGCACAATTCCTTTGCTGGTCCAGGACTCTGATAGGGTTTTCTTTTTCAGCTGAATATGTCAGTATTGTTCAGTTGGTTGTTTGAAGCATGACAGCCTGCCCACTACAAGGCAGTCCAAGGAACTCATGATATTTTCAGTTTCTTGAAGGAGGCTGCTTAGCTGAGCTGTAGGAGAGCAGGAGATAATCTGAAATACAGGCTTTGATGCATGACGACAAGATGAGGCTTTGAAGTTAATCCTCTATAAAGATATTGCAGCCACCAAATAAGGTTTTGTGCCAATAAGTACACCCATGTTGTTAGCAGTTAAAGAGGTAATTAAAATGCACATAATATATGCATTAACTTTGAGTAGGGTTAATAAAGTATTTTTAAAGCTGTTATTAGGCAAGTAGGTCTTGCTTTATAATGTTTTAAATGGCAGGAGCATTGTTTTGTCCTGTGTTTGTCCCAGGTTGTGCAATGAAGCCCTTGATGAGTGCCAGGGTGGCTGCTCAAGGTGGTGCACAGAGGAGTTACCCACCCCTGTGCTCACCCAGAGCAACCAAGGTGAGCTGAGACCTTACCCCCGTCCTGGGGGATGAATTTCTGCAGCTCTGTGTCATTGAAGTGGCACCACTCAGGGCATGGCAAGTCCTTCCTCAGCAGCAGCTCCCAGGGAGGGCTCTGGGGCACTCTCCTGCTCCAGCACTCTCCCATGGCCACAGAGCCCTGGGCACTGCTCAGGATCGTGCCCCAGGGCCACCACTGTGCCAGTGGAAATAGATGGGGACAAGTCACCCTGGGAGGATGACTCAGCCCACCAGGGCAGCGTGCAGCCACTTGTTATGATTGCAAACAGCCTCAGCCCATGCCCCGGGGATCCATCGCCCAGCAGTGGAAAATAACACAGAAACCTTTCACCTAGTGGAGCAATGCTGTTCTCAGCTTGGTGAGGAAGAAGCCAGAGCTCTCCACAGCCATCCTGGACTGAATCCGGCCAGAGCTCCCACCTTCCTATGGAAAACAAGACTGTTTACATAAAAGTCTCATGTCCTGGTTTCTGGAGCCACACAACAGCTATTTCCAATTATTTTTAATGTTTTTTTATCATGTGGTTGCTCTTTTCAGAGAGACATTTCGTTTCTCACTGGACCATAAGTCATCCTTGTGGCCACTGTCTGTCCTGCTCACAGGATCAAAGCTGTGCTCCTGTGCCAGAGGGAAGCCCAGCTCCTGACACGGGCATTAGGAATGAGCAATTTTCAGCTGAAGATCAGCACAGCTGGCTCCAAAATGCCAGCAGCCTCAGAGGGTGACCAAGGGGTGACTTGGTCCTTGCCAGCTGTGTGATGAGCTGTCTGTGGGCTGAGAAAAGAAACAAAACCCATGGGGCAGGTCAGGGCAGGCACTGGCATTTAATTTGGGCTTGCCACATTGCAACCATCCCAAACATGGCCTTGCAGGGTCCTGAGGAGGTGCCCACAGAACTGCTGGGGCTTCCTCTGAAGCCTGAGGCTCATCTGCTCTCTGTGGGCACAGGGGGCCCAGCTGTGCCCTGCACTGTCCCCGTTGTTCCCCCCTGTGCCATCCCGAGTGCCCAAGATCTCCTCCCCTGTGCTGGGACAGAGGAGCAGCCCCAGCCCCTGCCTGGCAGAGTGACCAGAGCACTGCACACTCCCAGAGCAGGGCTGTGACCTGTGGGAGCTGTGGCCTTGTCCTGGCAGTGGCTGGCTCAGAGGAGCCCATCACCACCAGAGGAGACTCTCAGTGACTCTTCCCTGTGGCTGCACACTGAGTTTGCAGGACTGGGCTCTCTGCTTAGCTCATGGCATGTTTCAACACAAAACCACCACAGGTCTCTGCTTCAGCTTCTCTATTCTAAGTGCCATCATTTGCTCTGGCTGTATCCAGGGTTATTCCCACCAGGTGGCCTGGAATAGTGGGGTGGGTGATCCATCCCTCCTGAGTCAGCACTGCCCTGCAGGCGTCCCAAGGGAGCTGGGGCCGTGCACGAGAGGGTTGAACAAACAGCTCTGACTGCAGACAATGTTTGAAGGCTTGTGAAATACCTCCCGTGCCCACTTAGGTCACCTTAGCGGAAGCTCAGCTTTGTTTAGCTCAGCTTGACTGAGAAAGAAAACCCAAAACAGTCTAAGCCTCAACTTCATCAGGCCGCCTAAACCCCTTGGTTTTTGGTTATAAATCTCTTCTGACAGTTCATGTTATCAGAAGCTTATGGTTATTGTAGTAAACTCTGACCTGGAAAGCCCTTTACACCAATTATCTCACCTTCCCCAGCCTGCCAGGCCAAAGGGACATCCTTTATCAGAGCACAGGTGGGGTGAGATTTGACCCAGTTTGCATTTACTCAGGAGCTGATCTCATTTCCAATTTAATTAAGTTTCCTAATCATTTTTTGGCATATTTTAAAGGTACACACCAGCCTGATATGTGACCCAGGGGGAATGAAAGTAAATTTGCTTATAGCAGAAGGATTCAGTTGGCAGTTTTAAGAAAAATCAGAGCAGATTTTAAAATGCAAGTTGAAATGCAGCTCCTGAGAACAGTGTAATATGTTGGGAAGGTAAGAGATTTGTAACCTAAGTGACAGACTTACCCCTGAAATAGGATTTTTATAAGTGAGATGCTCTGATTTCAACCTCTGTGTCCTCTCCATGGGAACATCCCTGATCACAGCCCTCCCCTAGACCTGGGAACAGCTGTCCCCCACCCCAAGCTTGCTCCCAGGCCTCATGCAAGGGGGCTGTGAGGTTTCACTGTGGGGTGTAGCACTGCACTCCCCTTTGTAGTTCTGCGGCAATTGTGTCGCATCCCCTTAACACCCCTGTTGTAACCCCTGTTGTATCCACCCTCGTGTCTCCCCGTTGTAACCCTGGTGCTGCCGTATCACATTCCCTTTTTTATCCCTGTTGCATCCCCATGGCAACCCCATTGTAGGAGTTCCGTATCCTCATTGCATCCTTCTTGGCTCCCTGCTGTGTGTCCCTTGCAATTCCCCTTTTACATCTCACGTGCTGAGGCTGTTTGCGATCCTGACCAGCGGCTGCACGCTGCCTCGGCAGGGCGAATCATCTTCCAGGGTTGGGGTAAACCGAACCCTGGTGTAACTGCCCCGCCCTGCAGCCCACTCGCACCCCTCCCTTACCACCCCCGCCAAAGTCACATCACATCACATCTCTCTGTTGCCACTCTGTGTCCCCCACATTGTCCCCCAGCACCTCTGTTATACCTTATATACCTCTCGCACTTCCACTGCAGCCCAGCTGCATGTCCTGCTTTAACCCCACTGAATTCCCATCACAGCTCCACTGGATCCTCCCACTGCCTCCCCCTTTCCACCCTGTTGCAATCCCCATGGAAGCCCCATTACTTCTCCCCTGCATTCCTCTTGCAGCTTCACTGCTTCCCCCCTGCACACCCTCTGACGTCCCCCCACATCCCCCCGCCGTAGCCATCTTGCACTCCGTGCTCCCCTTGTCTCCTTTGTCATCGCAAAGCGGCCCCGCCGCCCCCCGCCTTCCCCCCCGTTACAAGAGCGGCTTTCACCCCAATCTCACTGCCCTTTCACCCCGCCGTGTCCCGCCTATCCCCCCGGCATCCCGCCCCGCGGAGCCGCATCCCCGCCTCTCCGCTGCGCCCCGCGGAGCCGCACGGCGCGGGGGGAGGGCGCAGCGGAGCCGCCGCGTTCCGCGCCCGGCGCTGCCATCGCGGCCAGGCACGGCTCGGATCGGCACGGTGAGAGCCGGGGGGGCGGGATGCGGGGCTGACGGTGGCAGTGACAGGACCGGGGGGGACGTGAGCGGAGGGCGGGGGGGCCGTTCCGGAGTCCCCCTGGTCTCTACAGTCCCGCTGGGGGTGGGCAGAAGATCGCGAGCAAAGATGAAATCCAAGAAAAACATTAAAATATATGTTCAAAGACTGAATTAATTTGCATTTAATTTCCCCCCCTCCCCCAACAATTAATCATTTGGTGGCGAGGGGGTTGGAAGAAGATGATCTTTAAGGTCCTTTCCGATGCAAACCGTTTTATGACTCTAAAGGATTCTACGGTCTCAGCTGCTGCTGCTCGGAGGATGCTGTCATATTGCCGGAGGAGGATGCTTTGGGGAGGACGGAGGAGGGGGGCTGTGCGCTGAGAGAAGGGGCCAGGATGTGGCCCCCGGATACCCCTACCTCATCCTTGCCCAACTCTTTGCTACCCCTCCCCAGGAGGCGGCAGAGTCCGAGCGCACTCGTGACACGGATGTGCCGGGCATGCTCTGCTGCGTGCGTGCGGCAGGATGGGGATGGCGACGGGTCCGGAAGGAGGATGGGCGAGTAATGGATTTCTAAACCAGCAGCTGACTGGCAGCACAGCCTGCTTGGGTCATGCTTTTCATCCACCTTGTGCCCAGGCTGGCTGGCAGTGATGCTGACAGCTTGTCCCTGCATATTCCCAGCCTGGAGCACAGCAGCAGGGTCAGGGACCAGCCCAGACTCTCAGGCTCGGGCTGGAGCTGTGTTGCACAGACACAAATGGCTCAGAGATGGACGTTTTGTGAAGGGCTGCTGCAGAAATAATGATCCCATTTCTGCCATCTATAAATAAATGAAGGTGAAAGGGCACATTTCCTACCCTCAGCTCACCGGAGGCTGGATTATGATTGAGAGCTGTCTGTCTGTGAGAGATCTTTCAAATATTAATAGATATTAAATTACAACTTCACTGTGATTAGCACCTAAAGGATCCCATAGCAAACTACACCACTGGGGAATCATAACAGTTGTTATGTCATCATTTATAGTCAATATTATTTTTCTGGCTGCAGATGATGCAAGGGCAAGGGAGACTCCAAGGAGAAAGGGTTCTCTTGCATGTTTTGGGTTTTTCTTTTTACATGGTTAGTGGTGTGAGGGCTTCTGGGGGGCCCACCTCAGTCATCGAGGTCCCTCAAAGCCCCCTATTTCTGCAGTGGAATCTTAAAATTGGTTGATGCTTTCTCCTTTTCAGATCTTAAAAAAAGAAATTAACATATGCCTAAATGTGCTGCTTAGCTTTCAGCTATGCAGTGATCAGTGAGACATGGACTGTGCTGGGTGCAGGTGGGCTGAGCAAAACCCTGGATGCAACAGCAGTTGTGCAGCCCATTCCTGATGAGCACAGCCCAGGACAGCCTTTGTGCTTGAATGTTGGCAGTGACGGCAAACATGTGATTCCTGTTTTGTGAAATCCCTGCCTGGCCTTCCTCAGGGCTGCCCAGTGCATCAGCTGCCAGTTTCCTCTTCTAACCCAAGGTCCTTCTGCCTTGGGGTGTGTTTTGTGCTGCTGCTGCCTCTCTTGTGGGGCTTGGAAAAAAATTAAAGATACACATGAGTTGCATTCTTGGGTCTTCCCCAGCCTCCCTGGAGTGGCACACTGAGCTTGAAAGAGGAAAAATACCTTTGTCCCATGGCCTTGGGAGTGTCCCCAACATGCTGTCTTCTGTAGTGACCCACAGACCCCTTCCACCTCTCTTTGCAGGTGTTGAGATCCTTACTCGAATCTGACACAAGGGAGGAAGTAGCAAACAAATGGAGATGTGGAGCCTCCCCTTAGCCTCTGTCCTGGGACCATCCCTTTCCCTGGGGTGCCTTGTTTTTGGGATCCTCCCAGGTGGGATGCAGGCTGTGGTGGTTAGTGCTTGCTGCCAGGGTGGGAACCAGTGCTCCTGGTTTGGCATGCCATGCCCTGTGTGCAGCATGCTCGGCGTTATCACTGCCATGATCACACATCATTTATCTGAGTTGCCTAATTGACGTTTCCAAGTTAATTTATGAAGCGTGTGGAGATCCTTCTGAGAAGCAGTAGCAACACTTGGGGCCACTTGCTGTGTCTCTTGGTCACAGGGCACCTCAGAATGATGGATGAGCTGTGGTATGAGAACTTATGGCTGTTACCAGAGGGCTTGTTTTATTTTTAAACCCGCAGCAGCTTAAAAAGCTACTCTCTAGCTGGTAGCCAAGGACTGTGCCAGGGCCTGGGGCAGTGGTGCCTGGTCTCAGTGCAGCAGGGAGGGTTATCATTCCCAGATGGGCAAAGCATTGCAGGGCATTGCCACCGTGGGTGCTCCCATGAGCCAGTGTCCCTGCAGCACGGATGGGTGCAGGGGTGGCTTTGTTGGGCAGGCTGTGCTGGGGACTCTGGTGATGGGGGTTGCCCCTGTCAGCATAGCCGAGCCTGCTGACATTTTCCTCCATCGGAGTTAGCCATGGAAAGCAGTGACGATGCTCTGACCACGCAGAAGGAGGTTCGGAAGTGCCATGGGGCTCCCTGAGCATCCTGGCCCCCCCAGGCACCCGTGGCCAGCGGGGCCCTGAGCGGGGCTTGCCGGGTGTGCATGGCCAGCGCTGGGCTCCGGGGCCTTGCCGAAATGCCCCGGTGTGATGGGGACAGCCGCCCCCAACTGCCCCCGCTCCTCGGCCGTGCCAAGGGCACCTCTCAGGGATTTTCTGGCCTGAAGCAGCCCCTAGAACTCAACCCGCGTGGCTCCGGTGCTCGTGTTGATCGTCCCCCGGGAATTTCACGGCCAAAATCTGCCAGCGAGTTCAGCCCAGCACTTGCCGCCTCCCCGGTAATTTCCTGCGGCTGCGCTCCGATCCAGCCTGTCTCACACCGGGAAGGCTCGGGGGGGGAGGGCAGGGGCACGGAGCGCGTTTGGAAAAGCACCTTTAGGACAAAGAGGAAGGGGATGAGAAGCAGCTTAGCTGGCTTTGTTCTAATAGCAGTAATCACCTGAGGGGCGAGCATGAGCCCGCGGCGCCGGACCGGCCGGGGCTGCAGGCTCGGCTTTCCCCGCCGCGGCTCTCGCTCCCTCCCGATGGCAGCTCGCACTTTGCTCCTGCTTGGAACAAGTGCACGCAGCGGGCTTTATCGTACAAAAGGCCGCATTTACATAAACAAGGGAGAGGTTGGTGCGAAGGTGAATATGAAACGTCTTGAAGGGAAGCTGGTGGCTTGAATACCCCAAACTCACCGGGCCGCCGAGCCTGAGGGAGGAGTGAAAGCGATTTTGACCTTGTTTTTTCCCTCTTCTGACAGTGTTTTCAGCCACTGCCGCTGCCCACAGTGAGCAGGAATTGTGACGAGAGGAGGAGGGGAGCTCCGCAAGGTAAGCCGGGCTTTTAAAAGGCTTTCTCTTCGTTTAGCTTTCTAAAAGTGGTGTGGAGGTGGAGGCAGAGGTGGTGACCCCGTGTCAGGCAGCACAGCGGCTTCCACCGTCCCTCGCTTTTTGCTTCCTGCAGCCTTCTCTCGGTACGGGGCACCAATGGGAACAATGGCGATTTCCCGGGCTTCATTTCTGCCCTGTTTCAGTGACACTGCAAAAGGCAGCGGGCGCTCCGGGGTGAGCTCCCTCGCAGCCCTGCTCGCATGGATAAGGTTTATCGGTTGCATAAAATGTTTATCTATGAACAAGCCATGCTGAGATCAAGGATCTTTCTACAAAATGTTAATTAAATTAATAACGACGTGTTGTTGAGGCTTGAAGACGGAAATGAGGTTTAGCTTTGTTAAGGAGGTGCCTGGTAGAAATATTTACAGTATTCCTCAAATTTCAGTTATTCCTTTTTTTCCCTGGGGGAAGAGGACAAATCTGGCTGATGCTTCAGAGGTTCTGTGCACGGTTTCTCTGGGCTGTGTGTAACGTGGGGGTCCGGTGTGATCCAGTGTGACGCTGTCTGGGGGCGGGAGGCTGTGACTGTGGTGATTGTCATTCATGGCATCACATACCACACACACACACCGGGAGTCTTGCAGGAAGCTGGAAAAAATCTGACTGTCCTGACGCGGAGAAATGTGGAGGTGGTGAAGGGGGGTGAGTGGCTGGTGGGAGAGCAGGCATTGAGGATGTTTCGTTTTACAGCAGTGTAGTGCCGAGGAAAGGGGGAGCTATGAGTTGGGTAGCAGGGGGAATTAGAGGAGATGTGTGTGTGGCAGCGTTTAATCTCTTAATGAGAAAAATATATCCCAGCTGCCTGTGGTAGGGAGAGTTCAGGGACAAACATGACATTGTGGAAGAGCTTGCTATTGCTCCCAGCGTCCTCCACCTGCTGTCCCTGAGCTTTTTCTGAAGGATGCTGGGGAGCAGGGGTGGGGACCTGTTGTCCACAGGAAGTGCTAAATGTGGGGCAGAAGTGAGGATGTGGGGGTGGGGTTAAATTCGTTTCTGCTAAGGGCTGGACACCAAAGAGTGCCCTGCCAAGTTGTTTCCTTCTGTTCCCAAGTCCATTAATAGGCTCTGCTTCCTTGATTAGTCGGTGCCTGTGCAGAGCGGTAATGAGAGCTGGGCTCAACCCATCAGTTCTAGGTCAGTGGTTGTGTGCTGGGGATTTCAGATCAGGCAGGGGGAGAGAGGGGACACAGGGCTGGATGCCTGCCTCCAAAAAGAAGCGTGGAGCCTGACAGAAGCTGGCCCTGCCTGCACTCCTGGTGCAGGGGGGAAAGGCTGCCTGCACCCCTCGGGGGGCTGTGCTTCCTGTGTCTGCAAAGTGTCCCAAGGGCCACGTAGTGCCCTGTCACCCCAGACATGTTCTGTGCCTGTTGGGAGGCTCATTGCCCGTTTGAGATGTGCACTCCTGAGAGGATAACACTGCAGTAATTAGATCCATTAAGGAGCCCCCCAGGGTGGGTTTTAAAACTGAAGGAGACTTTGCTGTGCTCCTGAAGGATATCTGCCTCTTGCTGAGCTGCTTTCCCCCTCATCTGGCAGCAGAGTTCTCATCTAGCAATGACTTGTCATAATTTCTGGTGGTTAACATCAGAACTTTCCCTAAATGCAGGCAGGTGAGGCTGAGCAGTGAAGAGCAGCATGGACCTGGATATGCTGAACATGTTTGTCATTGCTGGTGGCACCCTGGCTATCCCCATCCTGGCCTTCGTGGCCTCATTCCTGCTCTGGCCCTCGGCGCTTATCCGCATCTACTACTGGTGAGTGTGTGAGCCCCGCTGCTCCCAGCGTGGTGGGGGGAACCTGTGCCCTGCAGAGCCCCCCCACACAGGGGACAGTGCTGTGAACAGAGCTGGGTGACCTGAGCTCCTGCAGGGCCGTGCCAGCTGTGTGCAGATTTCAATATGTCTGGCAGAAGAAAATGGCATTTTCCTATTGGATTTTTGCTGCTGAGGCCTGTGTCTGTCAGGCTGTCCCAGGGGTTTGACTGTGCCAAGGGGCAGCTGGCCAGGCTGCCACTGCAGTGCCAGCTTGCAAGATCTCTCCAAACCTCTTTGGGTTGCTTTCCCCAAAGACAGGAGTGAGACTGGGGAAAGCACTGCCGTGGCAGCCTGTCCACCAGCCTGGCAGCTGTGGCAGTCTGGTGACCTCCCACCTCATCAATGTGCCTGTGGTGTGGGTGTCCCTGGGCTCACATGCTCCATCCCAGCTGACAGCCTGCTCAGCAGGCAGGGACTTTTCTCTCATTACTAGTTACAGATGAGGCTTTTCTCATCCTCTTTTTCTTCTGGAATGGAGCATCAGAGAAGATGGAGGGATGTTTTTCCTTATCCCCTTGAATCTTGTCATTTCTGATACCAGGAGGCAAGCACTAAATCCTTCAGTCCTCTTTTGTCCCTGGAAATCAGCGATAAGCCCACTGGCAGCTTTCCTCTCTGGGTTTGTTGCAAGGAAAAGCTGGAATAACTCCCTTCAGAAGTCAGGGCAGGGTCTCATCCCCCAGCGTGGAGCAGGCAGCAGCAGCAGACAGTGCAGGCAGAGCAGGCAGTGTGTCAGGCTGCCCTCACGTGCTGCTGGTGGATGGTGGCTCCTACAGATCAGCTCAGGGGTGTTTCCAAATCCAACTGACCTCCTGTGAGAGGAAGCTGTTTGTCCATCACAGTACTCAGGTGCAGCAATGGGATGAAGCCAGTTTCTAAAGGCACTTTAATTATTAGCCTTTTATTCACAGCATCTGAGAGGAGAGAGGGAGCATGGGATGAAAACCCCAGTGGTGGGATCATCACTCTGCAAAGGAGAGCAGGCAGTGTCACAGCCTTCTGCTGCCCCATGGATGTCTGGGTGGTACTGGGCTTGGCAGTCAGCATGGTTCATTTCTTTGGATATATGAGCGGCTGGTGGAAGCCAAGGATGGACTGAGGTCCTGAGGAGGATCCCTGGAAAGCCCTGCTGAGTGAGTGTGGTCAGGGTGAAGCCTTCAGCAGCCGCAGGCAGGGATAGCAGGGCAGGGCAAAGGAGGTGCAGGGTCTGATGCCAGGAGCTTGGAGGAGCCAGGCTGAATGGAAGGTAGAGAATGCCCTGTGGCCTTTGTTCTTTTCGGGTTGCAGATAAGGAGCTGAGTGAAAATGCACTGTGGGCAGGTTGGTCTGTGTTTGGGTGAGGGAGGGAGCATGTGAGCAGGGGTCAGAAGGACTGTCTTCTTTTGAAGGGTGTGGTCCCCCCACCTCTCCTTTCCAGCATTTCTGGCAGTGTAGACTTCTTGCAGGAGTAATTGCATTGCACTGTGTGTCACGGGCACCTCTCTGGTTAGGGATAGTGGACAGGAAGCGTGGGTTTGCCCTTACTCTTCCTTTTCTGTTGGCTTCTTTCCAAGTTGGAGTTTTTTGAAGGGTGAAATTTCTGCGTTTCCCCACCAGCAGAGGCAGGAGAGGTGCAGGCAGCACGCTGTGCTCCCTCCTCTTTCAGCCCCGTGCAGCTCCAGCTTTGCGCACTGCTCCTGGGAGGTCCCAGGGGAAGCTTCTCCTTCTTCCATGATTCCCTGCCCCTCCTTCTCCTCACTGCCAGTCTGTGTCCTCAGCTGGTGCAGTCAAGGGTCATGCTGGGCCCCCTCACCATGGCCTCACTGCTTTCCCTGCCACTAATGCGCCTTCCTGCCTGGCAGGATATGCAGGGCTGCCCCGCTGACCCCAGCCCTGGGACCGCTCTGCCTGTGCTGCCACAGGGGTTAATCAGTTTAGCTGCTGCCACTAAGTGAGTTAACACCTTGTGGGGGATCAGTTCAGCTTTGCACAGATTATTTTGCCTTCTGCTGAATTGATCCATTAGGATCAGTTGCTAAAAATGTTATCATCTTGCCCATCGGTAGTTCACACCAGTGCCTTTGAGGCAAGGACTCTTAAGACACTTATTAGGGAGAAATTCACCTCTCCTTGTAGGACCAGCACAGAGCTGAGATGCTGCTTAGCCCCACTAACTCCCTTGAAAAAGGGATTATGCTAAAAGAGGATTTCACTATGCATAAGCTTTGAGTGGGCAGAGAGGAAGGACAGTCCAGAAGTGTTGGTGACCTTGCTCTTGTGTCTTAAATAAACTCTGCTACAGCATATAAAAGTACTTGCCAGTGTCTTGGCCACGAGCAGTAGCCCAGCAGCTGTCCTGAGAAGGGTTATATGTGAGCACAGGGGAAAGGCAGACAAAGCACCCCCATTCTCTGCTTGGGCTGCACGTACACATCATGTGTCCCAAGTGTCACCGATAATCTCTGTCCAGGTCCTTCTGGCCAGCAGTTTCGCTGCATCCTCTGAGCAGGCTGCAAGCACATGCTGGCAGAGCAGTCTGCCTCTGCTTTTAGAGGAACAGCCTTGGGGTTAGCCTGCTATCTCCTGGGCTGCTAAACCCAGTGTAAGGGTGGTCCACTCCAGTCCTTCGTGTGTGTATAAATACGTTTTCAAAGGCTGTCTAACTGGTCCATGGGAAGTGGGTTTCTGTGGTGCTCCAGGGTGGCATGGTTGTTTTGGCTGGGAGCTGATGTGCTTGTCTGTGGGGTGATGTACCCCCATTGATGCAGGACTGTGTCCAAATAACCCTGTGGGAGATCCACCTTATCCACCTGGGAGAACTGTCTCCCTTGGCCTGCCCATCCTGTACGCTGCCTTGCCACCTGTGCTGCCCTTCTCTCTTGTGCCTCTGTCCTCATACCAGCCTTTGGGCATCTTCTCTTTTAGCGTTGTTATTTTGGCCCACTTCCATTGCTACATGAGTTATTTAGGGTATTTTTTAAAGTTCTTAACAGACAGAGTGTCTCCACAAACCATGTGCAGTGCAGCCAGCAGCCAGTACCACCCTATCCAGGGACCAGATGCACAGGTTAATCCCAGTAGTCCCATTATGGCACCAGTGAGAGCCCAGCCTAACTGGCCTTAGTAAGCCAGCAAACCTGTGGCTGCCTTCAGACTTGTCACCTGGCTTAGGTGGTGGCTGGGCCCTGGTCCTGTCTTTCTCACTGGTGTTTTGTCCTTGTTTCCAGGTACTGGCGCCGAGCCTTGGGCATGCAGGTTAGATATGCCAACTACGATGATTATCAGTTTTGTTACTCCTACAGAGGAAGAGCTGGGTACCGACCCTCCATCCTGATGTTACACGGGTTCTCAGCCCACAAAGACATGTGGCTGTCCATAGTCAAGGTGGGATTCCATTTCTATCATGTTGCTCCTTACTGAGAATTGATGGTCCTGGGCTTGGGGGCAGTGTGAGGGACCCAATGATGGCATGCATGGGATGGGATGAGCTGCTTATCTTCATGCCCATTGCTTGTTGTGTCCGTTCACCCTATAACATGCAGAGCTGCAGAGGAAGAGCAGTACACACCTGCTGCCTGCATGGGAAGCAAGCCTTGGCCATGCTCTCTCATCATGTCATCCTTGGTACATAAGCTGATTTTTTTTGGTGCACGAGCAACCAGGGCTGCCAGGAGGAGAGTGACCCCCCCTGCTCCCACCCAGGCTCCCCACTTGCCATCCCTGGGCTTTGCAGCAGTTTCCCTGCCCTGTAATCACCCCTGATTTGTTTCTTCAGTTCCTGCCAAAGAACCTGCACTTGGTATGTGTGGACATGCCTGGGCACGAGGGTACGACCCGCTCGGACCTGGATGATTACTCCATTAGTGGGCAAGCCAAGAGAATACACCAGGTAAAGCTCCAGCATCACATCACTTCTGCAGAGGGATGTGGGGACATGAGGGATGCTAAGCCCCATGAGTCTGCCTTGTGTGGTCCCACTTTCTCCCTTCCCAGGCAGCCAGAGCCACCAGCCTCAAGCTTTTGAGTTGAATTTCTCTAATGACCTGACCCAATACTGTTGTTTTCTCTTTCCTAACAATGCTCCTTCTGCTCCCTGCCAGTTTGTGGAGTGCATCAAGCTGAACAGAAAGCCCTTTCATCTGGTTGGCACTTCCATGGGGGGAAATGTTGCTGGTGTCTATGCTGCTCAGTACCCAGAAGATATTTGCAGCCTGACCCTCATCTGTCCTGCAGGTGGGCAAGGCAGGGGAGGCAAGACAGAAGGCAAGCAGAGCTGGTGCAAAAGCCCAGGGCAGTGCTGGAGGCAGCATAGATGTGTAGAGCAAGCATTTAGAAATAGTTTGTATTTACACTCTGGAAATCTCTGGCAAGGCACAAAAGAAAATCACAGCTTTGTGCTGACTGCTCTTCTCCAGGGGTTTGGTCTTTGCCCACTCTGCTTTTGTTAGAGTCAGGACAAGGGCAAATGGGACAAGTTCCGCTCTGGAGGAAAATGCCTTTTCCCTTGGGAGGGCAGGCATTTTACACAGCATGTCTGCAGCCTCTCAGTTCAGGAGAGGGAATCAAGACTGCAACAGGAATGGCCTCCCCATTCTGGCCTCCTGAAAGCCCTGGTGTGCTGAAGGCCTGGGACTTTGGGAGCTGGAGAGCTCTGACCTCCCACCTTTGCATGCCTGGTGTGGGAAGGACACTTCAGGGCTGGGCACAGGTCAGCAGGGTGTCCCCTCCATCCCCTCCATCTCCAGCATTCCCTGGACAGGGGGCTGAGGGAAGCCTGGGCAAGATATACTGCAGGAGGCTCAGCAGGCAGGGAGCTTCTCTGCCGGGGAGGCTTTGCTGCATCCCAGTTGTCATAGCAGCTCCTTTCCCCTCCCACACAAGGAAAGCTGCTTCCAAATAAGCACTAAGGAATGAAACAAAGCAAATGTTACCTAGCTACCAGGCTCTGAGGGTGTCAGGTTCCCACTCCCCTCTGGGAGAAGTGTTGACTGCCCCTCTGGTTGTTTCTGGATGTGAAACCTCTGTGTGGGGGCTGCAGAAAGCTTTAGGATTAAATTGCTGGGGAATTTTTCTTCAGTGGTGCGTGCAGAAGGGGCTGCTGAAATTTTCTGTCCAACCCTGTGCAGTGGCAGCCTGGGCACTGGTGCTTGCAGCTGATGACCACATAAAAAAAAGCACTACAGCTTTTGCTGAAGTAGTCATGCATGTCTACACCTCGTGCCATGCCAGCCCATGGGGGTGCCAAGCCCTGGAGCAGGGGGGAGGCTGGGTACCTCTGGATGCATATTGAAGTGGTTGTATGTACAGATGTTTTCTTCCCCTCTTTTTATAACATTTTTTTTAAAGAGCGAGCAGGCAGGAAGCCAGAGGCAGGGATGAGGGAGGTCAGTACAAGGATGTTTTTTTGTTTGGGCTGTTTGGGGGGGATCTCATCCGGGTTTTAGCTTGTTCACCCCTTCTCATTTCACCCAGGGCTGCCAAGTACCACTGACAACAAGTTCATTAAGCAGCTGCGGGAGCTGCAGGAGTCCAAACGCATTGACAGGATCCCGTTAATCCCCTCCACGCCCGAGGAGATGGCAGACATGCTCAAGCTTTGCTCCTACGTTCGCTTCAAGGTGCCACAGCAGGTGAGAAGCCAACACGGGCTGTGGAGGCTGGGAAAGGGCAGCTTGGAGGGGGTGAGCAGGTTTGCTTCTCCCTGAGACTGCAGAGTGGCAGCTGAGGCAATGCTGGGAGTAGAGCTAGAGCTGCCAACCCTGCCCTCACCCAGGTGAGACACACCCAGCCCCACTCCCAGCACTTTCCCTTCAAACGCTCTTTTTCAAGCTCCCTCTGGCAGTCCTTGCTGGAATTCCTCCCTCCATTAAGTTTTTGGCAGCAGGCTGGGATGTAGAAGGGTTTTTTAGTAAATATGGCTGGCAGGAAGCATTAAATAACTAAAGCAGCTGTTGTCTGATGTGGAGGGGGATTGTTCACTGCTTTTTAAGTAAAAGTCATGGAAATGTTAATTGTGTCATTGTCAAGCAAGAGGAACTTGGTGAGGGGCTGGCTATTAAACTAGTTTTCCTTAGGAAGTCTGGAGGGAGTAAGATTGGAGAGTAAGAAAAAAATATAAGGTAATGCCAATATCTTTTGTGTTTTTGGCAAAAGAATACCAGAAGGAAGAAACGTGCAGTCATGGCTGAGGTGGCTGCTGGCCAGGGGCAGAAATTGGGTCTGCATCATAAAAGACAATATTACTTGTTGCTGAAATATATGTTGCTTAAGCATGGTTTCAACAGCCCCACATGCTTAGGAAGAAGCTCATGCTGGGGCCGGGCTTGCTGGGCAGACAAGGGCTGCTCTTGAGTGCTCTTGGGCATGCTCAGCCCTGTGCAGGGCATGGATCCCCTCCAGCAGCTCTCCTCTGCTCTCCTGCAGATCCTCCAGGGCCTTGTTGACGTTCGCATCCCACACAACGAATTTTACCGGAAACGTAAGTGCATGGTGCAGCCTCCTCTCTTTCTCCTCGCTCCTCATTGGGCTTTCCAGCAGGATCCCTGGGACATGGGGACCAGCTGTTCCCAGCCCCCATGTCCCCAGCGCAGGGGTGGCCCCCAGCATCCCCATGCTGTCTTGCTGAGGGTGGGAGAGGGCAATGTCATTGACAGATTTGGGGACACACCTTGGTCACTGGTAGCAATGCACTGCCACTCCCACTGGTGACGGGGCTGTTGCTTCACCCTCGCCCTTCCATCTGGGCTAACAAGCACCTATGAGGAGATGGTTTGGCTGAGAGCCCCTCTGCAGCTGGGCTTGGTGGCAGGGTGAGGACAGCCCATCATCTCTGCATGGGTTTCCCAGTGAGGGAATACTGGCAGGACTGGCCCACAGGGTCCCCTTTGAGACAGGAAGGCAAAACATGTCCCTGTGGGACTGACTCTCCTCTTGCCCCATCAGTGTTTTTAGAAATCGCGGATGAAAAGTCCAGGCACTCTCTCCACGAGAACATGAGCAAGATCAAAGCACCGACACAGGTCATCTGGGGAAAGCAGGACCAGGTAGGCAGCCCCTGTGCATGCCCCACAGACCTGTCTCCATCTCTGCTTGTGCCCACCCACAGGGGCACGGCGGGGCTGAGCTGTGCACCGCTCTGCGGGGAGCTGGCACACGTGTCCGGGTCCCCAGAGGATTTGGACACAGGGGGATGGGCAGAAAGCTGACAGCCAGCTTTCCAGAGGGAGGAGAGGGCAGTGCCAGGGCTGGGGAGTGCTGGGGGGCAGGTGGGGGGTAGGTGCCAGCACTGAAGCAGGCAAGGGCTGGGAAGAAGGATAAAGTGTCAGCAAAGAGAGGTGTCCTGGCAACTGGGAAGAGACGTGCTGTTTGTGGGCAGGCTTTGAGGCAAAATCTTAGAGTTTGCTTCAGAGGCAGGAGTGGGAGGGAAGATGTGGGAGGAAGCAGGCTGAAGGCATGCAGAAGGCTCTAAAAATGCAAAGATGCAAGTGTTTGCTTGCAATGATACCTGTGCATTGAGACAGCAGCCAAAAAGCATACAAGAGAGTTCCCTGCTGCATGCTGAGGCTTGCACCAGGCAGCCTCCCTGCCCTGTCCCCAGGCAGGGCGCTGGCATCACAAGACTCTGTCTGCATCCCTGCTCCACGTCTCTGTTGGACCCAACAAGGCTTTTGCAGTGTCCAGCAATCCCCACCTCTGGCTGTGGCAGTGACTGTTTTTTCCCCTGCCATCCAGGTCCTGGATGTTTCTGGTGCCAGTGTTTTGGCAAGCGCTATTCCCGACTGCCACGTGTACATCCTGGAGAACTGTGGGCACTCCGTGGTGGTGGAGCGGCCCCGCAAGACAGCCAACCTCATCCTGGAGTTCCTGGCGCTGCTGCACAGCATAGACAACAAGAAGCAGGCGTGAGCATGGCAGGGAGCCAAGTGCCCATGCCAGGTTAAATTGTAAAGTACTGCAGCTTTGATACGTTCTCAGGGATCTTGTATGAATTGGGGTCAATGTGCCAAAGTCCCTGAGGAAGGCAGAATCACTGATACCTAAACCTATAGCACCACTGGCACAGCAACCTGGGGTCATTGAGCAACCTCCATAGATGCAGGAACAGAAGCAGAGTATCTCCCTTTTCTACTTAGAGGTAAGGTAGAAATGAGCTGAAATCGCCCAGTGCTCATCACACAGCCACCCATCTTACCTGGGTTACCAGCACGTAGTTGTTCATGACATTTACCTAAACTATATATGAAATGTAGGAAGATATCTGGAATCCTGGACTGAGACTGAGACTTACAATATTTTTACTACTTTAGAGTCCATCGTGTTGCATGCTGCTGTGCTGTAAGACAACCCCCAAGTGCTCCAGGCATCTGCTTGAGTGCTCTTTGTGTAGCTCCTTATCTCATGATTTATCCAGAAAACAACAGAAAACTTCATGTGTGGAAGTCCAATGACTGTGTGTGCAAAAATGTTTACACTCTGAGTGGGTTTTTCTAAATCTCTGAATAGCTCCTGTGTATTTGTAATGCCTTAACGTTGCCCAGGGCGTGGTGGCTGTGCACAGCCCACCTTGCCCAGGGTTGGTTCTACCTGAGGGTGGACACAGCCAGTGACAACGGGGTGCAGGCAGTGGCTTTGGGCCACTGTGGGACTGGGGCAATGGGAACGCCCAGGGTGACTCGTCCCCGAGCCCGAGTCAGCAATAAGCCCATGGCCAGGCTGTGGTTCAGCCACCTCGGGTGAACTCCTGTCTCAGCTCCTCTATCACATCGTGCTGCTGAACACCTGGATGTAAATAACGATTTTCTTAATGAATTCTGTGAATTCTGCAAAAGCCAATGCCACCGGAACAGGCGTGAAGGGTGGGAGGGGCTGTGTGTGACCAGCACGGGGAATGGTGAGGAGGGCTCAGCTCACCCACGAGGTGCTGGGCCCTGGTGGGGAAAGGTACAATGTACCTCTGCATCCTCTCCATGATTACAGCTCCTAAGAGTGAAACTGAGGGTAGAAACAGGCAGTACAGGCAAGCTGCACTCTACAGCCCGCAAGGTGATGTTCAGGGATGGATCCTGCACCTCTCCAGGTGTGCTCCTCACTGCCTGTCCCAGGGACAGAGCACTGGCCCAGGTCTCAGGCAGGACCAGTGGATGCTGGAGGGTAAGGCAGTGTATGGTGCCCTCAAAGGCAAAGCAGCACGTGGCTGTCACCTCTCAGTCACCCCCAGCCCTCCTCGGGGGGTGACAGTGGGTGCTGTTAGAGTGTCCCCCTGCCCCAACTGGGAGCACTGGCTTGTGGTGCTGACAGCTTCCTGAGGTACCCGGATCTGTACATACATCTGAAACTCCCCGTCAGCTTCTTGGCTCTTTTTAAGAGAAGAAACATTGTTCTTTTAGAAAAATAGAAATTTGCTGTTAATTGCTTGGTTATTGTTTCTACTACAGGAGTTGATTTAAAGAAACAAAATTGCTGATAGTTTTATGTGGTAAAAGCCAGAAAAACTTGTTTGGTATCTATATGGCTTCTCATGCCACAGATTGCTGTATGCAAAGGATTTATATGGCTATTAAAACCTAGTGATTTAAGGAATCCATGGTGCAATGACTATTTTTTCCTCTGAAGAAGAAGGTGGCTATGGTGTGGGATGATACAGGGGTCTTGCTCTGCTGCTTCTTTCCAGCCCACATTTCTGGGAGATACAGGTTTTAGCTCAAGGAATTTTTCATAATGGAAAGAGAGATGTTGAAGACCAGGAAGGCTCAAGTCTCATTTCTTCAATGAAAACACATGTTTTCCTTTTTTCATATTAGGAGGAGGTGGCACCAAACACTCAAGAGGAAAATAAAACCTCAAGGGGCAAGGGAATTAGGTTTTAAGCACCAAGATTCCTCTTAAAACTCTTGCAAGCGTGTTAAGTACTGATTTCATCTATTATTGCAAGTCTTACTGAATTCACACACTGCGCTAGGAATAGCATTACATCAATTTACAGGCAAAAGTATTTGCATTTCTCCTTTCCCCAGGAGGCTTTTGAGGCTCAGCAGCTGCATTGTTTGCCAGAGGAGCTGCAGGGAGGGCTGAGGAGCATCTTCCTGGCTTCTGATGCCCCTGCCCATGCCCTGCCACTGCCCCACTGCTGCAGTGATGCATGCATCAGGGTGACCCTACTAATGATCACAGCACAGGGGTGGGAGGGGGCTTCTGCCCCACAGGTAGGGCTGAGGTTGGGGTAGTCCAGGGCATCTGCACCATATGTTGCAGCCTCTTGTGGTTCAGCAATAAAACCCCTCAGGTCTATACTGGAGGGAGCCCAGACTGGCCCCACACCAGCTGAGCCTGCTGGAGAGGCAGGGATGGAAGCTGCCTGCACCTGCAAACACACCTGGCTGCTGCTCCCATTAACCCTCATTTCCTGCTGGGAATTGCCAGAAAAACCCCACACCAAACAAGGCTTGCTCCCTTGGTTTTGGCTGCTCTCCCCTTGGCACTGAGCCCCCAGTGACCCCTGGCCACCACCCAGGTGCAGGTATGGCTCTAGGCTGGTTATGGGGCTTGGGAAGGGGCAGGGACTTTGGCTACTCCTGGTGGGGTTTTGTGTCTTGAGGGCAGAATTGATGGAACCATAAGGAAACTCCTGGATCCCAGTTGTGGCAAGCCCAGATCCTGGGAACCTGCACCTAGCCTGAGCATCCTGGCGTGTCAGGAGGGAGGAGGTGTGCTTTTGGTTTGTGGCCTCATGTGTAAGTATTGCTTTCTTGTAGCTGTGTGGCTGAACCAGGTGTGTAACGGGGCTGGGCTGGGTCATGAGGCTCATGGAGGTAAAGGTTCACACAAAGCTAAGTGAGGAGTAGGCCCTTGGTCGTTGTGGGTCTTGATAAGGCTGTTGCACTGTATCCTGAAAAGAGGCTCCAAAACACAACAGGGCTGGCTTGAAATAAATCTAATATTGCCTCTGAGCAAGCTGTTTTGCTGCTGAGCATCCAGGTCTGTGGTGTTGTCTGCTCCTGGAGTGTTGCTGGGAGCAGGAGGGACAGAGCTGGTGGCAGCCAAGTCCCTGGGTACTTGGTGTGTGCTCAGCTGATGCTGAAAGGGAAAATGTGATGGCCTTGAAACATGAACCCAGGGAAACCTGGGCTGGGTCCTGTTCCATGCAGCAGCAGGCAGATGCTTGTCTGCAGTGGAAAAGCATCTTTCTCCCTTTTTTGCCCAGATTAATTAACATTTTCTGCCTTGTGGGAGGGTTTCAGCAGCACATGTCTGTACAGGGCATGCTCTGAAGGGCAGAGTGATGCTCAGGGGTCTGGCACCGTTTTGGGAGCTGTGATGGGTGCTGCCCACTCTGGCAGGCCACCATTCAGCTGAGCCTTCCCCTGACCCAATGTGTGTCACAGTCCTCTCAGACACATTATTTTTCCCATGGGAGCCCGGGTGGGAGTGTCCTGGAGCTCGGCTCCCCTCACCCACTCCGGAGGGGACACCGCACCCCAAACCCCTGTCCCTGTAGTGGCGGAGGCACGTGCTGCCGGTGGCTGCCTTGTGACATGGCCAGGGTCCCCTGCGAGTGCAAGAAAAACCATACAGGATGTGGTAGGGGGTTCAGGTTGGGTTTTTTTCCTTTGGGAGGCCGTTTTCCGGCCAGCAGCCTCTTGGGGGCGGCTCGGGATTGTTCATGAAACCCTCGCTGAGCCGCTGCAGTCGGTGACTTCTCCCGACCATTCCCTGCCCGACAGCGCTGCCTGTCTGCTGCCTCTGCCCGCAGCTCCGGGCACCGAGAGCGAACCTCCGCTTTCCTTCCATGCAGAGAAGACAGGCTCCCAGGTTGATATGAATCTTGCTAAGGCTGTTTCACTATATCCTGGGAAGAGGTCCCAAAGCACAACAGGGCTGCCTTGAAAAAAAAAATCTAATGCTGCCTCTGAGCGAGTTGTTTTGCTGCTGAGCATCCAGGTCAGTGGTGGGAGCAAACAGCCATGAGCAGGGTGCTGTGACAAGGTGACAGGGGCTCCGGTGGTTGCCGGGAGTCAGGCAGACAGCAGACAGAGCCATCTCGCCCCTCTCAGAACCCCTCTTTCCCAGAAACCTCGGGTTTGCTCTGGAGAGCAGGACCCACAGCCAGCCCTGGTGTGCAGCTCCGCTGGTTTTTTTGGTTTGGTTGTGTTCTGGAAAAGCTGCACAGGAGCACAGGGTGAGTGGGCAGGGCTCTGGATCAGCGCTGGGGTTTGTGCTTCCCGTGGGATTGCAGAGCATTCCTGGGCTGGGCTCTGGCTCGCCTCTGCTGGGTGCCCTGTGTATTCTTGGGTGGATAACACAGAGCCTCTCAAGGAACAGGCACGTTCAGCTGCAGGGAAGGCTTCACTCAGCTCTGCCATGGCCTCTGCCTTTGCAAGCCAAGCTTTGGGAATGCACAGGTGAGCTTGAGTGCCAGGTCAGTGTCCATCTGTGCACTGAAGGAGCAGCCTATGCTGCTCCAAAGCCATTTCATGGGACAGTAGTAATGTAGAGCCAGGAGAATCTTCAGAGACCATGCAGGCCATCCCCAGATCATCTCCTGCATGAGCCCTGAATGTTCCCACTGGTCTTGGATGCTCCACCGCAGTTCCCCAGGAGCTGATGGGCTCAGAGGGCATCCTAATGAATAGCCTGAAACTGTGTTGAAATTTGAGCTTATTACTTCTCCTATTCCCATCAGATGCTGTCAGTCTTCACAGATCCCTGCAGCTCCCTCTCTCATGTTCACAGATCTCCTGTGTCCAGGATAAAATCCTGCAGGCTTTGCCAGCTGCTCCCGTACCTGGAGGGAGAACGCAGGCAGCTGGGCACAAGACCTGGGCTTGCACTTTGCTGGCTTCAACAGCGGGTATCTTGCGACAGTGTTTCAAGGGCAAACATCCCAGTCAGTTTGGGCTACAATAAATAAATAAATAGTAACAATAACAACCCCTCCGCCACCCAAATGAGGTGGCTCAGCCTATGAGTCACCCTTCCCTGCAGCCTTGATCCCCAGCCTGCTTTTGCACACTGGTTATTCATACCTGGAAGCAGAATATGGTGTAAGTCTTCCCAAAACTACTTCTCCTTTGCCCATGCGTTTGGTTTTTTTTCTGGTGGGGTTGGGTTTTTGTTTGTTTGTTTGTTTGTTTGTTTGTTTTTTGTCTATTTGCCAAGATCATCTGTATTCTACCACAGCCCTGCAGTACATCCCCTTGGGGCAGTCTCAGCTGAGCCACTGATGGAGCTGTGGAGAATCTCCCACTGTCTCCTCCCCCTTCCACAGGGAACCTCGGGTAACTAATGAAAAGAATTTTGCTGCATGTTTTGCAGCCATCTTGCAGCTTGAGTTTGTCTTGAGCTTCTTTATTTTCCCAGTGGGAATGACAGAGTCTTGCTGAGCAAAAACCCTACTAAAGAAATACAGTCCTTGCTGCTCTCTCTGCTTCCGGGGCCTGTTGCTCTATTGCAAAAGAAAATTGATTTGGAGTGACATGACTAATTCTTATTGACCACCCTGACCATTTCCAGGTGCTCTGTAGTTCCCTTCCCAAGTTGTTCGGGAATGCCATGGGACCAGATCCAATGCCTGGAACATGTTTGCCTTAGCGTAAATAACCCCTGGTGGTGTCCATGAGGTTGGGAAATATTTGGAGTCCTGCCTTCGACCCTGTAGGCAGGAGAGGTCAGTGGCTTGTTTGCAGATCCAGGTGAAGGCTGGAGCACATAGGGCTGCTTGGGACCATGGGTGTTGGGAGTGGAGACCCCACAGAGGCTTTTGTGCCCAGGGGGTCCCCTGGCATCCCAAATTCCAACATCCCAGCTCCCCGGCAGTTGTGGCGAGGTGGCACCAGGTGGCAGCAAGGCACCAGCACGGGGAGCTGCTGCAGCACTGAGGGGAGCAGAGAGCCGTGATGCTGCACTCCCTACCCCAAACTGCACCCGACGGGTCCAGCTCCTTGCTTGGGGCTGATGCCCGGGCAGGGTCTGGTGTCTCTGGGGGACCTGGGTCCTGTAGGTGTCCCCAAGCCATGAGTTACCCGTCCAAGGGCAAAGCCCAGCATTCCTGTCCCATGCTTGGAACTGGATGATCTTGGGGTCAAATTCTCTCCTTCCAGAAGACGACTAGACTTTAAAGTTTAAGGGCAAGTCACCCCTGCAAGGAGTTAAATAATTAACCTGTTTTGCAAGAGCCTCAATTTGGCCTGCAAGCAAACCCTTCTGTGCTCCTGGGGATGCTGTCACCAGCTCACAAATGTTGGTCTCGGGTCCTGGCTCAGAAGGGGGTGATGTGAGGGATATGAAAGAAGAAAACAAGGTGGTGCTGGGCCAGGCCACCACTGCTGGGAGTAGTGTCAGTCCATGCATCCCGTTCAAGGGGGGCTGGAGGAGGTGGGGGTGATATATCTACTCCTTTGTCCCTGGAGAAATGATGTCAGGCCTCCCATCCCACTCAGCTCAGGAGAGCCCGTGCAGCATTCTCCTCTCCTCTCTGCATCTCTCTTCAGAACCTGTTCCCCTGCCAGCAGCTCCTGTCTGAGCATCCAGAGAACTGGGCTCAGAAGGGCTCCTGCAATTTTCCCTGCAGTGCTCAAGAGCTACGACCTGGATTCAGTTAGTGGGAGATGCAGCTGTCCACAGGTTACCTGGCAGTGTTCTCTGTCTCAGTGCCTAACTTTGGTTTAGCTGTGTTTGAAGCCCAAGCAGGCGGCTCTGGGTGGAGGCCAGTGCGGCGCCAGCACACAGAAATGGGATCAACAGCTTCTTCCTGTTGTGCAACTGCTGCACAGCCCACGTAGAGAATTTTTGGGAGATTTGTCAGGGCTTTTGTTTTTTCAGTTAATATTTATTTGCTTGTTTTGGGTCTTGCTTTCACAAACAAGGAATTTAAATAGTACAGGCTGAGAGGGGGCATGAACCTTGCCTAGCCTGCCCTGAAGGGCCGTGTCCTGCTCCGAAAGCTTCCTGTGCCCACCTCACCTGCCCAGCCCTGGCATCCCCTGAGCACAGCTCCCCAGTCCCACTTGTTCTGGAGCTGGGATTCTGGCACAAACATCATTTACAGTTTTGTGTAGCAGCCCGCACGTGTTTCTGCTCTTATATAATAGCTCAGCCCAGGGTATGAGCCCACTGCATCCATCCCCTGCACACACAGGGCCCTGGGCTTTGGGTACCTTGTGCTGGAGGCAAGGGACAGCTGATCTCATCCCACTTGTGCAGAGCCCCACGTGAGCCCTGCCTGTGTGGCTTCAGGCTCCTGGCCAGACAGGACTGAGATGTGAGCTCCACTCTGCTCTGAAACCTGCCAAATGCCACTTCCCTACTCCCTGCTTCCAGTTTGGTCCTCTCCTCACTGGTCCTGGGGTGAAGCTGGGGACAGGAGTGAGGCACAGCACTGTGCTCTAACCAGCATCTTTCTAGCAAGACCTATATTTAGGATTTCAGGCATTTTCTCTGTGTACTCCTGATTTCACTGTTTCTGCTTGTGGTTCCTAGAGCAGGCACGGGGATGTAGGGTGTGGCTGTTGAGCTCCCTGAGATGAAGCTGTTTGTGATGAGCAGGGGGAAAGCAGGGAAAAGTTGCAAAACCCAGGGGCCAGAGCAAGAGATGTGTGGCTGACGTGCTGTCCATGGTTCAGAGGACATGGGCAGTGTTTGGAAAATGAACCCCTGGAGAGGCTCCCCTGGCAGGAGCCTGGCATCCTGAGCCTTGAGGGATGAAGCCCACGTGCTCAGTGTGTCACTGGCACATGTGCCACGCCTGGGCTGGGTGTTCTGTCACCAGTGGGGCGTGGGGCAGCCCTCTGCCCATCTCCCTGTGCTGGGCACCAAGAGCTGGTGGCAGCAGCAGCTGCAGAGAGTGACCCGTGTGTGGCTGGCACTGAGGGGCTGTGAGATGGGGCAGGTGCTCCCCTCGGCCTCTTGCTCTTGGGTGGGTGCCATGGGGAAGGAGTGCTCTCCTCCCACTGCCTCCAGCCCTTCCCACCGTGCCAGTGGCCCTCTGCTGAAAGGCAGCTCCTGGCAGGGCAGGGAATGGTGGATCAGATGAGGCAGTGAGTAGCTGCCTGCAAAAAGCTTTTTCAGGCTGTTATTTAGGTCATCCCCAGGGTCCCCAGGAGCCAGGTGACTGTGCTCTTGTGCACTGGGCATGCCACAAACCAAACACTTGTCACTTGACTTCGCCACAGCCCTGGGACACTGCTCTCTCTGGGTTTGCCTTTAATTGAGTGAGCGAGGTGCCTGCCAAAGGTCAGCTGAGGGTCAGTTCCAGATCTCCTGGGTGCTATCCCGTGCCAGGCAGGGAAGCAGGGAGCCTGATATCTTGCCCTGATGGCCGAGGCAGGCTGGTGTGCAAAAGGCCACAAGGGTTGACAGGCAGTGTGCCCAGGCACTGCCCTCCTGCCTGCTCAGGGCTGCACAGGTGGGAACAGGTATTTAAAACTGTGTCAGCACTGGGGTTGTGAGTCGCTCCTACAACCAGGACTGTGCCAGTGGAGTCATTCACATTGCTTCAAGAAACTGAGGGATCCCCAGGAAAGGGAGCAAACTACTGCAGTGGCATCAGCCAGCTACTGGGATGGGAACATCACACTGCTCTGGAGAGCACAAACCCTCAGGGAGATGAGTGTGAGAGCAGCCCTGGAAAGTGCCAGCCTCTCAGTGGTGTTGTGGGAGGGACTGAAAGAGTGGCAGAAACCTTTGTACAGTCCTCTCTGTGTCTCCCCCAGCATAAAGAGCACAGCAAGCTTTCTTGATAAGGGCTGCTATAAATCAAAAGCTGAACCACAACCAGGATCTCCCCTGGGATGAGCCCTTGAGTTCCAGGCTGCAGGGATGGGATGTGACCCTGGTGTTCCTCTGCAGCATGTTTGTGGCCAAAGCTGGCCCCACCACACACACCCCTCTCCCTGTGCTGAGGACAGCTGGTGTCCTGTCCCCTCCTCTTTGTGGAGGGACAAAGGTTGGTGGGTGGTGAGAGCAGGGCCTCTCTGTTTTCCTCCCAGAGAGCAGCAGCAACGAGGTTCTCAGAGTTCTTTTGGGGAAATCAGAAGCAGTTTGTGTAAGATTTAGTCATCAGGGGTGGGGATCAGACTCGTGGGATCATTTCTGCAGCTTGAGTGACTCTTCCAGTTTTGTTACCAGTGGGAGCTGGTTCCCCATTTCCAGGCTCTGTGCCACCTCCCATCCTTAATGATTACCATGTCCTTCACAAATCTGCCCCAAAGTAATTCCAGGTCCCATGCCAGAGCTGACAACACCCAAGACCTGGTGCTGGACACCAATCCCCCTGCAGCCCTGCAAGTGAGCTTTCAGCATGACCAAATTTTGACCATTAAACCTCTCCAAGCACTTGCAAAGCAATCCTGTTGCCACAGGCTGGGCTGGCTGGCACCATGTGGTGTTACAATTGCCCAGAAATTGCCTTTTTGAAACTTTATTTGCAACTGCCCGCTGCTTTTCCCTGCCTCAGCTGTAGGGCTGGCAGTGTATGAGACAGGTCACTGCCTCAGGCAGTTGTTGCTGACATAATTTTAGATGTGGCCAAACCCAGTCACATCATCATCTCTGCATAATCAGAACGGAAATATAAAATCTAAAAGCAAATATAAGATATTATGGCATTACAGGCACTGGCACCCTGTGGGATGGGTCTGGCCTGACCTGTGGCACCCTCTCACTTCTCCCAGACCCTGTCCTGCTGGGACCCTGTGGCCCCAGGGCTCATGCAGGGAGCTGAAGCAAAGGGAATATGCAGCCACAGAGAAGCTGTCTGCCCCACCCCCCCCAAAGCTGTGGTTTCTCTGGAGCATTTTAGAGGAGAACATGGTGACTCCATGAGCTTTCCCAATAGAAAAAGCCTCCCTTGCTTTGTTTTTTTTCTGGTGGCTGTCTCTGCTAAATGCCACCTTACAGGGTGAGTTAGTGTGTTTGCTATTTTAGATGCCTCTCAGCCTGGTGTCAGGACTCTGTAATTAAAGGAACTGTTTTGGTAGTTGGATGTTACCAAGCTGGAGCTCTTGTTTGAAACTGCCTTCCCAGAAGGATGTGCTGTGCCAGTGTCCTGTCCCAGTGAGGGGATGGCCGTGCTGGGAGGGACAGGATCCCTTTGAGCACCTGCCCACCATGTCAGAGGGATGGAGGGGCTTGAGGGGCACAGACATGGTGGGCTCTGGGGTTTTTTGAGACCTGAGGTTCTGGAGCTGTGGGGTCCCTGTGCTGCTGCTCCCTCGATGAAGGTGGCAGGCAGGGTGGCATGATGGAGACCTGTCACCAAGGCCTCTTCAACCGTGTCCTCTGTGCTATCATTGTATCTAGAGTGTGTCCCTTCTCCAGCCCTGCCATTGGGGTCATTTGTCCCAGAAGCTGACTGTGCCTCGACAGGTCGGGCAGCGCCTGTCTGAGCCAGCAAAGCCTATTTCCCTTCACAAGCTGAGAGATAAACCTAAAAATAACCTCGTTATCTTCCACTTGATCCAAACCAACATCAGTCCCAGCTATAAATAGCCATGTATATGTCAAGGTGGGTTGCAGGGCGTGGAGCACAGTGGGGGCACTGTCCCCTGTTGGGGGCTGTCCCCACTGCAAGAGGGGTCTCTGTACCAGGCTGCAGAGCTGCTGCTTTGGCCCCACCGTGCTGGCCACGCTGAGAAGGGCTGTGCCCCCAAGGTAGCTGCACGCCAATGTGTGCAGAGGCTCTGTCCCATTGCAAAACAGGTCCCAAAAATAGCTGGATAAACACTGCCCCATGTACTCTCTCTGATATGGGGCCTTGGCCAGCGTGTTACTCGAAAATCCTCTGGCACTGTTACAGCTGCAGGGCCTGGCCTGGAGGAGTTGCTGTGTGTGTCCTGCCCGGCCTCCTCCTGCCCATGGTCTCAGCCACACCGACGTGCTGTGCCATGCTGTGCCATGCTGTGCCATCCAGGGCTTGCTGCAGCCCCTATGGTGCTCCACAGTCACCAAAGGTGGGCTTGCAGCCCCCTATATTTAATACTTTCACACCAGAATTTGCTGCTTCCTTGTGCCAAACATCCCCAGGGAGTTATGTGTTCTCCCAGCTGCAAATGCAGAGGATTTTTGGGATGAAGGCAGCAAAATAAGCTGTCTGAGGGGAACATGGTAGGGCAGGATGGGTCAGTGAAGAGCGTGAGCAACTGGGCATTTTGAATAGGAATCTGTGCTGTTTCCTCCAGGTTAGGAAGAAATTGTTACACTGGTTAATCTCTTGTCTTAGTGAGTTGCAACAGCCAAATTGGGACAAATCCCTTCTTTTGCAGCTGTAGGTACCTGCTGGGAATGGGTGCTGTCCCCTCACAGCATGGCCATGTGTCCCCATACACATCACCGGGCAGTGATGTCAAGCTGGCACATTTGACACCAGCTCCAAGGTGTGGTTTCCTCTGGCCTGGCTGGGTGATGCCTGATGGCAGTGGCAGCCACATGTCTGCCCACCTGTCTGTGTCCCCAGCTGCTCCAGACTGTGGAGTGCCTGTGGTGGCATGCTGGGTGAGAGAAATGGTGCAGTGATCTGCAGTGGGGAGCGTGGCCCTTGTCCTGGCACCAGCAGGCACATGCAGGAGGGACAGAGCAGGCTGGCACTGCACCAGCTGCTGTGCCACTGGCCAGTAGGTTTGGAAACCAGAGGTGTAGGTGCTGCTGTTGGAGTGATACTACAGCTTGGGGCTGTTTTGGGGCTCGGGGTCACAAGCAGCCCTTTGCTGGCTTTGCAGAAGTGGCAGGGCAGGGAGCCCACGGTGTCCCCAGTGCCTCATGCTGGGCCCTGGCCAGTGCCCTTGCGCTTCTCTCTGAGCACTGAAATTAACCACCAACATCAAAGAGGACAGGGGTTAAAAAAAGAGAGGAGAGATTTTATTTACTTGAATCAAAAATAATATGTGGCAACGCATCTTCCTCCAAGGCAAACAGTGCAGGAGCCTGCCTGTGCTAATTTGGGAAGCTGAAAGGGAGTTAAATAAAAACATGAACGTCTGACAGGGAAACAACTGGTCTCGTGCGCTAAAATAGAGCCAGGGACGCCAGTGAGCTGGAGCTGGGGCAGGCCTGGGAGGGAGGGGTGAAATCCAGGGCAGCAGGAGGGAGGAAACCCACTGTGCTCCAACATTGTGCAACAAAGGATAATTCTCTCCGTGCTGAGCCTTGTGCCGAGCCCTGTGCCAGCAGCCAGGTCCAGCCTGCATCCTGAGTGGGCATGGCTGGGGTGCTCGCAGGGAGGGGATCTGTGTGTGCTGTACAGGGGTTTACCTGTCTGTGTGTCTGCCCACTGTGCTCCAGACTGAAGGTTGGGACCCAAATGGGCCATGTGGGGAGACACACAGACCCCCCAAAACTGATGTGTGCGGCCAGAACTGCAGGAAGAGAAGTGTCACCTCCCATCACCCTCATGATACTCTAAACGCTGTTGTTGTCCCCAGCATGGATGTTGGCACAGGTAACGTGTCCCCACCCTCAGCAGCAGTAACTTGGGGTCAGCACACCCTGGGGACCCCCTTGCAAAGCCTGCAGGAGGATGTGGGGTGGTGACGCCCCTGGCCTGGCAGCAGACACGCTGCGGGAAGGGTGCAGGTGCTGCAGGACATCCCCTTCGGCTGTTTCTGCTGCAGGTGCCCCGTGTGCCCAGGCAGGCAGGGGAGCGCTGAGCTGGGCAATGCAGCCGAGCTGCCAGGGGAGGTGGCAGAAAGTGCCACCTCCGATTGATGCTGAGCGTCACCACAAAGCTACTGAAAGGCCTCCGGCGTGTCACCGTGCCACTGGCAGCCGCCCACCGAGGTGTGACCACAGGGAGCCGGATACGAAAAGCAGCTGCTTTAATGGGCGCGGCGATGTGTTCGGGCAGCGGGAGGAGTGTGCGACACCCGTACCTGCTGTGGGGACAGCACGGGGTGTCCTGGGCTGCAACCTGTTCTGGCAAGGTTCTATATGCTCGGAGGGGCACCTGGGAAATGCCCTCAGTGTCAGCTCTAGCAGGAGCTGAGGGACTCCCCAGTGCTGCAGAACACTGACTGTAGCCCCTGCAGTGTGTTGAAGAGGATGGAACCCGATCGAGCCCGCAGGGGCAGGGCAGGGATGGGGAATTAGCCAGCAGGTTTTCTGGGGCTGCTTCTGGGTGGCTGCTGGGATATTCTTCATTAGGTATGGTACTCGATCTTGCTCAGCTCCAGCCCCATTGCAGCTTTGCTGTGGTCAAAAGCAACTAAAATTTTGCCTCTGGGGTCAGCACTTGGTAACACGATGATGGTCAGCAGGACAATAACTTTGCTTGGTGGGACACCAGGGTAGCAGCACCAAGGGCCACAGAAGCCCCATGTCGTCAAGCACTAGAAATTGTTGTTTCTGAGTTAATGGTGGAACTGAGCTTTGGCTGGACATGGGTTCATTTGGTGAAAGGGTTTTGAGCTACAGAGGACATGTCTTGGGAAGGGGTGAAGTGCAGCCCTGTGTTTACCAGCAGAAATGTGCTGTCTTGATAGTCAGGACCTGTCAGTCAGACTCTACTTGCTCAGGATTTTCTACATTGGCAGGGCTTGGCTTCACGTTCTCACCTGTTTTCTGCAGAGTGGGGAATATCTCACCTCTCAGAAAGGAATTAACTGCTTGTGTATATTTTTAGCCGGTATAGTCTGAAATTATCTGAAACTGGAGGAGAGGGGAATGTGGCACCAGGGAGGTCAGAACCTCAGGGGTAGCTGGTTGAGCTGCACAATGGTAAGCACCCAGCTGGAGCTGCAGGAGCAGATACCAAGGAACACAGGAGCATGTACAACACCCAAAGCAAACAGAGCTACCCACAACCCCCAGATCTGCACCTCTGCTCATGACAGGGCTGCATGGCTCTGGGGGCAGCTGGCACGGGTCAGTACTTCAAAGAAAGCACGTGTACATCTGGCCATGCCAGCTTCTTAAAATAACCATATAGCAAGTCTGTTTAACTCAAGCAGTGTAAAACCAAGGCAGTCTCTCACTTTCTCTTTGGCACAGTCCTGAAGCAGGGAGCTCCAGGAGAGCTGTGCAGACACATCCCCAGGCTGCAGCAGTGCCTCTCCAGTCTCATCACAGACAGATATTTTTCAAGGCTGAACTACGTACGCTGCTCTGATGGCTGTCCATGCCTGTGTCACCTCAGCCTACTCTGGGGAGAATATAGGCTGATGTCATTGTCAGTAATGTGACACATGGGCTTTTCCCCCAAGGGCATTTCTTTGAGAAATTGGACTGAGGAATGACCTTCCACTAAGTACAGTTAATTGCTAACAGGAGCAGGGAGTTGGGGGGTGCCAGCCCTGATGCATAGAGGTGGGGCAGGGGGAAAGAGGGAGCCAGGATAATTCATCATTCCCTTCCCATCCAGGTAAATTTGCAAAGTTTTCCAAAAATAAGTGACTCAGCCCTAGCTGGCTACCCAGGTCAGAGAACCCTGGAGCAGGTGAGTTCCTGTGAGAAGCCATTGGCTGGCTCCAGCATCAGATTGCTGTGGAGGGGGAGCATTGCAGGGATTTTTCCTGGAAAATCATTACATGTTTGACTCAAGTTGCCCTGAGAGAAGCAAGCACAGCCTGGTCCCCACTGAGCTGCACAGCAGGGAGGTGATGTCACATCTGTTGGGATCACGAGCCTGAGTGGGACACCATTGCCTCCCTCTGCATCAGCACAGTGGGGTGTCTCATAAACCACAATTAACTTGTCCCTGCTTAGCTCGGGGCATGCAGGACCCACGCCAGGAGGAGTTGGGAGTGTGCTGGGACAGAGGGGTTTGGGTTTTGCTCCGTGCGTCACCAGCCCAGGGGGGTGACTTCTCTGTGGTTTCTCCCCAGAACATTGGCAGCTGACAGCCAATTTTGTCTGTTCCCCCTCCCTGCTGTGCTCAGGGCGGTGATACATGTCCTGGGGGCTCAGGCAGTGGGCCTTGGGCCTCTAGGGATTTCTTCCCCTGTGGTTTCTGCAGAGGGCTGAAGGCTTTGAATTGCTGAAACCAGCACAGTTGAACCCAGAACTTGCTCCTGCCCAGTCGTGTACACATGAGAATACTGGTGTGGGGACATGGGCAGTGGCCTCCTGTCCCCTGCAAGAGCCCTTGCCTCTGGGCTGGGAAAGGTTTATTTCCTCAGGCATATTATAACCCATTAATTAGGTAATGGACACTGTGGGCTGAGGTTTGGGTTTCACCCACTGTGATATCAGATGGAGGTCAGGCTCCTGGCTCATCCCCTGCCCTCCTTTAAGGGCTGTGCTGCCTGTGGCTGTTCTGAGGGCAGAAGGGCATCTCTGCTGCTGCCCTGTGCTTGGCATGGGGAGGTGTTGGGACCTGGGCCTGCCATGCATGGTATGGCTGTTTGTGGAGCAGCTGCTCCTTGGGGTCTCATGGATGGGGAAAGAACACAGAGGGTCTCCAGGACATCCCCCAGCATTCCAGTTCAAGGCATGGGGGACTGTACAGAGGTTGGGGTGACCCCAGCAGCAGCAGCCCATGCTTGGAATGTTCCCATTTTTGCCAGGTTGGGAGGTGGCACATGCTGCTGGCTGGCACACAGCAGGATGGCAGGGCTGGCTGCGACCCCTCCCTGAGCACAGCATGCCTACAGCTACTTTTACAGCCCAGAAACTTTGCATTCCCAATGCCATGGGTCAGCAAAAGTTCTGGCATTAAATACAGCATCTTCCTCATGACCTGGAAAGGTGCAAGGAGCTGGTGCTTGTTAGTTCTTGGGGACCCAGCGTGGGGGTGATGTGCAGCCAAACTTTACCCTGGGTGCAACCTGGTGAAATCCAGGCATGGACACCCCCACCTGGATGGAGGAGATCCACCTGTCCCATGAGGGCTCATTGCATTGCTGCCAGTGTATCCACTCATCCTGCAGCTCTGTCTCTCTCATTATAACGTGTTTTTCTCATTTGCTACACTGTTATTTTGTTCTGAAAGAACTTCAGGAGATTGTTTTGTGTCCATCCTGCTGGGAAGAAGCAGAGCCACCCCTCTGCTCTCCTTGTGCCCCACTGTAAGGAGGCCTTTCTTTTCCCCTTTTATTTTAGCACTTTGATGTCATCATAATTTATTTTTGCAGCAGAGTTGTTTTCATGATAAAATGGAAATGTTTCTCATGGGTGGCTTTAGAATGAAAGGCTGAGTGAGTGATGAGGCTAAAAATAACCTCGTGTGAGCCTCTGGCTGCGTGAGGCTGGGCTGGGCAGGGGCTGCTTGCTGAGCTGGTGAGGGGACTTGGTGGTCCCCAGGGCTGTGTCTAAGAAGACCCTTGCCAATAGTTAACCCTTGCTTCACTGGAGCACATGAGTGATTTACTGGCCAAGCTCACGATTGCTTTTTTCTGGAGCTAATCTTGGTTATGCTGCATTAGGGGCAGACATCCCCTCTCCTGGGATGTTGTGCTCCTGAGACGTCCCCTCTCCTTGTGTGAGCTCTTGATGGCTGGATGAGGACACAGAATCCCCACAGGAACACTGCAAATGGCATGGGTGCACAAGGCAGGGCTAGTCAGGGGATGCTGAAGCCCCTACCTTCTCCCCACCTCCAGAAAGGAGAAAATCAGGAGCTGATGAGCAGAATGAAGCTAAAGAACCATAACTGAATGGCTGGGTCTTCCCAGCCCCTGCTTCTCTCCCCAGGGGTGCATCAAGGCTGCCTCTGGGGGAGTTGGATGTGTCCTGAGCAGGATGTGGCTGTCAGCCTTTATCCACTGGAAGCAATGCTGCTGGGGAGAGCTCTCCCAGTAATGTCTCTCATTGCATGAACTGACTGCCCCGCTAGGAGGAAAGTTCATTCCTGTTTACCCTGTTGACTCATCTTCCCATTCATCTCCTCTCTCAGATGTGCTATAAATAGGGTTTGCTCCCGATTACATGTGCCCAGCTTTTACCATTTCTTGCCCAGGCATGACGTCAGCAGAGAGCCTCCAGGCATGGCTGTGTAACATCTCCTTATGGCTCTGGGAATGGGAGTGGGTGGGTGAGCTTGTCTGGGGCTGTCTCCTCCTTGTATTTTTGATGGCAGTAGCTCTGAGGGTGCCTCTGACCAAATCTCATCACAGCATCCCTTTCTGCTGCTCACTCACATCTCTTCTGATCTCTGAATGCTGACCCCAAAATCCCACTGCTGTGTGCCAGGCCCCACTGCCCGGCTCCCATTGTCCTGAAACTGCAGAGCAGAACCTTTCAGGCTGTGATCTTGCTCCACAGTAGCTGAGAGCACCTGGGCAGCATGGCATATCCCTGTCCTGACGAACAGAGACAATGCAGTCACTTGGTGTCCCATGCTTCAGTCACATATTAGCAGAATCCAGCCTATTTCCCCAGCGTGGCTTCCGAGCCTTGTGAGTGTGTCATGGGTGGCAGGAAGACCATCAGAGGAGCTTTTGTTGCTGTGTAGGTGCACCGAGTCACCCTGCAGCCATCTCTGCTGAGGAGGTGCCAGGCTGGCTGGCCTGGCACAGCAACACTCCCAGGAAGCATCAGCACATTGCTCCAAGGCGTTTGATATAAATAGACGGGCGGCTCAAAGGGAAAGCTGCAATCACAGATGTGCCAGCACAGAACAGGAATGGGTAAACACAGGTGGCTGCTGTGTCCACCAAATGCAGCTCAGTGATAGCACCAGCACCTCACAAGTGTGGCCCAGTGACATAAATATCTCCAGCATGGCTGCCAGGTGGGGAGCAAAGCCCACAGCTCTGATGGGATGGCAGAGTCAGCAGAGATTATGGGGCCTTTGGCCTCCTTGTCCTCCATACAAACCTGGGAAGCTAAGGACATTGAGAATGATGGCAGGGACTGAGCTGACCTTGAGAGTGAGCACTGTGGTGCCAGGGATATCTGCTTGGTAGCAGTCTCTGCAGAGTTTGGGGCTGGTGGTGCAGCTCCCAGCCAGAGGCGCAGTGAAGTCAGCTTTTTACTGAGATATTACTTTTAGCTGCATGCAGACAGAGTTAAATTGCAGATGAAAGTCAAATATTTACGGTATTCAAATTAGCACAGTGATCTTCTGGGTTGGGAAACCTTGAGCACCCTGTGTTGACCTTGAGCATTCCTGTGTTGAACAGAAACGTTGGCAAGCTGGTGGCTTTGCCCTGCTCTGGTCTTGCCACGGAGAGCGTGGACCAGCTAGTCTTGTTTCCCAGTGCTGTCCTTGAGGAATACCAGTTCCCTGTGAGTTTTTGATGCCAGTCACAGTGGGTGAAAGGTCTGTGGTGTGCTGCCAGGTTTTCAAGGCCAGGAAGAACAATGATCTCCATTAAGTGGATGTGCTCCATAATAGGGACTATTGTGACTCTCGCATTCCTTGGTCACCATTTGGGTGGTTAATTACCCTTGCTCCTAAGTAAACAGATAATTGTGCCTTATTGAAGGGAGGATGTTGAAGAGACAAAAGATGGGGTATGGGCTCTGCTTCTCTCAACTGCAGTAGCTCCTCACCTCATGGAGCTGCCATGCAGGATGAGGGCAGATACACCAAGAATGGTGCTGCATTTCCAGCCCATGGGCCACCACTGAAGCTCTGCCTTGAGCCTCCTACGACACATTGAGGAGCCTGTCTCTATGGATCTGGGGTGATTTTTGATGAATTTACATGACTCAGTGAATAGGGAATTGATCACTTGCCAACAGGGCTGGCGTCACCAGCCAGTGTGAGAGAAATTTGATGCGAACAACCAGTATTTATTGAGGTGCTGGCAGTGGAAGGGAAGTGCCCTGGTGAGAGCCCTGGGGAAGAGGCTGGGACTGGAGAGCCTGGGTTTCCCAGCAGATTTAGGCAGCAGGATCTGGGCAGCCTCAAGCTGGTAGAAGCAGAAAACCTTATTGCCCTTATGACTGCTGTGCCATTGTTCCTAGGTTTGCTTTGCACTGATGGCCACAGACTTACTGGTTTTAACCGAGATGCTGGAAATTGCTCCAGTGATAAGGAATCTGTCAGGGCAGGGATTTGTAAGCTCATGCTGTGATGTCTCCACTTCGCCCTTTCCAAAGCCCCCAGTGGTAAAAAAGGCAGGAAAATGAAGAACCACGTATTCACATTTTGAAGAACTTCTCTGTTCACGTAAAATAAGGGGCAAAAGAGCCTGAGTGTGTTTTCCCATCCTCCCCAGGGCAGCCCACAAGAGTGGCTGCCTTGAAGCTGCCCAAGTAGAGATGCAGGATTTGGGATTCTGCAGGGAATTAAGGAAAACTCTCCTGATGGGTACCTGCACATGAGACAGGTGCTCTGTCTGTGATGTTGATTGGCTGTGGATTGCTTCTGTGGCACAACCACAGCAGGGTGGCACAAGCTGTGCTCCAAAAGCCTGGGGATGGGGCAAATAGGACTGGAGCTGCTGCAAGAGGGCTGCAGCCCTGGCTGAGCCACACAAACTGTGTCCCTGTGGGGTGACAGGGATAACAGGTGACAACAATCCCTGCCTGTTGTCAGCAGAGGTGTGCCAAAAGCTTCACAAGCAAGCATGAAGTGAGCCTCTTGTCAGCTTTCCAAGGATGGGAAAGCCAGTGCCAGCCCCTTCGGCTCCCTGTGGCTCCCGGCACGTGTGCACGCCACCAGCCTTGTGCCTCCCCACGGGGACACAGCCAAGCTGCTGGCAATGAGGGAACCAAAACACAGCAGCCAGGAGGATTTTGCAGGCTCTTTCATTAACCTTGGCCCAGATATAGTTTGGTTTAATAATCCCTGCACAGATTGCCCAGATCAGGGCAGCATTTGCCTCATCTGTGAGATGAGAGACAATCATCAGGAATATTTTTTTCAGAAAACTTCATCATCTCCATGACCCATCTGACAGATTGGCCTAGGAAGGGGGGCAGCTGCCCTGCTCCACGCCAGACACAGCTCACATTCCTCCCATCCCCGGCACGGCTGCTGCGCTCACTCAGCTTATGAAGCCTGCCCTACATTGGATCAGCCCACAGCATCTTTGATTTGAGGTCAGTGACAGCTGCTGGCCAGCCTGCACGCTCTTACGCCGTGTTTACTTTTTCAGCAGCTCAATATAAATTGAGAACTAACAGCTTCCTTGGGCTGCTTTAACTGTTTCAGTATTGCTGCAGACAAACTCAGTACGAACTGGGATGGGGTCAAGCCTTCATGTAGCTGTGGTTTTGCACTGGAGGAGGCTTCAGTTCTTCTGCTTAATTCTGGGTTTGATTATTGATCCCTCACTAATAACTGAAGAGGAGACTGGGGGGACTTCATCATGATCTACAGCTTCCTCTCGAGGGGAAGCAGAGGGGCAGGCACTGATCTCTTCTCTATGATGACCAGTGACAGGACCCAAGGGAATGGCATGGAACTGTGTCAGGTGAGGTCTAAACCTGCTTGGATATTAGGAAAAGGCACTTCACCCAGAGGGTGGTTGGGCACTGGAACAGGCTCCCCAGGGAAGTGGTAATGGCACCAAAGCTGCCAGAGATCACAAAGTGCCCAATGTTCTCGGGCACATGGTGTGACTTTCTGGAGTTGTCCTGTGCAGGATCAAGAGTTGGACACGATGATCCTTGTGGGTCCCTTCCTCAGGGATATTCTATTATTCTGTGAATTTGTGATAATTGCTTTGTGTTGGGCTCACACATAATCTGTAATCTCCTGTTACTCCTTTTCTTTTGGGGGCTGCTGAGCTTTTCTGGTGAGGTGTTTGCCCCATGCTGCTGACAATGCACCCCCTGCCAGCCCTTCCCTGGGCAGAGGCACCATGGTGTACCCTCCAGTCCTTCTCCATTGGCCAACCCCTCCTGCTGCCTCACTGGGAGAGCCTTAACCCCATGGCCACAGGCAGCTGGAGAGCAGCAGGAGGCCAGCAAGTTGTCATCTCTGTTCTGGGAGAACATTCTGTTCCTTTCTGTGAATGATTCGGGAGGAAGGAATTTAACTCAGAATTTCCTCCTTAAGAGTTCCAGCCCTTGTTCTAGCCAGATGCTTCTGGGAGAGGGATTTTGGCCAGCTGGGATGCAGGAGGAGGGCAGAGGGTGACTTTAGGGACGGGATGTCCCTGGGTAAGGGTGCTGAGAGCTTGGATCTCCTTATTTACTAATTTCTGCCACAGCTCTAGCACAGATTTCTGTAGCTGGCTACCAGGGAAGTCCTGAGGTGGGGAGGAGAGAGATTAAAACTGATTGTGGCTCAGGCAGCCCCTGCAGGGCCCCAGAGGTGCTGGTACACACAGTGACAGTGTCAGCATGCCTGGGAAGGCACGCCAAGCATCTGCAGCCTCTCTGGCATGCTGAGGACTCGATGGAGCTCCTCTGCCCCTCCTTCCTGCCCCAGGCCTGTATCACTTGCCCTGGGCAAGCTGCCCACACCTGTCCACCTAGGGCCCCCACGTCCTCTTTGCAAAGAGGTGCCAAAGCTTTCTCTTTGCCACGTGGCTGCTTGTGCCACCTTACCAGCTGAGCCACCCTTCCACGTGGCCGGTCAGCACGTGAACTGCTGTTGCCCAAAAGCACGAGCCAGTTGCCAGGCTGTAAATCATGACTTCCCTGCCGTAGCAGCTCTCTCTTTTACTTGCTCCAGAGCCATGGTGTTCTTGTTTTGGCTCGGCAGTGGTCTGGGTTCTGTGAACTGCTGGAATAATTAGCACTTTTGGTGCCACTTGCTCATCATGGGCATTGAAACCCTTTGCAAATTTCTCTATAAGAAGTAGGCCAACATAAACGCTGTCTTTGGGAAGAGGAGAAGCACAGAGGATTAATTAACTTGCTTGGTGTTGCACAGCTAGGCAATGGCAGTGCTGTCAGAAAGCATCCCCTGGTCCCGAGGGAAGGGGGCTCTTGCAGCAGGGTGCTCCTCCTCCCTGCTGGACACAACTGAGAGGCTCCATCCAGCAGCTGGCTAGGGCAGCCTGGTTGTCTGCTGAGTGATGAAGCTCCCATCCTTACAACCTCACAGCTCACGGTTGCTGATGCCTGGATGTTTGCAGATGCTGGCAGTGATGTAACCAGGTACTAAAAATAGCCTGAGGAAGAGTTCCTGAAACAGCATGAGAAACTGCAGGGCAGGAATAGATGGGAGGACTGAATTCACAAGAAATTACATTCCCAATCAGTGCTGATTCAGTCTATCTGCTTGGCATTGCCTGAGTGCTGCTGCTGCAGGGGCGATGGGCCAGGAGCACTTGCTGCTGCCAGCTCTCTGGGTCCTGATGGAGCATGTTCATCCCAGTTGGGAGACAGCTCTGCTCATCCCCATCCTTCCCAACTCTCATGTGGGTCTTCTGCTTTACATTCATATCATAGGAGACCTGGTGGGGAAAGCTGCTGGAGAAAACCATAGCTGGGTGGTAGGGAAGGACTAAGAGCCTTCAGCAAGGGACAGGAAGGTGCAAGTCACAGCCATGGCACACACATTACAGCATTTTTTTGGGACTCGTCTGCTAGTGAGTGAAGCAATCTGCTTGGGAAGCCCCCCATGAACTCACTGTGGAACCTGCAGTAGTTCAGCCCATTCTCACATGGTGCCCATCACATGAGGCTGAGCTTCCCTCCATGGCCATGGCCCCAAGGGGACTCACAGTCCTGCAGCTCACAGCCACTGCCAGCCTGCCCTGCAGTACTGTGGGCTCTGCCTACAGCACCATCAGCTCTCCAGGAGGAGCAAATCCATTGAAGGGAAGGATTTTGCTATTCTGTGACTAAAGAGATTTAGGGTTTTTTTCATATGAGCTAGACCTCCTTGTTTATGACATCCTGGCAGAGTTTTCCCCTTCAAGGTGGGATGAAAATGCTTCTCTGCAAAGCTAAAAGGTACATGGGGTCATGTTCTGACTTCAACAGCATCATCTCCTCCTTGATGGCTGCAGTAACCTGCATGACTGCTCAGGGGAAAACCAACAGGAGGAGCAGGCAAGGGGAAGGAACAGGAGGAAACCCACATCCAAGCTCCTCCACAGGAGATAAAATGTGAGAGCAATGGGGGGAGTGCCTCTGGGGGCACACTGAAGGGTGAAAGGGAAAAGGAGGGAGGCTGTGGTTCCTGCAGGGGGGCATTAGTGCTGGAGCATCTGCAGCCTGAGCCTGCTGTTGTTCGGTGTCTGCAGGCGTGGTGGGCAGGGCACAGAGCTGCTGTGAGTCTGTGCTGTGTCAAGCTGGAGCCACACTTGATTTCTGTGAGGAAGGAGGTATTGCAGACAACACCTGGCCCATCTGCAGCAAGATGGATTGTGGTGAGTGAGGTGCCAGAAGCCCTTTCCTTCCTGCACAAGAGGTGCCCTGTGATGTGTGAAATACAGACAGTCCCATCTCAGTTGCTATTTCTGCCAGCTTTTATTTCTCTCATTTGTCTTACTGGTGTAAAATCTTGCAAGCATTGAGTCTGTTGAATGGAGATGAGAAGTTTTAACCAGTTCTTTACCTGAGGGACTCAATGAGGGATGTCTGCAGCTGCTGAGACAAAGCTTTTGACCTTCTCTTGCCTGCAGACACGTCCCAAAAGGTCTGATGAGGCCAGCCCTGATCCCACAAAAGTAGGAGCAGGATTTGTGGTGTATCTCTGGGCAAAACCAGTCTGTGCAAAGTGCCTGCAAAAGTGAAAATGGCATTCAAAGGCCAGGGGTGGCAGGTTTAAAGCAGCTGAAGGACAAGCTTATCTTGATTGATGTTTATATCTGAACTAACTTAGCCCTGCCCTAAATAGTCTGCACTGCTGCGCTGCACTGAGCAGTTCTGGTGACATTTTGGCAGTACCAGGTGGGGAGGTATGGTGGGGCATGTGTCTGTGGGACAGCAGCAAAAGCCCAGTACCCCCAGCTTGGGAAGTCCCCAAAATGTTCACTGGAGGAGTTTCAGCTCTTAGTCATGCTGCTGTGCATGCTGGGGAGCTGGGCCTGTTTTGCTGAAGGCAAAACCATGAAATTGTGACCGTATAGAGGGTAGAGAGCAGTGCTGCGGGACAGGTCTGGGTGCCCCAGCCATGACTGAGGTCTCTGGCCAAAGCCTGGAGCAGAAAGGGCAATCCCTGACACAGGAATCTGGCCTTAAGTACCCCCATGGTAAACCTAAGTATTCCACAAATAATAATACAAATGGAGATAATTAGTCTGGGCTGCTGGAACGGCCCTTGTACCACTGCCTGGCACTGTGGGATGGAGAAAGGAGCAGGGAGACTCATTCACCAAGTAGTGCTTAAGGGAGGCTCAGAAGAAGGAGAATCAGGCAGTGAAGCTGCAGGAGATCAGGCACAGGGGGACGGGGCTGCTGCAGACGAGGAGCACAAGAGGAAACCAAAACTGGCGGCTCTTCCTGGCTTCAGCTGCAGCTGAGATGTCACCCACGGGGCACCACAGCACTGCCACAGGAGGCAGGAGTAAGGACCTGACCCAAACCTTTATGTATTTGGGTTTTCGCTCTGGCTGCAGACTGCTGCCCCAAACAGCCCACCAGACAGATTCCCAGTGCAGCCTCCCAGTAGTGCTGAAGACCATGTGTGGGTGATGTCACCGTGCCAGGGTGGCCCTGGCTGTGTAGCTCCAGTGTTACCGGTGCCCACCAGGAGCTGGGGCCCTATCTGTTCATTTAAAGGCTTTGCCTTGCCCAGCAGGAAAACTTAGAAAATATTGTATGGAAAAAACCCTTTGGCCTCTCCTAACCTTTGGGAACTTGCTATCTCTGTATTGTTCTTTTCATGTGTTTTTTGGCAAGTTGTTTCATCCTACACTAGCACATGAATTCTGCCATGACAGCAGATCACTAGGTAGGAGTCTCACTGGAGAGTTACAGCCTGGGCAGACAGGACAGGTGAGGGGAGGACAGTGAGGGGACACAGCTGTAACTGGCATTTTGTTGTCAGGAGACCAAGACAGATCTCTGTTAGCAGCCCATGGACACTGTTTCCAGAGTGCTGTATGGCAGATGGGCAAGACAAGATTTCTGAGGCTGGGGATTCATCTGAAACCCACAGGAGTGGATTTGGGAGTGGGTCTGTCAGGAGTCCTTGTTCTCTGAAGAGGCTGAAGGTCTCCTGTGTCAGGCCAGGTAGTGGTTTGCATGTGTCGCTGGCTCACAGGCAGCCCTTTGTTGCTGCCCTCTTTTCTGATTGCACTCCCTCTTCCCCAGGCATCAGAGCAGGCTGCAGCAGGATGTGGGCACAAACAGGGAGCTCACACTCCTGCAGAAACCCACCAAGCACAGGGAGTGGGCTGTGACACTCAGTCCCTTTCAGCAGTGCACTGCTGCTGCCCCATTACCAACACAGGTGGCTCAGGTGCTCCCTGCTTGCCTGAAGCACAGCCAACAAATTAAACCTTAAACCATAAATTACAGATGGTTTTTGCCTGTGGTTCCTGGGTCTGGTCAGATCAGCTGAAAGGAACTTGGGGTGAGAAAACCCTTTCAATTAATCACAGCCTTTTCCAGGAAAGCACTGATCCTTCACCTGCAATCCCTCACACCTTGCCTGGTGGAGCAGCAGCTGTCAGCTCTCCACCCCTGTAGCTCTTGAGAAATTGCAGAGCTGTGCTTCTATCCAGTAAACAAAGTCCAGTTGTGTTTTTCTTGTGTGACCCATCCATCAATCTGTAACTGCTCAGGAGTAACATAAAGCACCTGGCAAGGGACAGGGTTGCCCAGAGGGTGACTGAACTGCTGGGGCTTTGTTGGCTTTGCTGCTGCATCACACCAGAAAACCCAACCCATTGCTATCCTTCTTCTCCTAGCCCCATTCTCATAATTACTATTTTTGACCTTGGGAGGACTAAGGATAGAGCATGGTATCTATTTCTGTGCAAAACACTTTTAAAGCATGACGTTTCCCTGCCACTTCATTAAGCACTGTCCTCCTTTAGTGGCCTGGCTTTTTCAGTCCTGAATCAGGCACATCCTCTGATGAAATGTTTTGCAAGTAAATAATAACTAGAATCATGTGCAATAATTTGAGCTACCACAGGCACGTAAAAATGGCACAGACCACACCATGCAGACAAAGCATGGGATTAAGATTGTTGGTGAGGGATATGCAGTTAAAACATTGTATTGGATTGAAACTGGGTTGGTGAGAAGTGGTTGCATTTTGGGAGGTTTATAATTATTTGATTCAGGGTCTCAGTTTTCATATAATTGAAATTTTGTAACTGTCACATGAGAAGAATAATACTGAATTAGGGAATTTTACAACAGTCCAGTGCTCCCTGTAAAAGGTTCAGTTCTTAGATCCTTAGCAAGTGAGATAAAAAAATAAAAATACATTAACTTTATACTTGAAGGTGTGTCCTCTAGACTGTGGATTTGACAGCCCAAGAGGGAGAAGCTTACTCTGCTGCTTCCTGTATCGAAGGAGTTTGGTAAATAACAGGAAGTGCTTGTTCTTTTAAACTGTCAGTCTGGCACGTAATTGTACGTATGTGAATATATACGCAGTGTACACAGGGAGAGGAAGGTGTTCGTGGAATTGGAACCTTTGTTGCTTATTTGTTTTGTGAATGCTTTTGGCAGGAGAAACTGCCTGCATGAGCAGATCTTCTCTGGCTGGAATGCATCTTCTTTGTCTTGGTGATGAGGAGGAGGGTTGAGCTGTGCTGCTATTGCAGTGACTCCTGCAGCTAAAGCTCCTTACGCTGGCCTCACGCCATTGCTCAGGGGAAAATGCTCTCAAGAAGTGCTGCAGGGTCACCTGGGCTGCCATGCAGCCAAAGGATCAGCCTTCCTTATGGATTTAGGAGCACAGGTAGCTGCAGGTTCATCCTGGACCTCATGGGATGGGGGCTGGAAGTTTGGGAGGTGACTCTAGGACATGTGCAGGGAAGAGCAGTGTGGGAATGAAAGGCTTGCCAAGCTAAACTCAATGCTGACATCTTATTACAGGCATGAACTGTATCAGGGAAGCTGATCGTGGAGGAGGGAGGAGATGCCAAGTAACTCGAATAGCCTGGAATTACTCCCCCGCTAATTAAGAGGAAGGCAGAGAAGTGCAGTGAGGAGTGAGGCTTGAGGAAAGCTACTGCTGCTGTGAGCATGTGGGAGTATTCCCAGCCTCTGGAGGGCTCACGTAGCCACACACTGGGGAAGGGTCCCGTGGCCACCTCAGATCCCCTCTCCCTGTGGCAAGGGAAGATAAATGAGATGTGAGCCTGGGCTAGCTCTGGACTTGCAAACACAGATTAAAACTCGTAGCACATGTCAATAACCTCCAGTCATAACTGCCAGTCAGGTTTCTTCAGACCAGCTTCAGCCCAAAGAGGCACAGATTTGAAAAAGAATTTTTAAATATCCAAGGGAGTCATCAGGTTTAAATGTGAGAGACAAACAAAACCCCAGATTTTTATATGAAATTATGTAATCATGATGGCACCAGCCAGATAAATGAGAACACTCTCACCAAGCAGGCCTGCTTGGCTTTGACTGTCAGCCTGACGAACAAGAAGCATATTTTATGCAATGAGAACCAAAGAATATAATTGTCTCTTACACAAGACTCTAGTCATGCTTTTACTTTAGGACAATTAGAAACCAGAGATCTCTTGCCCTCTAAACCTCTTTGGTGAACCAATGCTCACCTTTCCAAACCAAGGAGCCATTCCTGAGCCAGAGAAGCCCGAGGCTCACACACAGGCAGGCAGTCGGGAAGCAGAAGTGGGAGGTTTGAGCAAGATGCCCTATGCAGCCCTGCCTTGGCAGCTCAGAGCCAGAAAGGCTGGCTCCCTTCTAGAAAAAAAGGATGCCTGTTGCTGGGTGTGTTGTGCAGCAGAAGTGTAGTGGCTTGTGTGGCTTTTAGCTCTCTGACCTTTATTTAAATGAAATGCAGAGTAATTTGTATCTAAGTGGAGTTGTTCTGTCTCATTAGTGCGATGAAATTGATGGCAGAGCGTTACTAAGTTCATTGTCAGAGAGACTGTTGCTTAGTAATTTAAACCGCAGTTATCTCATTATTCTTTTTTCCTTACAATGATGGTGGGTCTGTTGTTACCCGCAGTTCATGGCTTTGCATTCAAACCTTGACGACTGTGATTACATTTTGAACACTGTCCCGAAAAAGTCATGCAGGGTAAAGCTGGGTGAGGAGAGGACCTTCAGGACCTTCAGCTGCTTTTGGCTGAGATTTTTGGTGTACAGAACAGAAGCACAGGATGTGCAGTGAGCTCAGGCACAGGGCCATACGAGCCTCCTGTGCATCCCGGGCTCTGCGGATGATGGAGCCCTGCAGCCGTGCCCGGGGCCCGTCCGAACCGACCTGCCCGCGTGTGTCGCACCCCAGGGGACACATGGTTTTCAAGCAGGCCCCGAGGGGAAGTTACGGAGAGCCCTGTCCATGGCTGCTGCGGCCGGCGGAGGTGGAACCCACAGGTCAGGGAGGTGAGCGAGACAAGCCCCAGCCTGTGCTGCCTCCACGCTCGGGGCTACGGCCGGCTGCCCAGCGCTGCCCGCTCGGGCGGAGCCCGTGCCCTGCGTTCGCCTGGCGGAGCGTTGGCAGGGCCCGCTGGGAGACCCGGAGGGGTCGCTTGTCCCCGCCGGTCGCTGCCGGTGTTCCCGCGGAGCGCACGCGGCCGGCGGGATGCGGGGGAAGGCCGAGCGCTCCCGGCCTCGCCTCCCCTGCCCCGCTCCCCTGGCAACAGCGGCGCTGGCGGCGCCCAATCAGCGCGCGGGGCTGCGNAGCGAGGAGGGCCGGCCACGCGCCGCGTCGCCATCTTGACGTCTGAGGAACAAAAGCGCTGAGGCCGCCGCCGGCGCCGGCCCAGCAGCAGGTAATGGGCGCGCCCCTCTTTCCCCCGCCGCCGCTGCTGCCCCGGGGGCGGTCGCCGCTGAGGGAACAGCTGCAGTCCCGCCCGCAGATCGGTGCCTGGCCCGGCGAGGTGGGGGTGGGCGGCTGCCCGGAGGGGATGCTCGGTGGCGGCCTCGGGGCATTGCCGGGCTCGGCGGGCAGGGAGGGGGGCGCTGCCGTGGAGCCAGCCCGGGGATGCGGGTGTGGCCGGGGACAGCGGGGACAGCGTTGGCGGAGCATCCCCGGCCGCTCTGCGCTCCCCGCGGGGTTTGCGCTGTGGGACTGCCGGCCCGGGCTGTCGCGGGGGGATCGCAGCTGGGTTCTCCGTGGCTGCTGACCCCGGGCTGGTGCTCGCCTCACGCTGTTACTCAGCAGTTCCGGGGCTCGTCAGGCGTTGTCTGTCCGTTTTGCCCGAGTTGATGGGTGTGCTGCTGCTTGGTACGCTCGGTAATAGTTCTAAATGAAAAACGGGTGCTGCGGGATGTGTTGCATAAGTGGATGTGATGCTCAAGAATACCCTTTTTCTCTGTAAACTGGAAGTTCTGGGTGATGCCTTGTTAAGAACTGTTTGGAGGATCACGATTTTGTAATAACTTGTTAACTTGCAGACGGTTTAAACAAAAACACTTACGCTTAAGGCTTTGGAAATAGGCATCCAACTTAATAAATGTTATCGTTGTTGATAGAATAACAACCTCTAGGTAGCTACACCCTGATATGCCCTTGGCCTTAATTCCCCCGTGAAAAGTACGCACGTTTAACACTGATATCTTCCTGATATATGATGGCATTTAATCGCCCTTTACTTCTAGGCTGTCTTTTCCTTCCCCCCCCCCCCCCCCNGACACAGTGCCTTATGTGTGCCATATACTCAGGTGTTTAGAAATGCATCCAGTGCCCCTGTGCTTTTTGTGAACATTGAAGGGAACAGTTTTGTTTCAAACACTGTAATTAGAATTTTGCTTTAATATTTGCTTCTGGAATATTAATGTTTAGTTTAACTTTTTAGTCAGGTGCTGTATTATTGGTCATTATTCAACATGTAGCACTGAAATAGTACTAGAGCAGTTCAGATCTGACACTTGGGGATAACAAGGTCAGGGTTGTTTTAGCCAAGAATTAGCCTCTTTGCTAATAATTTTTCTCATATATGACCCAAAACCGACTTGTAAAATTTTCTTTAAGTTGAACTAATTTGTGTGTTTTCAGGACTTATTAGTAACATTAAGGAATGGAAACTGGGTTTATGTACATGTGCATCCACACATAAATATGTGTGTTTTAAAAATGAACTGATTAATTTGTTTACTGTTGCTGATTTAGCATCTTCCAGATTGCTGTCACATTTTTTTCTTTAGTAAATAACGAAGAACCCAGTCATTTACCTGCCAGAATTCAGGAAAATTTCTTTTAAAAAAATAATCTTAAGTGTTCAGAAGTGTCTCCTGGTTAAGGATTGTGGGAAGGATTACAGCCATTCACATGTACTTGTTTGTAAGAAATTCCAGACATTAAACTTGGCCGGGTAGCTTTTCATAAATTTACATTTGTTTAATTGAAAAACTGTTTTTCTCCCTTTTCTGTCTTTGCTGTTTATACCTTTCTGAAGTAACAGTCTGTTATCTTGTCTATGGCACCTCAGTTATACAAGCAATGGAAGCTTTATGTTGCTGTTTCTTTTGGAGGAAAGGTAGATGAGAGCTGTCATAACCGTGTGGTATTGTAGTTTGGAAGCAGCTGGAAAACTGGACACTGGTCAGTCATATGAATCCTGGGCTTTGTACTCTAAAAAATTCCTTAACTACCAGTTGCTTTGAAGGAAGGTTTAACATTTGTCAGTCCTGAGGTTTTGAAGAACCAGGATGAGAAAAGATGTTACAGAATCTCTTTGCTGCCTGTCAGTGGTTGGGCTTCCATCCAGATCAGTGGTCCTGGTGTTACTTTAATTGTTCTCCAGTCAGCTGGGGGGAGTATGAGGCTATTTTGGGGATGTTTTTTCTTTTGAGGGGTAGGGGAAGGGTGCAAACCTCAAGGTACTGGGGGTGTCTCAGTCTGTCAACAGTGCTGACACACAAATGTCTGCCCTTTTGGGTTAGCTGGAGGCAGGGAAATGTGTGCTGTCAGGTTGGGGGTGGAAGATCTGCTTCACTAGTGACGTGGAATATCTCTGTGGAGTTTACCTACAGGATAAATTAGATAGAAACCATTCTTTAGAAATCTCTAGTTCTTTACTGAGTATTTAAAGTGAATTGAATTAGATAAGATCTAGGGAAATTCGGGAGTGACTGGTATTAAATGTCAATTCTTTTCAATGATTCTTAATTTGATGGTCTTTAGAAATTGGAAGATAGCTGGGGTGTTTCTTTGATAGGTCAGGAGTGCTGCTCCTGCAGCCAGGTTAGTGCCTGCCTGAGCTTGAAAGCAGGTCCAGGACCAGAATGGGCAAAGCAAACATCTCCTCTAACATCCATGATGCTGGCCTTCCAGGGGAGCTGTGCTTCACCTGGGAGAGGCTGGGGGCAAAGACTGCTTTTTGAAGTGAACCAAGATTTGATGTGGTTTTTGATGCTGAGCCAAGGTATAAGTCCTTCCTTTTTGATGTAATTCACTGGTTTCCTTAATGTTTCTGCACCCTTGCTTAAACACAGAGCTTGTTTAATGGGTTGGGCACATATTCCAAAAGTTCATATAACACATCCAAGGATTGAAAGGGCAGAAACTGAGGTGCAGCTAAAATTGTTATCTTGTGTGTGGTATTGACTGCTCTAGTTGTACCCAAAGTGTGGGGATAAGAGCCAAATATAGAGCAGTTTGAAGTTTTCTTAAGGTGACATTTTACATTCATAATAATCCTTGTTTATCTAGTGAGCAGGGGCTAGAACCATTATCTGAAAGCTGTCAGGTTTTTACACTGACGTGTGGAAACCTTGCCACCTCTCATTCAGTTCATCCACTTATCAGCTGTTGAATTTGCTGATGCTTAGCTCCTCCCCGTTGGCAAGAAGCTGCTGTTGGTCTCCAGGCAACGCAGGTCCGGCTGAGCATCTCTGCCTTGCTTGAAGAGATGAAAATTTTCCATTGCAGGGAGAGGATTTTTCCCCTTGCTAATTCTTTATCTGGCTTCCTGTCTTGCCCAAGGTCATTGCATTTTTGAAACAATACAGGAGTAGTTCACAAACGTCAAGAAGTTATATTTTAAGGGTTTTAAGGTATAGCTGAAAATATGTGTTTCTATAACTTTTGTTAGAAATACCTCATTAGAATGTTAATTTTGGGCTTTTCATAGTAATTTATTTTATTGCAAAATAGTTCTTTCTTTCCCTCTTCTGCAAAAAGCTGTATGACATTGTATCACTTGCTGCAAGCAGCTAGAAATTTCTCCTGCAAAATCTGAAATACTGGAAGGCATAATGGAAACGAAATTGTTTGTTCAAAGGAAGGTCTGTCATTGGCTGTGTTTAATCAGGTGTTCAGAGCTTGAAATCTGAAGTCTGCAAATTCTTGGTTTGTGTGGCACAAAGCCATTGCAGCCCTGAGTGTGTCTCTGAAAGATGGGCTGTGTTAGAATAAGGGAATGATAATCTTCATAATAGGTACAGAATGTACCACTGTGCTATTATCAGCTATCAACATGCAGCCTTTGACCCTCTCTCTGGATTGCTTCTGCATGTGGAGGATTCTCTATTGGAGACGGCTGGAACCAGTTACTGCCCAGTTTTGCATTTTTACTGGAAAAAGAAAGGCTTGCTCATAAAATGGTTTTGACCGCTGAGAGTCTTGCTTTGTGTGTGTGCCATGATGGATGGTAGGGCAAGAGGTGGCACAGGCAGTTAAGAGCCCAAACAGACCAGGAACTACTAAATTCACACAGTAGCCATTCAGGTGTTCTGCCTCTCTTGCTCCCTGTCTTATCTCCTGCTGCAGTGGCATCCAGAATGTTGGAAGGAACTGAAAAAAAAATTCATTTGGATGACTCGCTTAAACTGGTTAATAGTGCCCCAGGTTGTTGAGACTTAAAATGAACAGACTCAAGGACACAAGATACAGTTATTGAGGTTATTTTTCATTAGAAAAAGCAAGGGTTTGGGGGGTTTATGCCAAAGTCTGTATTAGAATGAGCACAGCAGAAATGGTTTTACTGCCTTGAAGCACAGAGGGCTTTAAGCATACCCAAATAGCTGTGCAGTGCTGTGATGCAGAAATTTTCTACGCTGCCTGAAACCTTATCGGGAATTTTGGGTGCTGCTTCATTTCATGCTTATTGAAGATGACCTCTTTTCTTTTGACATTTGCTCTTTTCATTTTTTCATGTATTTTTCCAGAAAAATGGCAATTTATTTGACTTGTGCTTTGGATATACCAAGGCAGTGTGATGGCAATTGATTTTTTTAATGACATAATTTAGTTTAATGAGGTTGCAGAAATGAGAAGTGAAACTGCCTGACATGATAGGCATCATCTTGATCTTTCTAAGGTGTTATCACTTTCAGAAGGCTGATTCAATTTAACAGGAGATACAAGGTTAAATTGATGGGTAGGTGTGTTCATACTAAAATAACTGTCATTGCAACTGGGAATCTGTTCAAGATACCTTAGGAAAATTGGTTCTGGCTTAATAGAACCAGTCAGTTTTCTGAAGAGACATCTGTGAGCATTAAAGTTGAAGGTATAATTCTAGATAACCCTGACCAAAGTTACATTAAAAAAATATAAAATTTGTGTTATTTCCAACAGGGAGGGAACAAAATGGTTGGGGCTGTCATTTGGGATTTGTGGAGATGGATAAGTAGTCTCTTGAGGATGAAGGTAGATGAAGTAAATGCTGATGGAGCTGCCTGGTGAGAGGATGACTGACTTCAAGTTGTTCCATTTAAACAAAGCCTTTGACGTATTTAAACCTAAGTGCTGAATCGTGATTATTTTAAAATGCATATAATGTTTTAACATCACTATGTGCAAAGTTTGCTTTCAATAGATAAAGTGCTTTTTTCATAAGCTTGACTTCTTGAAATATTTTTTTCCCCCCATAGTGTGCTGTTTTTGGAAATGCAGAATTGGAACATCAGCACACTGTGGATGGTGGTGCTATGTTGTGGAATTTTGAAGAGAAAATAGTTTTTTGGCAATCATCCTGTCTGATTCTTCCCTTTTTGGTGAGTGATGGTTTCTCTTTGAAGACAGTTGTGCAGTGCACGCTTGCTGGCTGCTATAAAAATTGCCTCTAAAGCAACAGATATTTTTAAGGGAGTAAGACATGCTCCAGCTGTGTCCCATTACCTGGGCTATTTAAACTAGCTAGCTCTTGTGTATCATTAAATGTATTTCAGCCTGCTGCAAGGATAAGAGCAATACAGCCAAGCTCCTGATGAAGCTTCCTTTTCTAGATTACTGAAATTGATAAGATTTTTTTCAAGTGGTTTTGTGTTGCTGTTTGAATATGTAAACTGTATGAGATTAAAATGGATTAATTCTTTGGCAGTGATTATTATGCTAAGCCTGTAATTGGCCCCAGATGGTGTAAGAGGAGATCACTGAACAATGAAACATGAAATACATAAATAATTTTTTAAAGCATTTTTAAGTACTGTGCAAGTGTACTTGTAGAAAAGGTCCTTTTGTTGGGAAGAAACTGTTCTTGAAGTGAGTTGCATTTACCAGGGGAAGCAGTCTCAATTTTTTCCCTTGGTTTTGTTGTGCCACGTGAGTGTCTGTCATGTAAGACTTCTCTCCTGTCTGTTCTTGCTCTCATCCAGTCTGCTGCAGTTAAGTAAGAAGCACGTGGAAAATATTCTGCTGTATCTTTTACATTTGAACTTCTGTAATTGCCCTGGCAGCCCTGCAGGGAGCTATGTGTTCAAGGTCTTAAGTCCCAGTTACTTTCAACTCCTTAGGGAAAGAGCCTGTAGAGGTCACAGAATTATACAAACTTCCCTTTAAGATGCAAAGCTGGGTTGTGTTATCTGAATTGAGATGTGTTTGCAGTAGTGTGAGATGTTTTGAAACGTAAATACAGTTCTAAAATATGTATTAAATGCATCTCTTTAATGTGAGCTGTTCTGGAGCAAAAACTCCATTTATCTTAGTCATCAGAAGTATTCTTAGAACTATTTGTAGAACTACAGTTAAAAATGGGATGGGCATTCCAAAACATGATGACTATCTCCTGGGCTACTTTTCAATCATTTTTCCACATACAGGGACTAAACTTCTTTTGAGGGGTATTGATGGTATAGGTGAATATACACATAAATGAGAAGCATGAAATAGGTAACTGTGCATTTAGGGTACCATTCTTCCTATAATAATGTATTTGTTAATGATCTTTGCTGTGCATTCCTTTGGAAGTTTTTGCTCAAGGAGTTAGCTTGGATTGTAGGATTTAGGCATCAAAGCTTTAATTTAACAATCTTGTCCTTTGGGCCCCTAGTGCTTATGGTATAAAAAGCATTAGAGGTTGGGATTTCTAAAGGAATTACACGGAGAGAAAAATATTTGTGTAGTTAAATGAGGGTGGACTTTAAAAGGGACTTGACACTTGTCTTATATGAACATTGTTTTTCTTATCATATATGGCAAATGGGTCACAACTGAAGGGCTGCTCACAAAGATTCCATGTTCTTTCATCGAGTGACTCGAAATACAGTTCCCTAAATTCATGGTAATGAGAAAGGCATAGCCTTGGATTTATTTTAATCTTAGTGCTGGAATTTCTTGAGGGTGTTGGTGTCTTGAATAATACTTTCATGTGTGTAATCCACACAATTTAGCTCTTGCTGTCATATTTTCAGAAGATTAAAGGCTGAGTGCTATTTTGGTTTCTCCACGACAAAGGGCGGTACTGTCTTTTTGTAGCAACTGGTGATTTTGGCCGCTGATGCCAGGATACCGTTTTAAGATGGATCAGTTTCTAAATAGGAAGTTTAAGTAGCTTAGTTTTGGTGGTTCAGGTTTCTTAGTTTCCATGGCATTTTTACTCAGAAAAGAGACTGGTTCTTAAATTACACAACCCTTGACAAAACTGTATGGGTCAGAATTGCATGCTCTTTTCTGTCTCAATATGCTTAGTAACTTGGCTTTATTTTAATTCCAGGGAGATAACATAGCTTTACTTGAGAGGTAAAACTGGCATTTTTCCAGAACTTTGTGTATGTAGGTGTTGAGATTACAGATTACAAATTATGTAGGGGAAGCTGAAAGCTGTTGCTTTTTTTAGCTGTTGAAATATCAATTGCACAGGGCACATAACCTCCTTGCTGAATTTTAAGAAACTGTAGTTGAGGGGCTGCTGTGCACGCTTATGTAAAAAAGCTAGAATTTCTTGGAGATGATCTTGGTGATTTGTCTTGCTTTCCTAGACAAAAGGATTGGGGAACTGAGTTTTTCCTAATAATGTAGACCTGGTTTAAGGAAGATAGGAATAATAATTGTGCATGAGGAATAATAGTCATTGAACATTATGCGACTTCAGATTGGTTTGTGTGTAGTTTGCTCCCACAATATGTTATGCCTAATGTTTCATGGTTCTTAGTTTTATCTGTTAAAGCTGTATTCTAAAGTCTTTTTGGTATAGGAGGTGGTTCTGCAGCTATGGTGTTAAATATACAGGTATAAATACATGTCTTAACCTCTGTGGTAGTGTTCATGTCTATGTTTGGGTTATATTTAAAGGAAGACAAAACTAGAACTCCATGTTTAGGGACTAAAAGGAGAATGAATAGGATAAACATGTTGCTGGTTAAAAAAACGTTTTGCATTGAAAGAGTTTATCTTTATACATTTTTCAACATCTGATTGCATGGTCTTTCATTTCTGTACTACAGACAAAATTCTTAGTGAATAGAAAAGGCTTGATGCTGTGGTTACAAGGAAGGATATCTCAGGGTGCTGTCTTACACTCCTGAGAAACAGCAGAACAGGACTTTAAGGTAGCACATGAGAGTCCTTTGCCATTGTAGCTGCTGTTGGACTGTCCCTCTCCTTTCAGAGTGGAATATCTAGAGTAGTAGTACCTTTAGGTGTGATATAGCTGACATCCTCAGAAGCAGTTAGGGCATTTCAAGGTATTTTTCAGCAGTTTGAAAGCTGAAAAATGCTTCTTCCTTGGTGAGAATCTTTTGTTTCCTAGCATTAAATGTTTGCTAATGTTTTGAAAGCTAATGTTAAAAACAGAATTAGCTTTCTACCTTGATGGGCCAAGACTACTGTGGAGTTGTCATGTTCCCAAAGTGTTTTGAAAATGTGTTTTGTAGGAATTTTGTGCACGAGTTCATGTATAATTCTGGGTTTCTAGATTCCATCTGTTATGCATGATTAAGTAAATTATGATCCTTCTTGACTCAGAATTTTCTGTGGACAACCAGTATGCCTCTGCAGTATATAGCCTTTAATTTGTGAAATTAATCCAAGGCATTTGTTTCCTTATTTATCTGGAGGCATTACTTAATTTTTCTAAACTGCAGCAATACAGTGCTGCAGTTATCAGCCAGTTAGTAAAGATCAGTTTTTTTAAAAATGATGTTATATCAATATTTTTAAAAAGCAGGTGCCTTCTTTTATTCATCTAGACGAAGCACACACGGTGCAACAAGAAAAGTTTGCTCTTTCTTGGCTTTTTGTGACTCTACGTGGTTATGGTAGATGTGCCACTACAGTGTCTGAGCCCAAGCACCCTCATGATTTACCACTAAAAGCTGTAGTAAAAGTTTCTACTTCTGAAGGGAATGCACACATAGACTTAATGTGTAGGTCTGAAGGAGTTGGTTACTCTTGAATTTGCAAGAGTTCTGCTGAGTGTTTGTACAAAACGTCATGCTTACTCATCCCTGAGTACAAGTCGTGTCACTTAATGATCATTATATTGATTGATTTGCTGCAGAAGAGCTTAAATGACCTTGACTTGCATAGAAAGTTACAGCTCAGCATCATTTCGTCATCACAACCACCTGTTTCAAGTTATACTTAATGAAAAAGAGGAGTTTTCCTCCCCCAGTCTTTGTTTTAAAGAGACTGTAGTGTTTCCTCCCCCTTGGTACTATGACACTATCCCTCTGTCCTTCATGGTGTTGAAGACTATTGTCTGCTTTATTAAATCTGAATTATTTGCTGCTTATAATACTTTTTTTTGTTTATAAATAAAAAAAAAATTCTGAGAACTGACAATGTCAGTGCACTTTTCTACCAAAGATAAACTTTTCCCTCCAAATTATAAATGAATAAATGTTTGCTTTTTGTAATCATGCAGAATTTTGGGCTGCTCTTGAGACTATCCCAAAACTGTAGGATTAATACAAGCACATTATTATGTGGGCTCTGCATTTCTGTCTCAATGAGTTAAAAATTATAAACTATAGCTTTTACTACTTAGTTGTATTAATTCTATTACAGATACAGAAGGCTTCAGAAAGTAACCTAATGTGGGATTTGCATTATATGTAGAGGTATAAATGCATCCTCAAAATCAGGAATTGATTAAAACAATTGTGATAAATTAATGCAGAGCTCATTTTTCTGTTAAGAACTAGGAACATTTATTTTAAAAAGTTTGCTCTCTAATCTGATACAGTTAATTTTAAAAATGTATTTCTGATACTGTTCTAAGGCAGCTGACTGGACACTATAGGATATGCGTATCTACATATTAATTTTAAGAACTTCTGAAAACAGAACACATCAGAGTAACTTCAGTTCCTGAGCCAAGCAGTAGCTAGAGTGAATGTTAGAAGCAAATAATTACTCTGGGCATATTTGTTAATAAAACAGTGTTTTGTGTGGAGGAATTCCATTGATTTTTCATTAAAATTAATCACAAGCTGTGCAAGACGTTTGAACCCTGAGCATGTTTAACATATCTAATGCTTTTAATACTCCAAGATTGCATCCTCTGCTTTCTTTGATTCAAGGAATGTACCTTGCTATTTGTAAAGTACCACATTATTAGTAACGGAACAAGTAGTTCAGTCATAAGAGAGCTTGTAAAATTCCTGTAATCATTCTTGGTTTATAGGTGTATTATTGTAGGCTCTTACAATGTGTTTATCCTGCTTCAGTTGTGAAAGGTCATTCTCTGAGCAATGTAATGACTTACCAACTCAGGCCTCAAGTACCTTTTCAGTGTTGTGCATGAAACAGGTGGTGGCGTGGGCTCTCAAAAACATACCACGTGTTTTCCACCTTGCTATTTGCGTCTTCCTGTGTCCATTCTCAGCTTTGTTGTTTCTTCCTGAATGTTCTTTGGGCTGATGCATGTAGCAGTGTGCCTCCTGAGATGCAGCTTTCTCTTTGGCTGATCAGATAGGTCACTGATACTCTCCTGTTGGCTGACTGTGCCATTCCTCTGTTTCCTTGTACATTGGTTTTGCACGGCCTGGTTTTTGGTAGCAGGGGACCACAAAGATTGCTCCTGTGGGGAGCTCAGGGAAGCTTCCACCATGTCCAGCAGAGCCAATCTCTGATGGCTTTGAAGATGAACATGCTACTGGCCAAAACTGGGCCAATGAGAGAGGTTGGTAACGCCTCTGTGATGACACATTTAAGAACGAAATAAAAACAAAGTCACAGAGTTTTGCTTCTAGTCAGAGAAGAGGAGGTGAGAACATGTGAGGGAAACAACATGGAGACACCAAGGTCAGTGGAGAAGGAGGGGGGAAGAGGTGGTCCAGGAGCAGGAGCTGAGATTCCTCTGCAGGCCGTGGTGAAGCAGCTGTGCCCCTGCAGCCCCTGGGGATCCACCCACAGCCCCTGGGGGAGGTGGCCATGGCGGAGCAGGTGGATGCCTGGAGAAGGCTGTGATCCAGTAGAGCACCCACTGCAGAGAGAGGGCCCTGCTTCAAGGCTGGAGCAGCCTGTCCATGGAGGACTGCACCCCGTGGGAAGAGAGACCGACGTTGCAGCAGTTTTGGGAGGACTGTGTGCCTGTGGGGGGAATTCACATTGCAGCAGGTGCTATAGACCTGCTACTCCTGAGAGTAGACCTATGCTGGAGAAGTTCACAGAGAACTGTCTCCCATGGGAGGGACCCCATGGCCTCATAGGGGAAGGACTCCTCTCCTGGAGCAGCAGAGGAAAATCTCAGTGATTAACTGACCCAAAAACCCCCGTGCCCTATCTCCCTGCGCTGTCAGTGGGAAGGAGGGAGGAGCTGGGGGGGAGAAGGTCTTTTAAGGGTTTGTTTTACTTCTTATTATCCTCCNTATAGACCTGCTACTCCTGAGAGTAGACCTATGCTGGAGAAGTTCACAGAGAACTGTCTCCCATGGGAGGGACCCCATGGCCTCATAGGGGAAGGACTCCTCTCCTGGAGCAGCAGAGGAAAATCTCAGTGATTAACTGACCCAAAAACCCCCGTGCCCTATCTCCCTGCGCTGTCAGTGGGAAGGAGGGAGGAGCTGGGGGGGAGAAGGTCTTTTAAGGGTTTGTTTTACTTCTTATTATCCTCCTCTGATTCTGTTAGTAATAAATTCACTTTGCAGCTTAAAGTTGAGCCTGTTTTGCCCTTGAAGTGTTTGTCCCAGTCCTTCATTAATTTTTGTTTTGTCTCCTCTGCCCAGCTGTGGCAGGGCAGGGTGAGATAGCAACTCTTGTGGGTGCCTGGTGTTGTGCCAGTGCCAAACCATAGCATCCTGGAACCTTGGGAAGGGGCTTTGCTTTGTCTGCTTCAGCAGCTCTGCTCTGCAGATCTCTACCCTGTCAGCTTCCTCTGTACTCCCCAGTGAACTGAGAAAAAAGGGCAGGCAGAAAGCTTTGCTGCCTTGCTATTTCTGTCCCTGTAAAGGCTGATTTATGGTTATGTGGAGTTGAAGATGCTAACCATCCAAAGCAGAAAGCCTGTACTAGGCAGAACCCACTTCTGACAGCTTTAACAGAAGGGCAGCTCTGCATCAGTAGTTGTACCATTACAAAGGTTTGGCAGGAGGTGTATTATTTCTGAGATTGTTATGAAGGAAGAAGCTGCTCCTTAATTGAGACCTGTGCTCTCCAGAGGATGTGTTCATTAATGCAATTACGTGTGGGACTAAGTTGAGAATCTGTAATGACATGAAGTACCTTCCAAAGAATGCCGTCACCTGAGATTAATATTAAAAGCCTGAAAACATGAACTCATTGCAGCATTCTTTTGATGGTCATTGTCACACGTGATGGGGATAAGATGTCTATAAATGTCACTTCTGGTTTGCAGGCTTGGGTTTTAAACATCTTTTGCTGCTTACTGTAGGAATGACATTGCTCAAGCTAATGTTACTGTGTCTAGGGATGTGTTTGATTGCTCCTTCAAGTTATGTCAGATTTTTCTCTTAAAGTGCTTGACATGTGAAGGGTTAGTAAATCTGCTTTTTTGGTTGATGTGTCGTTTGAACAAAAACTAGTCAAAGGCACTTAAAAGCACGTAGGAGGAAAAGGGCAGGGTACAGTGAGCCTGCATTTGCTGTCTGGGAAGACTGCCTAAAAACAGCTGTTCTGGCTCTTTCTTCCCCAAAGAGCATTGAGAACAAACTGGGTGTATAATCAGAGGAAAGGCAGTGAAGAACTGCATTGTGCTTGTGCTGGTTAACGTTAGTGCTGCTTGAAACTGTTGATCTTAAGTCAGAGCTTTTATTTGTAAGGACCTGCAACCAGTTTGGCATATTGTGAGGCTGTTCATGGAATTAAGGTATTTATAAATGAAACACTGCAAAGCATTTCTGATGGGCATTACAGTTGTGCTCCAGGCCCTGTTAATCTGAATGGCAAAATTCCAAATATTAAGGAGAGCCAAAATGACAGACAGATCCTGATTGTTAGTAATGGTAATGTTAAGGCATGTAGCAGAAAAAAAACCTAAGATCTTACTCAAAACCTTTTTGCAAGTGAGAGGAATTTCATTGGGTGAAAACAGACTGAATTTATTATGTAAACAGTGCTTCTTAAATGGCTAAAATATATTAGTTGATCAAAGTGACAGCTAAGGCCTCATTGTAACCTAAATTGCTGATGAGATTATGTGGTCTTGCTGGTGTCTTCTTGAGACTGTTACTGTGTTCAAAACGAATCCGTTTTAGGTTCAGTAAAAGGCACTAAGTTGCCTTGCACAATTAAGGAGCTCTCTTAAAAGCCTGTATAGCAAGGAGCTCCTTGCTGATGCTGTGTTCAGCAGTCCTTGCACACAGTTTCCGCTGCAGAACTGTATTAATAGAGCTTTTTCAGCAGGGATATGTACTACAAAAATTCAGTCGTAGAAAGGGAACATGAGGGAGTTGTGCTGTAGTTTTTGGAAGATAAAAACAGAAGGAGAGCTTACTAAATACAGGCACAGTAAACTCATCTTCATTTGTGTGAGCCTCCCCCTTTATTTCTGGTAGATTCACATTTGTCTTGTGGTAGTGCTGACTGGGTATGCTGTGTTTGACTACATATAAATGTTTCTAACATTTCTCTCCAAAAACCCCACCCCTATCTAAATACTGTGTAACTTGTAATAACTTAAAAAATAATTTGTATAATATCAGACCACTAAAAAAACTTGCTTTCTTTCTCCTGGAATGGGAAATTGCACTGTGTGATGTGATGCCAGATCTTACTTGCTCTGGAAAGGTTGAAGTAGAGTGAGTAGTCCTGTCCAGTTCTGTGCTTGGCAGTTCCATTGCTGAGTGCAATCTGCATATGAGTATTGTCCAGACCACTTGGGCATCCATGAAACCAAACAAGTTGAGCTGCTACTAATGGGCTCCCTGAGGATGTGTTGGGTAAACAAGGTGTACATTATCTGTGTTGGAGGTAATGTTTGCTACAGCAATTTCTGTGGCATAAATATCTTCAGGACTTAACTCCTGATGCAACTGTAACACAGGAGGACTGGGACAGATTTAAGTGTTTGAGGTTAAAGGATGTTGCAAGGTGCTTTCTCAGTCTGAATCACTGCAGTTGGCCATCAGTGTCTCAGTTTTAGGGGTAATTAGGAAGGCAGCCACAGAATGGTGATGCTGTCTTGGAAAAAGTGCCTCTTGTACTGCTGCTGTTCTGCAAGACTGTTAAATGTGGCTGTGCCGTGTAAAGCTCTGGCACTGCAAGGTCATGTACATCTACCTCCAGTGAAACCTGGCGCACTTCTGCCTTTCCCTCAAATTCCAGAAGACTGGAGGCATTATTTGCTCTAGGAAATCCTAATGAAAACTCAAGAGTTGTAAAATTACTGGTGCAGTGTACAGATTGATGCTTATAATTTCTGTAAGAGAAAATGGAAGCAATTCTCAAGAGTTTACTCAGGTGGTAATGTGGTTTGTCAAGTGTGTGTTTGGAGACAGCTCCAAGTGTGTTACACATGTGCTGGTAAATCAGCTTATAGGTGAGCCTTAGTGAAGAACAGCGTGGCTCTGCATGGAGTGGGTGCTGCTGTGGGGAGCCGTGGAGAAATAAACCTGTGACTCTGGAGCAGTAACCGTGCTCCCTTCTGACTGCAGCACTGGGCTGCCCAGGACTGGGGACAGGCCATGGTTATGTGGCTCTTCTGCACTGTCTGGGCACTTCAGGCTTGCTCAGCTTGGTGCAGTTGGGTAGGTTTTTTTGAAGTGGCTTGTGTTTGGGGTGTAACTGAGAGGTTTTTATGTGTGTGTCTCTGAGTTGTCAAATTGTTGGTGCTGAGGTAGGTGAGAAAATTCTGTGGTGATGCAGTAGCTGCATTAGAAAAAGAATACTAGGAAATGAAAAGTAGTACAAAAACAAATGAAAGTTTATTGATCTTGCTCTAATCTTAATATAATATAGGTTATCCGAAGACAGTATAATTTCTGGAGAATACTATTCCAGTTTTGTCAAAGAAGGTGCTTGGAAGAAATGAGGAAAAAAAACCCACGCCACAAAAAAACCCCACCAACAAAAACACATTCAGCTCCTATTACTCTCTTATCCTTAGGTGCAGGTAAACATTCCAGGACCTAGAGTTCATTTGGTTGATCGATCTGTTGTTTCTTTAAGCAGTTTAGTTGTTTAATTCAGTTAATGCTCTTACGTCCAGGACATGCTGTAGGCGTCTGTAGTTCTGGTAGCACCACTGCTTTAAGCCTGCAGGTCTCTGCTTTTCCAGTTAATGTAAAGCTGTTAAATATCTAAGGAGGACAAATATAAATAGACCTGTGACCTAGAACACTTTGTAGTCTCTTTGAATTAAGTGCATTATTGTTCGTGTAACTATCTTCGGGCAAAATGAGTATGAAGTTGTTTTTAGTCACAAAAAGTTAATCATTAAAGCTTTGGTCTAAAATTAGAGTAACTCAACTTAAAAATTTACTGGAAGGCAGAGAGCAGGACAGTCATGTTTTAGTTTTCCGTCACTCCTTTAATTGCTTTCTGAAGTGCAGGTTGCGTGCGGCTGGCGTCTGGCCAGAGCCCAGAGCGTGCGGTCACAGGGTACAGGAGCAGATCCCTTGGATGCAGCTGGCCCGGGCACTGCCTTTGCTGAATGTAGGGAAACAAAAGGTTCTTGGAAACCGGCACATTAGCCTTATGGCTTGTCTGTGAAGAGCTTGCACCAGTGTAACATTTTCGGTATCTGCCATGTTGTTGTGAATGAACCGGTGAGATAAACGTCCCACCCTGGACGTCGGTTGGTTGCTGTGCTTGCCTGGCAGGGAGGAATTGTACGCGCGGTGTTAATTCCCGGTTTGTCGGGCTGGCCTGCGCAGGAGGCGGGGATGTCGCTGCGAGGGTGTCGCTGCGGGGGTGTCGCTGCCGCGCCTGTGGCCGCGGTGGCCGCGCGTGGCTTTGCTTTGAGGGAGCGGCGAGCGGCGCCGGCAGCTGCGCTCCTCCTGCTGCTGCTCCGCGCGTGCGCGTCGCGCGCTGGCCGCCCCGCCCCGCGGAGCCTCCCATTGGCTGCGGCTCTGCGGGGGCGTGGCCGCCAGAGCCTGCGTGCCTGCGCCCCGCGCTCGGCCGCAGTCGGCCGCGTCCGGAGCGAGAGGCGCGCGCGCTCGGCTGTGCTCCGTCGGGCTGCCCGGGCCACAGCGTGTGCCACACTGACGGCCGCCGTGTCCTGTGTTTGCCTCAACAGACTGAATCACAGTAAACTCCGCGCGGCTCGGACGCTTCAGGCTCTGAACTGCCTTCACTACTGCCGCCGTCTTCTGTCTAATGTGCTACAAGGATGAGCCCAGCATTTGGAGCAATGGAAGTGGAGCACTATTCCAAGGGAGTCCTGCTCGAGCCTTTTGTCCACCAAGTTGGAGGACACTCCTGTGTCCTCCGGTTTAATGACAAGACCATCTGTAAACCTCTTATTCAGAGAGAACACCAGTTCTATGAGACTCTCCCGACAGAAATGCGTAAATTCACTCCACAGTATGAGGGTAAGTTACCAAACCTTTGAATGGGGTTGGGCTTTTCGTTTCTGTTAACGCAAGTGTGCTGTGCTCTCTGTTCTCTCTGAAATCTCTTCTCTGTTGAAGAGATTTTAGGGGTTTTTTTCATGTATTTTGATGTTGTCTGAGGCAGGCTGTGGAGATGCAGGGTGGAAATGCTTGCCAAGTTGGTGTTTGGGCTGACTAACAGCATTAGAGTAGAGCAACTCTGCTGGTGATAGCCCATATATCTCCCTTAGGCACAGGTAAGTAGCTAACAGCTGAGTACATTTTCAGTAATTATCTACTGGGATTTTTTTTTATTTGTTTGGTTTTTTGGTTTGGTTTTTTTTTTGTTGTTGTTTGTTTTTTTTTTTAAGTGGATTTTTTTTTTGCCACTTGTTTAACGTTTGTTTACAAAAGATTTGGTAAGGATGGATAATAATGTTTTGTGTAAGCTTAGTTGTGGTCTCTTTTGTGCTTTGATTTCTCCTCTGACTTTCATTTTGATTGCAATAAGTACATGCCAGTAGGTTGTCTTGTGTTATTTCTGCCATTAAGGAAATGAAAATTCATGGCATTTAGGTAGGCAAGGATCAAGTAGCTGTGATGAGGCTGAGTCAGAAGTTATGTAGGAGTGGAAATTCCAGTTCTCCTAAGAATTGGACTAGTTAACAGGAATACTTCTTTTTCTTTCTCCTGTTCCATCAACTGCTGCCTGATGATTAATAAATAATATGTCTGAAGCACTTTCTTAAAATGCAATTGCTTTTTAAAGCACATTGATTTTAACAACCATGGTGATGATGAAATTTTGTATTCTGTTTGTGAAAGTGATGGAAGACTTCAGTGATGTTTCAGAGTTAATAATCTCTGCTCATTTACAGAGACTTTTTGCCATGTCTAATTACAAATTCTGTTGGACTGGAAGAAAATCTGATCTATGAATGATACATTTCAAAATGTAATAGAACAACTGTACTAGTGTATGTGGCTTTCTGGGAAGTATGGGGAGGGATTTAGAGGGAAGGGGCCTCTCTTGGTCCACGTCTGGGGTTTTTTCCAAGAGTAAAGGCAAAGAAGCCATTTGCTAGCTGGCTCCCCCACCCTTTTTCCCATTGTCCTTTCCTCTGTGACACTGGGACAGTCAGAGTTTCTGTACTCCCTGCCCCAGCCACTGGAAATCTGGGAGCTGCCTGCTCAGCTTGGAAATTCCAGTCTCTCACCAGGACCTCTTCCATAGCTAGTGATGAGCTGCAAGAGCTGTGCAGACTGATTGATCTGAAATAGAGGACTGGAAAACAAACTAAAAATTCAGATAATTGTTACGGCTTCTCCATGAACCCCTGAGACTTATTCATGTAGTACTGGGCACATCTCTCAGTGCTCCACTAAGACTCTTAAAAAGCAATGCAGTGCTCTAGAGACTCCTGAGGGGAGGAGAAGGAGAAAAAATGCTTTTGAGGTTCACCATGTTTCTGTACCACAAACAGATTTGCTTTGTATTGCATTTTTGTTACTTATTCCACAAGATTGCTGCATAACCAGTATCAATAAAATATATTTTAAAAAATAGAAGAAAATGTATAATTAAACATGGTGATTTTAAGTGGAAGCTTTTGGACTAGTTTCTGTTGTAATGTGACATTTCCCTTGTTTTGCTCTCCTTGCACATCTTTCCTTTCGCTTGGGGATCTGTTAACCAAGTATTGTTTGGATAAGTGCTTTTTGCTTTGCTGTCAAGCAAAATTTAAAAAGTTTTTGGTGTGAAGTTTTTTTTTGTGCAGGTCACTTTTCACTGCAAGATGTTAACAAATGTTTTACATCTCATTTAGAATCAGATCAGTCAGATTTTTTTAAATTAATAAAAACTTTTGTTAATTGAAATTGTGTCCTGTTATTATTTGCTTGTTACTTGACTGCCTCAGAGAAAGAACATGACCCTTTGTATCATTGTTGTGCCAATATGATAAATTGTCTTCTGTGAGGTGTCACTTTTGTCTAGCTCTTTTGATATTTGTTAGGTTGGCAGATGAGGTTTGGCCTGTGGCAAGATAGAAACTAAGGACTGGGGTAAGATAAAAAATAAAGTTGCTGTATTCTTAGTGTAAAAGAACACATTCTGAAAGGCTTGCTTGCCACTTGAGCAATTCATAACTGTCTGGGTCCTTTTTCTCTTCAGGTGTGGTATCAGTGAGCTTTGAAGAGGATGAAGATGGAAACTTATGTCTAATAGCGTATCCATTAAATGGGGACCACGATAACTTAGAAAACTTAGATAACTCTGACTGTGAACCCAAAACTAAGCTATTGCGCTGGACTAACAAAAAGACAATGTTGTTAGAAAATGAGAAGATATCTAAGGAATGGGTCCGGCAGCACAGGAAAGAGGAAAAAATGAAAAGGTAAGTTTGACTTTCAGCTGTCAAATTCTGGTCTCCAGAATTCCAGAGAATTCTCCAGAACACTTCGGCTTTCATTTTCTTTTGAATTCTTCAGTGCAGACAGCTTCACTAGTGAAACTAGTATGTCCTTAGCCCTCAATAAAGGCTAAGTTGAGTCTTTTGCTGTGGTCAGTTGAAACAGGTTTCCCAAAGTTATTTTTGAAGCTTCAGAAAGAGGAAAAAAACCACAAACCAAACAAACCCAGCCACACAAAAGCACCCCTACAAACAAAAAGCATTTACCCACCTGCAAAAGAACAATAGTTAAAAATAAACCAACCCCAGACATACTTATAATGGTACTATGTATGGCAGTCTTTGTTAGGAATCCTGCTTTATCCCTGCTAGTGACATTTTCCCTCTTGTTCATTCCTATTAATTGTGCCCACCATAAACTGTGGGCTGTGTTGTGTTGGTCTAAAAACAGTGACCTTAGCAAAGGATAAACCTTAAAATGCATCACTACCTCTTGCATTACTTCATAGAAGTCATACACACAGGTATAAAAGCTATATAAGTAGAATTACTACATGTATTGTAACATTTGGCTATATGCTCATTTATATTAGTATGGAAGTGGCTTTGTAATGGTTGAAATACTACTCACGGGCATCTTGTTCACACGTATAGAGAGGAAAATAAAGCTTTTGCTTGCTGTTAAAGAAGTTGAGCAAAATAGCTTGTAAAGTTAAATCCATTGACATCCCCTCTTCAAGAGCTTATTTTTTTCTCTTGACCTGTAATTTGCTACTTTGTTCTGTTTTTCTAGTCACAAACTGGAGGAAGAATTTGAGTGGCTGAAGAAATCTGAAGTCTTGTATTACACTGTAGAGAAAAAAGGAAATGTCAGTTCTCAGTTTAAACCCCATAATCCTTGGAGCATGAAATGTCACCAGCAACAGTTACAGCGGATGAAGGAAAACGCAAAGCACCGAAATCAATATAGTATCCTTTCCTGAAAGTACCTCATAACAAATGGAATGAGTAGGGCTCTGCCTCTTATTTCTTGAACATTCCAGATAAGAGTACAGAGCAGGCTTAACTGCAGTCCTCAGAGACTCTCTGAAGCTGTGATTTATTTGGCATCTTTGAAGAGTTTGCCAGCACTTTCTAGAAACGGGCTTTTTCAGCACCTAACAAGACCTAAGCTAGGAAATTGAGAGAACTGAATTAAAATCTTCACATTGTGGGTTAGTGGACAGATTTTACAGCATAGTTTGTTTGGTGTCTTCCACAAGAACAGTTTCTAGTGAGAGTTTTCAAAGAAGATGAGTTCTGTCACTTTTTATTACTGTTTTGATATTGATGGTCTTAAAAACCAGTGTCCTCTTCCTCTTTTCATCAGTTTCTTAAATACAGGTATACAAACACAAAATCTTCACTTCCCACAGAAAAAAAAGGGCTCTTGCTAGACAGGAAATACTTCATAATTCAAAGCCAGCTGCCACGTTATATTTCTGTGTGACCCTGATTGCATTTGTTTTTCACTTAATGTGGAAATTCACTGGTCTCTCTAGACCAATAAAACGGGAACTGGCTTAAAACAAAGTGAGCATCTTAAATTTATGGAACTGTAGTTTTTCTAGATGATTTTATACTAGGCATGTTTTGGATATGCTTAAAGTTAAGAGTGAGGCTCTACAAAATCTGTGGTAATGTTTTTAAAACCTGTTTTCCTCATTGTGAGGCTTGTTCCTTAACTGATCAGAATTCATTCTGCTGGAGAACCTGACATCTCGCTATGAGGTTCCATGTGTGCTGGACCTGAAGATGGGGACCCGGCAGCACGGCGACGACGCGTCCGAGGAGAAGAAGGCGAATCAGATCCGCAAGTGTCAGCAGAGCACCTCGGCCGTGATCGGAGTGCGAGTCTGTGGCATGCAGGTGAGAGGGGAACTTGCCGTGTGTGGCCAACAGTCCTGCACCCTGTTGGTGGAGTTTGGGTTTATGTAACAAGTTGTAACCCTTGGGGAGTGAGGATTTTGAGTGTCACTGATCAGTTAGAGGTGGCAGCATCTGCAGGAGCAACCTGCAGCCCATGCTCTGCATCAGTGAGCGCAGGCTCTGAACGCATAAACAGTCTCCTGCACCACATCAGCAGTCCAGTGTTAAAATTACTGATTCAATTAACGTTTCAAGGTAGCATAGGTGAAGATGGACCCCAAAAATTTGGAGAGTTAGCCGAGTAACGTAATCACACCGACGTGGCTACATAACGTTCTCATTTAATTGCTTAAAATGCGGGCTTATTTACATTTTGGTATTGTTTACATTTTCATGCATTCCCTAATTGGCGTACAGCATAGAAAAAATGTGATTAAACATTGTTTACTTTGTAGTTAAGGTGGTTAAGGCATTTGGTCCTACATCTACATCTATTCTTACACACACGATTTACTTTGTTCTTTTGCGTACCTTAAAACAATTTCAAAGATGCCACAGGCTTCGGCCTTTACTTAGGCCTTACCTAGGCCCAGGCTGGGTTGTCCAACTTGCTCAGGGGCAGATCATGCCCTTGCTCCCTAAGAAATTCTCATATACATAGGGGACAGTTACATGGGGGGCCAGTTATATGCATTTTGAATTATGCATGTGGAAATTTGTCAAAATACTAAGAAGCAATCAGTTCTGTTCTGTAACTTTGAAAAGCCACAGATCTTTCACTGCTTGAAGTGGACTTGCTGCAAAGTGCAGGCAAAAAGTGTTTGGTAAATATGATAAGACTTGTTGTCAGATGAGGAGACATTGTGTGGACTTTCACCTGAATTTTTTGTTTACTTGTTTCTGTATTCCTAGAGTGACAAATGGGAAACAACATGTTTGTGTTGAAGTTTTTTTCTGAAGCTTCTCTCCTCCTATCCAATAGATTCCAGGAATGCTAGCAGTGTTTGCTAGGACTTGTTCCACAGCAGGGCTGTTGGCTTGTGTGATGTTCAGCTCACTGTTAAACTTCAGAGAAAAACATGAGGCAGAAATGAAAGTGTGGCAGCTGCATTTCTAACCAGAGTGTGCAGGGCATTGACATTGTTCACTTTGCAGTGTTGACCTGTGCTGGAAAACAAAGAGGAACTTTGGAAGCACCTGCAATCCTTTCTTGACCCAGATGTTTAGGCATTATTGAACTATTGGTTGTATAGACCACTCTGCTATGCCTTCCTGCAGGAAGGCATTTTCCTGCAGGAGCATCTCTGACTTCTTCAAATACAGATGATTATGGGGTAAACCTTAGTTTTGTATAGGAATGTTTACTGTCACTCAGATCTCAGCATGCTGAGAATCAACTGGTGCAGCCTTGAGCAGAGCAGGTAATGAGCTGAATGAGTGGCTGTGGTACAAGTTGTAGCTTGACTTTGGAGATCTTGGCTGCAGCTTTCCTAATCTCAGTAAAAGTCCTAGTTCTTCTGGGGGGAAAAGCTCAAATCTAAACTGAAGGAATTTTCCACTTCCTTTAAGTTGCAGAGGCGCTGCTAGATCAGTTGATAGCAATTTCTATAATTGTGCAAGAGCAGTTTTAGAGATGAATCTGTCATCTTGTAAAAGTTTTAAGGAGCGTGCTTTTTTAGTTTTTAATTTTTTTTTGTGTCCCCTCAAGGCTTTGGTGTCAGTGTACTGGCAATTTTAACTATTCCTTTTATCTTGTCTTGTGTTTGTATATGCAGGTCTACCAGGCAGGCACTGGCCAGCTGATGTTCATGAATAAATACCACGGGAGAAAACTCTCAGTCCAAGGATTCAAAGAAGCACTTTACCAGTTCTTTCATAATGGCAAATACCTGCGCAGGGAACTCTTTGAGTCTGTTATTAAAAAACTTACTGAACTCAAGTCTGTGCTGGAGAAACAGGAGTCCTACCGCTTCTATTCAAGCTCCTTGCTGATCATCTATGATGGAAAGGAAAGGCAGGAAGTTGCTGTTGACTCGGATCCAGAGGACCTAGAGGACCTTTCAGAGGAATCTTCAGATGAGTCAGCAGGAGCCTATGCCTACAAACCAACTGCCAGTACTGTCGATGTCCGCATGATAGACTTTGCCCACACAACCTGCAAGTACTATGGAGAAGATAGTGTGGTGCATGAGGGCCAAGACACAGGTTACGTTTTTGGACTCCAGAATTTAATAGATATTATTAAAGAAATAAGAGACGAAAGTAGTGAATAAACAGTGTGAATGCACATCAGTAGAAAGCACTATTGTGACTCTTTGTATTCCACAATTATTGGCCACTTTCTGGTGGTAGGAATCTTTACAGGCTCTGCAGGGATAATCCTGTCAGAGTCGGACTTGTTCAGAGGGCATTTACTTACATTGGTGCTGGACCTAGCACTGGCAAAACTTGGTATCCTTATTTATTTTAACTTTCTTAAACATTCCATATTTGATTACTCAGATACCTCTGTTATCCCTGTGTGTGTATGTTCCAATAAAATTCTTTTTGTTCGTTGTAAGTGATGCTTCCGTTGTTGCTGGTGACTGAGGAGGAGATGAAGCTCAGATTTCTGGTCTCTGGTGTAATGCAGAAGCGTCATATGAGCAGCAAGGCTCACCTGCCTCATGAAACCACTGTGGGGTAGCATGTCTGTCCTGGGCCTCCTGTCAAGAGTGATGAGCAAGCACAGCAGAACCACTGAGCTGGCAGGGCCCAGCACCTGCCCTTGAGGAGAGGCTGAGACAACAGAGCCTGCGTAGATGGGGTAAAGACAGCTTCCGAGAGGCTGCCAGAGGTCGCCTCCAGCCAGAATGAAGACTGATCAGTGAGAACTTGTTCTGGAAATCAACAATCTATTTCTTGTTCTCAGGTCTTGTAATTAGATATTATGCTGTGTAACCTATTTCTAGAGATCTATAGATGTTATTTAGCCTAAGCTGAGGCATAACATGTAAAACTTGTACAGGAATAACTGCAACAGCAGCAACCAGGGCAGAGCTGCCAAGCCTGAAAAGTACTGTAAGCAGCTTAAAATCTTACTTGGGACAAACTGACAGGAAGGAAGCATCAGAAAGTGAGACGGTAGTGAGTAACTGAAATAACAGAGTAACTAAACCAACAGTTCTGATAGGAGAAGAATTTATCTAACTATTCTGAGATACAGGATTTCTCCCCTTGAGAGGTTTGTACGTCATGATAGCGCAAGAGAAGAATGGGTGTGGAAGTGCTGAGGTCAGAGTGGGGAAGTTCTTGTTACAGATAATCAAAATGAAGTAGTCATTTTGTGCAGAAGACTCAGGTGAATCATCTCCCTGGCCCATACTTTGCCTGCAGGCTTGCTTAGGAGAGAAGAGGTGGGATTTTACAGGAAAGCTCAGATGAGCTTGTGGAAGGTCACCCACCATCTTCAGCTGGCTGTAGCCCTGTAGCTTCAGTTTCGTATTCCCCAGCAATTGCTGTCAAGTTCTCCTGATCAAAGTCTGTCTGATGACTCTCCTGTGTTCCTTTGTACTTTTTAAAGATGTTTTTAACCTTTGCTTATACATGTGTTTGTGGGTGGGGTTTCTTTGTTCAGTTTTTGTTTGGGCTTGTGTTCCACAGTATTCAGGCACCAACTGATGTTGGTTTTAAACAGGTATTTTTACATCTTCCAGTCACCTCAGTATTTTATACTGAGGTCTCTGGAGATGGGCTTGTCCAGCCTGAGCAGGCCATGTGTTGCTTCTGGGTGAGACTCCAGTGGTGAGTGCAGCTGACAGAGCCCTGTGAACCACTCCTGGCATTGGCTGCAAAAACCCTTGGGCAAGAGGGGAGGATGGGGCTATTTATTCTTGGCATCTCAACTGCAAAATGCCTCCAGCATTGATGAGCAGCACTCCTACCCGGTGTTTCCAAGATGCACCCAGCACAAGGAGAGGGGCCATGGCTGCAATGTGATGTTTCCTTTTCAGTTCTTCAGTTTAGGATGTGATGTCCTCTGCTAATGAGCTAATGACGAGTCTCTTGGCAGGCACTGTAGTCGCCTATCATTGCTGCTACTTATGAATAAGCCTCCCTGTGCAGACTCATCTGATACATGGTTTGACTTTGTCGTCTGAAATTAGAAGGGATAAAGTCTCCTAATGTACTTGTCTTACGTAGGAACTCTGGAAGGAATTCATAAAATCCAATGAGAACAATCGCATTTGCTCTGGTGCAAGTTGCCTCCAGAACAAGCCTGCGGACATGGCCCTGGTACAGGCAGGGAGCTGCAGAAACTCTGCCAGCAGGGTAAGCTTGGTCTAGGCATGGTTTCAGCAGTATGGTGTCAGTAGCCAGACCTGGAGCACTGGGGGATCTATTTAGAGTAATAGCAAACCCTCAGGTGCAATTGGTGCTGCTGCAGGAAGGTGGAGGGAGCTGCCCCTGTGGCCTCAGGTCAGCACTGCTAAAATCCTTCTGCCAATATTCTCTGAGGATTAAGAGATGCTGTGCCAGGCCTCCAAAGTAACAAGGTGGTTGGGAGCTTCTAGGCTGCAGCAGCTGGGAGGGGGGGAGCAGGAACAGAGATCTTTTTCATTAGTTACTTTTAGTTTCATTAGTTACTTACATACTCTTGGTATGTAACAGCAAAACATCAGGAGGAAAAATCACTTCCTTGTGCCACATCCTTGAAGGTTGAAAAAGGGGCAACCCATGTGCAAGTACCTCTAAATGATGTACTATCTTGCAGAGTTCCAGAGCAGATTTCTTTTCCTTCCATGCTGTTCTGCACACATCCCTTCAAGAAATTCCTTATTTGTGGAAAGGCAATTGTGTAACAGTTGACATGCTGGGGTGGGAATGGGGTTCCCACAATCCCTGTAAATGGTCCCCTTGCCCTGTGCCTGGGCTTCTTGGAGGACAGAAATGGGGTGAGCAGGGGTTGGGGAGGGTGTTTGTGGTCACCTGCCTGTTGAACCATGGCAAAGGACAGTGTGATGGAATAATGGGAGAGCAGCAGTTGTGCTTGGGAATAGACTCGAGGGGTTTTTTTTGTTCGTGTGCGTGCTCTGAGCATGGCTCCCCACAGCTCTGGTCTTCCCTGGGCTGTGAGCTTCCCTCCGTGCTGGTTGTGCCAGCAAGAGCACCGGGAAGGGGCAGCTGGGCTGGTTCCCTCATGTGTCCTAGGGAGCCCTGCACATGGGAGAGGCACCTCCACAGAGCAGCCCTGCGGCTGGGACAGCCTGTGCCCTGGCAGGGACCCCCCCATTCTGTAGTTTCTGCAGCCTCTGCTCCATGGAGGACAATGCTGAGTGCACGTCCCTGTTCCTCAAGGCTCCCCTGTGTCTGGTCTCCTCCCTGTCTGCTTCCTGATGCTTGGAGAAGACACACCTTTTCCTGCCAGCCCTGCCCTAGCAGGACCACTGACCAGGGTGGCTGCAGTGTGCTGGGCCTGACCCTGCAGTGGTGCCTTTGCAGGGGCTGGGTGAGAGACAGCACGTGGTCCAGGCCCCTAGGCACCTGTTCCTGCTTTCCTATGGCTACCCCTGCAGGATGCTGCACCAGCCCCAGGCTTCTGAAGAGCTTGCCTTAAATAAATAGGTCACTTCTAGCCCAAAAGTGGAGTGGCTGATGGGAATTGCCGTGCATCAGCTGGCTCGAGATGAAACACATTCCTGCAGCTGGCACCGGTTTCTCCAGTGAATTCAGCTCTGCTTTGCTGGCCGGGCACTGGGGACTGAGGTGGGGAGTGGGTGGCACTCTGTGGACCTGCAGGATGTTTTGGTAGGTGGCCTCCCTGCCACAGGCGCTGGGCAGGGCAGAAGCAAGAAGAGACAGGGAGCAGCCCCTGGCCTTATTGGAGGTGAGGGCATCTTTGTCCCTGCACTGTCCCCCTCCTGTGCTGCTGCCTCTTGAGCAGCTGCTGGACTTCTTCCCCTGAACTGGGTCTGTGCCAGTGGGGAGGGACACACAAATGCCTTTTATGGAGTGAGAACAAAGTATTTCCTTGTGGCCAAGCAGTGACGTCTCACAGGGCAGCAGCCCGAAGTTGCTATGCTCCCTGCCCAGAGGAGAATGCTCACTCTGTGGCCCTGGGCCTGCAAAGAGCTCAGACCCGAGCCACTGGGGACACGGTGGTTCTCATGGGCAGGGGCAGAGGGACCCTGTGCCCTGGTGCCTCTGCAGCACCCACTGCTGGGGACCGTGTGTGCTGTGTGTGGCCCAGCAGCTGTGCCTTCCCTGTTTGTAAGGGTAGCGGGCTCAGGTTTGTTTAACTGGAGGCTAACAAAACTGGTGATGCTGTAGTGGGGCTGGGGGCCACTGTCTGTCCATCCTGTGCATGGATCCATCCTTGGCACTGGGTGAGGGTCCTGCACTGCCCTGTGGCCATCTCCAATGGTGCCCAAGCCTTGCAGTCATGTAGGGCAGGGCAGAGGGGGCAGGGAATGAATGGCTTGTGTCCCTGGCTGGGAGCAAAAACCACCTTCCTTCAATTGTATGGAAATGAGGGTTGGCTAAGGGGCCTCCCCCAGCCCTCTGTTGCCTGGCCTGTTTTAAGCTTGTAACTCAGACATCTGAGTGAAAGCAGAGAAGACCCTGGAGACTGCCCCCACCAGGTTGAGCACCCTGTTCCATCAGTGGGGATCCCCATCCCAGCACCCCTCACCTGCTCACCAGGACCCACTGCACCCACCCACCAGCCCAAGGCCCTTCCACATGGAAAGGATGTAAGCAGGGCCATGGTCCCTGTCCCTCCTGCCCCACAAACCATATGAGCAGCAAAGGGTGACACTTGGCAACAGCTTCACATATTGGAGGCTGGTGCCTGCCATGCTGGGCTGCCAGGTCCAGATGAGGTGATGGGCTCTGTCTTCTCTTGCTTGGGTTTGCACCATAGCAGTGTCCCTACCAGCTGAGCTGTGACAGGCTGCATTGGCCCCATGCAGTCTTTTCAATTTCTCTTTGAAAGAGAAGCAGAGGAGCTCCTGCAGCCCACATAGGCAGGATCCGCTGCTGCTCTCCAGGCAACCCCTTGTTTTGCAGCTCTTCCCACATGCAATGAGAAAAGGACATGAGCAGGGTGGTGTTGGGCAAGGCAGCATTGGCCTGCTTGGAGATAAACGTGAAGCCAGGAGTGTCCTTCACTCGGCAGCCCTGCAGCTGGAAGGACAGCCTGGGGAGCCCAGGGAGTGCTGCTCTTGCTGCCAAGCACCTTACCCCTGTGCCCCACTTCCTTCACCCTCCAAATGCCTTCTGTCTGGCTGTTGGATTGGTGGCAGAGAAAGTGGCATTGTCCTGAGCCGCTGAGAGCGGGGAAGGGGCGTGCGAGCCCACAGAGTGTGTGGGCTGGCAAGGGGCTCATCAGCTCTGGACGCAAGCAGAGGTTAACAAAGAACAGGGAGCTGTTGTGTGAAGCCAAAGAATTTGTTTTCCTGAAAAGAAGGCAGGCTAGGCTGTGTCCTGCTCGCCTTGTAACCTGCAGCGCCTCAATCTTTCCCGCAGCATCCCCCGGCCCCCCCTCCACCATCCCTCAACTCTCCCGACCTTCTGTCTTCTTCTGTTTCTAGGAAGTGCAGCTGTTGGCAGGCACTGGCTGCTCCTTCCTCCGGCCACAGGAGGGGTCTGGACTCCAGCCAGCCCCGGCTTTGTTCAGGACGGGTTGCGCAAGGAGTCCTGCGGACACCTCGGCCCCGCAGGCAGGCGGAACAGGGTGGCCCCAGCAGCTTCGACTTCTCCACGTGTTGTGCTCTACGGGAGACAGCTGCAAAAGAGCAGCCCCTCGCGCGTGTTTTCGGGCTCAGCACGGATCACTGTGCTCCTTGCAGGAGGCAGGAGCAGGGCTGGCTCCTGCCCGCCGGAGTACGCTTCCCAGCTTGCTGGCAGGCAGCACTGGTTTGGGTGCTTCTCCCGTAAGGGAGCAGATGTAGCTGGAGAGGTGAGATCTTCTGGAAGCGATACTGATGATTGGAGGGAGGGCCTATCTACAGCCTTTTAATGACGTCTTCCAGGAGGTAGGGCCATCAGGACACTGGGAAATAAGGACATGCCCAAGAGGTATTCCAATGCCTGGCCATCCTGGCCATGGACACCCCCAGCCTCCGCAGGACACACTGAAGACACTGTCCCCAGAGCTGTGGGCCTGGGGTCCTCATAACACCTCACACCATTATGACTTTTCACCCAGAGAGGGCTGGTGGGTGTGCAATAATATTTGTATACCTAAAAGTAGAGCGATTGATTCCACTGCTGTTTTGCAACGTGTTGACGAGCAGACAGTGCAGAATTATATAAGTGTATGTGGAGTTGGCAAGTTTGTGTTCCAGTCATATGAGAGCTGTTGTGCAACACTTCCCCTCCACAGCTCTGGGGGAAAACAGGAGTGTGGGGGCTGCCATGCATGCACTGAGCCCTTCACAGCTTACAGTGATCCCATTCCCCAAGGCTCTGAGGGCAAGGGATGCGAGTATTAATTCCCGAGGTCTCAAGTTCAGCTTTAAGTCACCTGCAAGTGACGCAGCAGGATCCTTGTTCTTTGCCCCTCCCTGTCCAATATAAATCACCCAGCACTTGCAATTCAAAGCTGATTCCTCAGCAGCAGGAATTTGTCTGAGGCTCTGCATTCTACCCAGATGCAGAAGGATTTGCAGGGGCCTTTACAGAGGAAATCCTTCCTAGCCGCTGTCTGGCAAAGCCGGGGTGCTGTGCTGAGCACAGGAAGAGACGGGGGAGCTGCTGCTGCTGTGAACAGAGGGAGGTGGTGGTAGGTGCCTGCATCCCCTCGGCTGCCCCTGCCTGCCAGCACAGACTGTGCTGCCGACTTCGTGGAAACAAAGCACTGTTATTCCAGCACAAACAGCTGGGCTTGCGCCAGGGAGTGGCCAGGGCTCACCTGCACTGGGGACAGAGGGGCAGGGTGAGCACTGCAGCCAAACCGGGCAGGGGACGGGCCAGCAGAGAATTCTGTTCCTGTGGGATACGGGTGGTACCAAGAACAATGACTCCACAAGCGGGAAGGTTTTCTCTCCTGCAGTGGCCATCCCCGGCGGCCCAGCCCTTGCCCACCATCGTGCTGTTCCCTGCTGGGCATCTGGAAGGGACCGTGAGCGGGCAGGAAGTCCAGACCTGAAAGACTCCTTAAGGATTCAGCTCCAATTACATCTCACAGTTCTCAATCAAAGCACCCCTCTGTTTTTCCAGCCTGAGTGTGCCCAACTTGAGCTCGCCGCAGTGATTCCTTGTACCCGCCGCAGTGGGGGAGTCTAGGCAACGGCTCACTCCCACTCCATCCTCCATCCTGCGTAACCAGGATCAGACAGAATTATCTCACTGCCAGTGCTGGAAACGTGGGGGCCTGGGTGGGGAGCAAGTAGAGGGTTGTGACCTCTGCAAGCCTGGTTTTTATTGTATTACCTCCGGTTGGATTGGGTTGTGAATGGTTTCTGAATGAACTAAACTCCCCTATAACTGTGAGCAGGGATCTATGGACTGTTCCATCTCTGCATCCCTGCATCCTGGCAGGATGGCAGGGGTGGGCAGGATGCGTGAGGGATGTCTTTGTGGTGGGCTTGGCTGCAGGAGTATGTACTAGTCCCACTGGGGTGCTGTAACCAGGTCCCCACCCACCCTGCTCCTAGGCTGTCTGTGCTGGCTTTGCCAGGTGGAAAATTTGTCTTGCTCCTAGGGCAGCATGGAGAAAGCCCTGGCTGGGGAAGAGGGAGGGGGAACCATGCCCTACAGGGCTGCCACCCACTTCCCCAGGACAGCGAGAAGGGCTCAGATCCCCGGGCAGCAGGGACCAAGGGAAGCTGCTGATATCTTGGGGGAGGGAGGGGGCGCAGCTTGCAGGGGTCTTGGACTACCTGGGGTAGTGTCCCAAAAGGTTGTTCTCCTGGAATGGGGCAAGGAGATGGATGGGGCTGGGGGCTGCTGTGTCTTCATGGAGAGCTCCAGGCCTGACCGGCCGTGTCCCATGTCCCCACGGCCTCGTGCCAGGTCACTGTGTCTGCTGCGGGTCAGAGCCAGCCCGGGCCGTACCCTGATGCCATGCTGGGGGAGCGGCAGGGAACGGGACCGACCCAGGGGAGCTCGCTGGGGAAGCCCTCGTGGGACCCAGGGTGTGGCTGGCGGTCACACAAGGACTTTGGGGACTCGGTGATGCCGGGTGCTCCAGTACGGGATCCGAGAGGAGACGCTGCCCGGGGACATTCGCCGGGACGGGTGGGTTCAGTGGGGAAGTGATGTGCCTGCGGCCAGCTGGGCCACGCCGGGGCTCAGCGGGGCCAGGCGCGGGGGGGCGATGGGCGGCAGGCCGGAGCAGTTACCCCGGGAGCCGGCAGTGACCCGGGCAACTGTGTGATCGAGGAGGGACAAACGGGCCGGTACCGGGGGAGCGCCCGTGCTTAATGGATCCTTCCAAAGGCCCCTCGGCGTCGGTGCCGGGGACCAGTCCCGGGTGCAGTCCCGTGGGTCGGTTCTGGGGGTCGGTGCAGGTACCGGGGCTCCGTGCCGGCAGTCGGTGCCGGGTGCAGGTGCCGTGGGTCAGTTCTGGGGGTCGGTGCCGGTGCCGGCAGTCGGTGCCGTCGCTGCCGCCTCAGCGACGCTGNGGCCCTGTACAGCTTCCGCTCGGCCGAGCCCAACTCGCTGCCCTTCGCTGCCGGAGAGACCTTCCTGCTGCTGGAGCGCAGCAACCAGCACTGGTGGCTCGTCACCCGCGCCGGCTCTGGCGAGACGGGCTACGCGCCGGCCTCCTACCTCCAGCGGCTGCAGGTGGGCCGGGCCGGGCCGGGCGGAGGCGGCTCTGTCGGCGGTCCCGGGGCTGGGCAGCTCTGCCTGGGCTGCAGGCAGCGGGGCTTTCTTGCCTGCCGCAGGCTGGGTTGGCGCCGTGGCGGTGGCAGAGCACAGCCCGGTGCTCGGAGCAGCCCAGCCCTGGCCGCTCTTGGTCCCTCGCGTGTGTTCTCTGCGAGCCGCTGGCCCGGCTGGGGAAACGGGTGTGCGATTGCTGTGGCCGTGGCTGCTCCTGCAGGGTCTGCGGCAGGCAGGAACGGTCCGGGACACTGTGGGATGGGAATCCCGTGGTTGCAGGGAGGCAGGAGACATCTCTTGTGGTGTCAGGTTTGGGGAGCACCGGCCCTGCCGGTCAGGGACAGAGTGGGAGCTCAGCAGGCTCGTCCGGAGGAAGGGTGTCGGTCCCCAGAGTGCCATCGCCAGGGCCTGAAAGTCTGGTGGGCTGTTCACTCCTGCAGAACTGGGAGAAGAAGGTAGGAAAATCGCTGGGAGATGCTGAGGGGCATTCTCCTCCCCGGAGTAAGCTACAGGTAAACTGGAATCTCCCAGGCAGCAGCTGTGCTTGGTGTAAGTTGTACTCCTATGACCATCTCCGTGCTGGCTGTTCAGCCCGGGGGCTCCGTGTGTGTGGTACTCCCACTCTGAGAGGATAGTGAGGGGGGACTGTACGCCTTCCACCGACACACCGTGACACCCACGGCACACCCCTGCTGTCCTGGGGGCCAAGAGAAGCCGTGGCAGCTGCCTGCGATGGCAGCACTGTTTGTAATGTGGATGATACCGGGAATTGCAGAAGCTCCGAGCACCTGCTGTGGCCCTAATGGGTCAGAGGATGGAGCACACCTTTTGCTGCTGGGGTGTGAGCATTGTGCCCATGCAAGTGTCATGGGAAGGAGGTGGCATGTGGCTTGTACAGTGCAGGGGCTGCTTAGTGGAGGCTTCTGAGAGAAAACATGGCTTCTTAAATTAAAATAGGCATTTCATATAGAACTAATTAATGAGGGCTTTTGTACTTTTGGGCCATGGGATAACTGTGGGACGTGGATGCTGAAGACTCTCTGCATCAGTGAATGGGTAACTGCACAGAAATGGATGTGAATGTTATAAATGGGCCTTTTGGCATCTGTCTGAAAATGGTGACAGCCCTCTTTATTTTAGTGTGCTGCTGCTGCTCCTTCAGATGCCATTGAATTTCTGATTAGCAGCAACTCAGGCTGTGAGTGAGTGTGGGTGTGGGCTTTGCAGAACACTCCAGTGAGACAAGCATTAATAGGAGAGTGTGTATGTGTGTTAGGGCAACGCCAGGTCTCTTTGATGGCTGCTTGGTCTGTCCATCCTGTGAAGCTGGGGCTCTTCTGCAGCCTGGCAGGATGGCCTGACGGAAGAGGACATTTTGTCTATCAGTAAGCCCTTTATAAGCTATTTACAGGAGCTATTTAGTTACAGAGCAAAGACCTTATTAACTGCTAGATTTTAAAACCCCACAGTGGCTTAGCTCCAGGTTGCTGCTCATGAGTTTCCTCTCTGCAGTCTCTTGCTTCATTTGCTTGTGTGGCATGACGTCTTCTTGCTGCTGTGGGTGCAGGAGCCTTCTCCTAGGCTGCTCACTCATACCAGTTTTTCTTGCAGGTATCTTGCTAGTATGCATCTCAAAATCTTACAGGAAAAGTATTTGTGCTATGACTTTACATTCATTTCTAACATTATATTTTGCTACAGCCTCAAGCCAGCTTGCAGCCTGCCAGGCTAACTCCTGACATGGTAGTAATGGACTGATATTAAAGCAGCATTGCTGGTGACTTTGTGAGCATTCCCTCTAGTTCAGCTGTAACTTTCCCAAATGCCTTTAGACGTTGTTGCAGGAAACAATCTTCCTGCATCTGCTCATCTGTGTTTTGGCCATTAAATATCCAGTACCTGAATTTGTTGATGATGTGTGAAGCAGCAGGATCTAATTTGCTGCTCTGCAGATGCAGTCATGCTGCGTGTCTGTGACTGACTTTCTGTTGTTGCATCCTGCCAGCTCTGAAGAGCTGATGTGAAGTCAAAACATGTTTATTCATGGCAGAAGGCATCTGCTCACTGAGAGTGTGCTTGAGACTGTTTGCTCAGTGTCCAGGAGGAATGCAAACATTTTGTCACCGAGTTTTGTTTTAATAAGGGCACTGAGACCAATTAGTGACAGTGATTTGGGAGGTAATTAATGCTGCCCCAATCACAGCAGGGGAAAAACACCACTAATGATCAGTGTTAGCAGGGAGAGAGCGTGGCCAACAGGAGTCACCATTGTAAAGGTAAGCTTGGCCTTCCTTAGCAGTGCACTTAGGCTCCAGGTGAGCAATAGGTTGGAGAACAGTCACAGCCCCTCACAGCAACCTGCTGAGAGGATGCTCACAGCTCATCTCAGAGGATGCTGTTGCTGCTGTGCACTATTAGAAACATTTGTTTTCTTCTGAGTTCCTCTTGAGTTTTAGGATTTTTTTTCCTCAGCTTTCATAGATATGGGATATTGATGCCTTGCCTTTTCTAAAAGAAAAAAATAATTTCCAGTTATTATTCAATGCTTATTTTTGTCTGATGTCTTTTTGCAGGATTTTGTACTGAAATCCTTTGGCTCAGTATTGCTGTTAAAGAAGAGTTAGTTGTAGGAGGGAAAAAAGATCCACCAACAAATCCTTCTTAGAATGCCCCTAAGAAACAAGTTGGGGCCCAGCCAGAGCACCAGAAGGTACAGATGATGTGAAGTTAATCTGAGTCAATTAGAAACGCCCAACTTCAGCTGATATTCCTGCTGATTTTACTCTTCTGTAGTTCCCTTTTAGCTCCTGTTTGGGTTATTAAGAGTCATTTCGAGCCAAGTGCCATTCGGGGGATAGATGCTGAGGCCATCAAGCAGTGAGAGGGGAGGATTTGGCTGTGCTGCTGAGTGGGGCAGCTTGTGGACTTCACACAGAGAGAGTTGCTCATTGAAACAGTGGCCTCATATGTGGCTCAGCCCTGGCTCTGCATGCCCATGGTGGAGATCTTGGGAGGCATGACACCAGAAGGCATGACAGTGCCCAGCAAAGTCATGTGCTCAGGGGCTGTGGGTGCTGCTGCCAGACCAGTGAAAACACGTCCCTGTGGCACTGTGCTGGTGACAGCACAAGGGCAGTTACCTCCAGCTGCTGGTGGAGGAAGAAATGTGCTGATATCTAATGCCAGGTGAATACTGCTGCAGCAAAACTGTCCACTCAGGTGGCAGGCCTTCCTACTGAACAGCAAGGTGCCCGTCAGCAGAAGGTTGGTCTTTGGTCTCCAGCTGTGTGCTGATGCTTAAGTGATGTATGAGTGGCAGAAAAACTTGGAGATTAAAATGGAGCTTAGGGTGACCTCTGGAGTCAGTCAGTCACTCCAGAAGATAGGCTTTTCAAAGCTTTATGTGCAAATGTAAAAGATTCAATTTGGAAAGCTTGCTTAGGCACAGGAGGTTCACTTAGTATCAGGAAGGAACAAATACCAAGTCTAGCAAATAATAAGGTTCCTTTCTGTGGGATAAATAGCTCTATGTTGCTATTATTATGATGGAACCTGGAATTCTGTAATGGGAATGTGGAATTATTCCAGCTCTGGATGAAGATTTCAGGCTGTAACACAGCAGCACCAGGAGCACAGAGAGAGTGGTTGTCCTGGAGGATGCTGAACCATGGGTGACACTTGGCCTGCCAGGAAAGCTGATCTGCTCTGCTCCTGGCAGGACAGGGGCTGGCTGTGGTGGTTTGCTCCTGCTGTGGGACCCACATCCAGGAGCAGCAGGGCTGCTTCAGCTCTCAGCTTCACCAGGCCCCAAACTGATCTTGTCTTGTCTCGTGTCTGTACCAACCAAGGCTGCATTGCCTGTCAGTGAAAGTGTTAACTTTAAATACTGAGAAAGGTAATGGCAGCTTTAAAGTGCTGTATTGGTAAATGTCAGGGGTGCAAAAATAAGTGCTAAGTCGCAGGGAGATGCTTCCTGATAAAGTGGGAATGTCTTAGCCTGCTGGCTGCTACAAATCAGCTGTTCAGCTGTATTAAGCCATTAGGAAACAGCTTTGTATTATTAATGTCCTTTTCAAAATTACCTTAAATTTATTTGGAATAACTGAAAAAAACTGTTTGTAATGTGGATTTTGGGTCTCTGTTCATGCTTTCACACTGTACCTCTGGAGGAGCAAGGAAAGGTCTGTCTGGGTGCAAAGGTGTGTACGCTGATGGCCAAGAAGCTTTGGACTGTCTGGTGAGAAAATAGAGCCAAGCAAAGAGTATAACAAGCATTTTGAGGATGCCTTGGATTGCTGTTTGCAGTATCTTTTTCTACAAGAATAAACAGACATGTGATAAAAATAAGAGACTGCTTTGTGCAGCCTAGCAACAACTTAAAATTCTGCAGCACGAGCAAGTGCATAGCAGCAAAATACAGGTAGTCCTGCCCAGGCAGGCACAGGAGTGGTCCCCAGCTGCAAAGACAGGTTTCTGTGAGGGAGTGAAATGTGAGCACTCTGTTTGCCCAAACCATTCTCCCCTATTCCTTGTTGTAGCATTGACCTGGGTTCAGGGCTGGAATTGTGTGGTGCAGAGTAAGGTAGTGTAGGAGCTGCCTTTTCTTGCAGACCAGGGCATGCCAGGGCTCAGAGTCATGTGTGGGTCTCATAGCTCATGGGCACTCCTCCAGCTTGATCCCACATCCCACACCTGGCCCTGCTGCCCAGCCTTCCCTTAAGCTGCCTCTGCTCTTGTCAGCCCCACTCCCAGTTAATTCAGTTCACCTGCTTGCTGGAAAACTCCTTGTTTGTGTTGCTTCTCTGCCAGGATCACACGTGCATCGGTTCAGGGATGGAGCAGCATGTGCCAAGGCTGGTGCTGTGTAGGATCACTGTGGCAGCTCAGGTACTGTCAGATCTTCCACACTGCCATGGAGACAATGATGGCTCTGGAACACAGAATCATAGAATAGCTTGAATTGGGAGGGACTTTAAAGATCATCGAGTTCCAGCTCCCCGGTTGGCTGTACATTGTCAATCATAGAATAGTTTGGGTTGGAAGGAACCTCTGGAGATCATCCAGTCCAATCTCTGCAAAGGCAGGGCCACCTGGAGCAGGTGACACACGAACATGTCCAGGTGGGTTTTGAATGTCTCCAGAGAGTGAGACATACAACCTCCCTGGGCTTGCTGAAAACTGAGTTTTGGCAATTGTTGTTTGCTGTAAGAGTTTCTCCCTCCATCTGCTTAAAATCTAGTTTTAAACTTGGTGCTGCTGACCCTTGGCAGAGTTGCTCTCATTGTTCCTGAGCAGGTGGTGATTGTACAGACTGTTGTACGGACTGTCCCCGGGGCTGGAGCCTGCAGCATTATTTGTCATCTGCTACAGGTTTGACAGGGCTTTCAATGGGCGTGAGAGCTTAATTGCAATACTCACACAGATCCTGAGTAAGTGCTTAGGCTAAAAATAAAGTTTTATTTTGGAGAATAAGCAGCTGGTAGTGCTTTGCAGCTGAGGCTGCATTTCTTGACACATGCAAGAAAGTGAAAGAACGAAGCATTTTCTCTGGGCTCTTACCATAGCAGAGATGCTGTTGTGTCAGAGCTGCTCGTGCTTTGAGATGAAGTTTTATTCTTGAGACTAAATTACACAGTCAGGGGAATTATAACCATTTCTAATTATTGTAGCTAAACACTTGAAATTTTAGCCAGAAGATCTACAATTGTCCACAGTCCAGAATGATTAAAGTAGAGCTACAGTAATGATCTTTAGTCTTGGCTGTGAAGACTTGTTCTTCTCACTTTTACTCCAATTAAAAATAATTAGGCTGTTTGGTACCAGATAAAATTTGTCTTTGTGGCCTGGACAGCCACGTATGAGCAGCATTTGTGGTGTGGTCTTATCACTCCTGTGTCATGGGTGGCGTGACATTGGTGGATGCATGGATGGCTCCATTGGGCTGGAAATATTAAGCCTGTTTCAGGGTTGAACAGCATGAAGGCTGCTTTGGTCAGAAGTAATCAGGCATGTCTGAGAGTCCATGTCCTCTCTTGAGCAATGTGGCTGTAGCTCTCTTTGCTTTGGAGGAAGGGCAAGGTGAGGGGCAGACTGGAAAGAGGAAATGTGCCATTTTCTTCCCAGCCTTTGAAGAAGCACTTGCCCAGATCAGACAGATACAGATTGGTTCCCAACTTCCCTGCAGGGTCACAGTGTCTGCCAGGACATTTGCACTCCTGCTTTCTAGTGCTGGGCTGTGAGCATTTCACAGTGTTGCACAGGTGATCACCTGCTGTTACCTTGCAATTTTACTGATCAAATCTGCAATTTTTGTTTTTTTGCCTACTGTATTTTTTTGGAATGCTTTTCATCAGGAGAAGATGGCTAGACGTTCTTTACTTGTTTACATCTGGATGATGATGAGCTTTTTATTGCAAAGGGAAGAGCTGACAGCTTTGAACTAGGAACATCCTGCTCTGTTTGTGCTTCTGCATCGCTTCTCACAATCCCAGTCTTGTGTTTCCTTTGAGGATTTCCAGCATTCCATCAGGTGAACTCTTATTAGAAAAAACAACAAACCCAAACCACAAAAAAAAATAAAGGAAGAGAGATTTGTATTGAAAGAAAAATGAAACCAATAAACCAGAAAGTTCATGGAAATTGATTTTCTTGTGATTGTTGCTCTGTGTGAAGTACAGAGGCAGCAAGACATTGAAGAGCAGGGAGGAATTAATGTTGCTTGTCCTTGGAGAAAAATGGGCTCTGTTAGTGATGATGGAAAAACAATGTGAAGAGTCCTCCTCTTTGGAAGAGAAGAGTAACCTCCATGCTTGGGGCAGCCTGTAAACTAGGAAAGACTTTGACAAAGGCAGACTATATCATGCTCACTGGCTGACCTAAGGAGATCCCTTGCAAGGCCTTGGGCATATTATTTCCCATGGGGGTGGTCAAATCCCATGGTGTAAAGTGGTATTTACATCTGTCAATAGTTGAAACATGACAAACAGCTGAACCTGTCTGTTGAGGAGAGCTCTGGTTCTGGAACAGAAGCAGCCTTCTTTTTATTCTGTCCCTTTTGTACTTCAGATGTATATAAAAACAGAGTTTATAAGAGCATCCCTCCCTCCCTCATGAACAATTTAAACTTTGTTGTTCCTAGACAGGATTATATATTCAGTGTGTGAGCTGTCAGCCTGCGTATTGGAAGAAGTACGAATTCCAGAAGGGTTTTATAAGGAGGGAAGGACAAGCAGCCTTAGTATGCAACTATGGTATTAGATGATCTGCAAGAAAATTAGACTTCACAGATACTAACATTCTACATGGCCACTGCCATAATCAAAATTTTTCAAGTCACAGGTTCTAACAGAGCTCTGTGTGCAGAGATTTTAAAATTAAAATGCATATGCATTGTGTTTCTTCCTGAGACAAAACTTAAATTGACGTTTTCATCTTGGTCATAAATTTATTTCACTAAAGAAGTCTATTTATGTGCAGGGTTGCAGGGGCTGTGAGGGCTGGAAGTGTTTGGTGTTGGACTGGGAAATCAGCTGGCCCTGCAGGGCTGGTGATCTCTGCCTCCCGGGGTGTCTGTGTGTGCAGATTGCTGTGTGATGGGTGCCAGCTTCTGGTGGGAAGGAGGTCTGGTTTCCAGGGCTGACACTCTCCAGAGAAAAGTGGGTGCTGGCACACCTGGAGGACCCTACTTTGTGTTCTTTCTGTGAGTTGGCACCTGGATCTGAAAAATCCTTGTTGTATCTAGAGGAAATAATCTCATTTGAAATGGCAGTCCACTAGAAATTCTTTCTGTAGACCCTGATTGACCTCATTGCCTCAGGTCTGAATCGCACCAGGAATTGTGGGTCCTGGTCCTGCTTCTGGAGGAGCATCACTTTGCTTCTCCAGCCAGTGGCTCACAAATCAAATTTTGACCTTTAAGAGAGGGTCTTGTCAAACCTAGTTTGTCTTGACTTTTTATCACATGGCAAAACCTTTGATTTTAAAACCAGGGTTTTGAAGCTTGTCATGTGAAAGCGGAACAGAGGACACGATTCATGACTGCATCTGTTTGTCTTTGCTCCCCTTCAGCCCCCATCACATCCCCACCACGGGGATATTGAGCACTATTCTGGGGAAAGCTCCATCAGTGCTAGCGGGCAAATAGAGTTGTCCAAAAGACAAGACCCACCACCCTGGGAGAGGAGGCTCAGCTTCATGTGAGATCATCTGTGTTCATGCCCTGCAATGCAGAGCTTGTGTGGCAGAGCTGTTTGCTTCCCTTTCAAGGGAACAAAGAACTAAAACTTGTCCTCTTTTAGCATGAGGCTTAGGCAAGAAGGGGAAGTAAGGTTTTGTCAGCTTTTTAGAGTGAGGTGGGAAGTCCATGAGTTTGTTTTTCCTGGTTATTTGCTTGCCTATTGAAGTTGTTTAGAAGAAGTTGTCACTCCTTTCCGCCTTGGAAGCTGCTTGCTTCTTGTGAAGCCCATGTCCTTCCTCCTTTATCTGGACCAGCTAAAAGAGCAGTGTCACCCAGCTGCAAGTGCAGTTAACCCATTCCTCTGACTCAGGCTGCTTTTCATGCTGGTGGGATGGGCTTTTGAATAGGCATCTCCTGTCATGCCGGTGTGGGGGAGACCATCTGTGCTGCTTTGTCCCCCTTCACTGCTCAGGTTGGGGTGGTGTGTGTGAAAGTGGCCTGCAAGGTGTTGATTTTTTTCTGTGATCTGGAAATGCCACCATAGGCTGATATTTTAGATTGTTCAGCTGCTCAAGAGTTATAATTAAAAAATTTTAAAAAAAAATCAAGCTGTTGGACTAGGCATGCTAGATAATTCCAGGCTGTGGGTCATTTCTTGCTAAATAACTGGTTTCAAGTTCAGATTAAATCTTTTCTAAGTAATAACTATTAATTATTTCTTGGGGTTTTTTGTAGTACAAGTAGGGACAGTGCTTTGTAGTACGGAAACCTTAGGGCAGGCCTCAACTCCAAACCTTCTGTTATATGGAACAAAGACCAAAGGGTTGAGAGAGCAGATGAAGCAAGAGCTGCAAAGATAGACACTCACCCACAAGGAGGCGGGAATTGCTGGGATGATATCTTGGTGAAAAGGTCTTCGAATGCCTATCCATGAGGTTTGTGCCTGGGGCCAAACCTGCACAGCTGCTGATGTAGCTGGGGTGTCATCCCCACTGTTCCTGCTGCCTGCTCCCCTCCACTGCCCTTGAGCTTACTGGCTCAGAGGCTGAGCTCAGCTTCTGAGCTTCATTCTCTTTCTCTGGAGGTGGGAAGAAAGCCTTGATGGACCACGCAGGTGCCTTTCACCCACCTGCACCTGGGGGATGGAAGTGGTTGGGCATGTTTTTGGGGTGGAGGGCTCTGTTAGCAGAGTTGAGTCGGTGTCTGTGTGCTGCAATAAGAACCAGGGCAGCTCCTGTGGAAACCAGATGGCTGCCTAGAGACATCAAGTTGAAGCTCTCCACTGAGCAGACAAATGCAAACCTCCGTGACCTCGGAATCTGATGTGGTGACAATTCCTTTTTGTGTAAACTCGGTGAATTCTGTGCCTTTCCAGATTGTCGCGGATGTTGGAGACAGGCACGCGACAGAACGCACCGAAGTTCACGCGATCACAGCCAAATTTTATTGTTGGGCACCCCCTTTTATAGGAGCTCTGTGCAGGCGATAAGGGAGCCACTGCGGGACGCGTGTGGCGGCTGCAGGGTGCTCCCGTGGCATGTGGCAAGGCTGCTGCAGGGTGCTCTGGTGGCAAAGTGTCCCGGCGTGGGACAGCTCTGCAGTGTGGCATGGTTTCATGGCTTAGGGTGGCCGTCTCACCTGTCCTCCTCTCCCGCATGCCCGGTGTGGCACCCGTGCCTCCCACTGCCCTGTCCTCACTGTGCACCTCGGTGGGACGGCGTCCCCACTGCCATCCTCGCATCACGCTCCTCTTTAACTGCCTCAGTGAGTCCGCAATGAGCCTCCAGGGCTTTGTGACATTGATGGTGCTCTCATTGCCCATGGAGGCTGCCTCAGTTATAAATCTACCAGTCTGCTCCCATGTTCTTAAGTCAAGGGTGGCTCCTTCAGTCATGTCCAACCTGTGGTTCTCAGACCACATTGTCAAGGCTAACAAACCCTGCTTGTCACATTCCATACCCCTTCCTGCAAAAGAAGGGTCCATACCCTTACCACAGGGTCTTCTTCCATCAAAGCCCATGCTCCCATATTTCTGAGTGGTATCTTCTGTTTACAAACGGTCCGGACCAATGCCTCTCTCCCTGCTGCTCTTCGCAGCTGTTCCTGCTGCTCCACCAGAACTATGAGGCTCTGCTCCTGCTCTGCTCCCGTAGGCAGCCCTACAGTCTGCAGGCAGCTCTCCCCACTGCCCTGTCTCCCTGCTCTACCCAAGGCAGGTTGTTGCATCACGTTGGGGCCACCACTCATCGCGGATGTTGGAGACAGGCGTGCCACAGAACACACTGAAGTTCATGTGACAGCAGCCAAATTTTATTGTTGGGCACCCCTTTTATAGGGGCTTCAAATTTCCCATGCTTGCACATCTGCTTGGTTGGGGTCTTAACTCCCCCCAGCTCACTGGCCAGTGATATGTCTGCATTCAGGATAGACTGGGGTGCCCTGTTTGAGGTCGAATCCAGCCTATCATTATCATACCCAGGGACTTGTGTTCTCTAAGGAGCTTAGGCTGGTGCGTGTCTATTAAGGCCAATCTATCTGTGCAGCTTACAGACCAGCTGTAGCTGTCACACCACATTTCCTTTTTCTGAAGGAAGGATGCATGTTTTCAGGGGGACGGATGGACCGTGGTTTGAACGATTATTTGTATCCAAGTGACCTCCCAGAAGGCGGCTCCATGGGCCCTTTCCCTATGTGTTCAGGCTTAGCTGTCCCTGGGGAATATCTGGGGAGAAGTTCAAGTATCAGCAAAGTCCACATTTTTAGCATGTTAAAAGAATAATTGCATGAAATCTCAGCACCTCAAGTAAGAAGGATGATCATAAAAAATTCATTAGCTACTTCTGCAGAAGCTTAGGGACTTACCTGAGCCTGGCCAAATCAAAGTGTTTGTAAATGAAGACTTTTTCCATTTGACATCAAAAAAGCAAGGTCCCTTGATGTGCCGAGTTCTAAGTAATGAAGTTTTTGCCCTAGAATCACCTTTATTGACTTAAACTGTAAAGTGCACCCCCTTTGTTATCTTTTTTTAATTGATTTCATGTGTCTGTCTTCCATTAGCTTGATGACAAGAGATAGCAGCAGCAGCATTGAAATAATTGTGCAGTTGTTACCAAGGGATCTGCACAGTATAATTTATTATATCAGGGATGGAAAGAAACCCTTCCAACATCCAGTTTTGGGAGGCATAATTTTGCCTGTTGTCTTGGGTACTGCCTTAGAAGCATTGCCCAATGATGTGGGACAGCATCTGAGCCTTCTACATGCATGAACACATGTGAACTGGCTGTATTTTTGAGCTTGAGATCTCAAAATCATATTAAGCTCTGGTCACTTTAAAACCTTTTAAATACTATTAATATTTAATGACTGTTAATGACTGAGCATAAAGTTCTCTCAACAAAATCCCGTTAGCAATGTGGAGGGTCACACAAACCTCGTAGCTGGGCTGAAGGGAGTCAGGAGTGCTGAAGAGTGATCAGCCCTGACCTGGAAGAGTTTAGAGGGATGGGAGAGAGAAAACATGCACATGAATTGTGCAAACCACGCAGCTCAGAGTTAGTGTCACCCTTTTATTACTGTTTAGGCAGCTCCAGACCTGCATGCAGGAGGTGAGCTGAGTCCTGGCCGTCTCCATTCCTGCAGGATGTGTCCCACACAATATGGTCTGGGAAGATTTCCTGAAATACAGTGGTTTGCTCTCACTGATGCCTCTGAGGGAGATGGGTGATGACACAGGTGAATGTGGCACAAGGAGAAGCATATGCAAGAAATCAGTCCTGTAATGAGGCATGGGAGCTGGGAGCAACTTTTGCAAATGGGAAAGGGACAGTCTAAGAAATGCAGGTTTTTTTGTTCACTGCCTCGGGAAGTGAGGAAAACAGGATTAAGACTGTTTTGCTGCCTGAAGCACAATGTCCTCTGAGGACATTCCCCTCCTGTCCCCATTTCTTTGTGTTTTCTGGGGAGTCTGTGCTACTCTAATCTGTGAAAGGAGATGGGATTATAAATTGCAGTTAAAGCAGAGGCTGTTTTTCTCCTGCAGATAATGTGGGACACCAATGAATTGCTTTTCTTCCATGGCTCACCTCTTACTTTCTTATAGGTGAAATGTCAGCAAATCCAGTTGAACCCTTTAATTTTTTTGAGGCAAAAAAGCCCACTGAACCAACCCCAGAATTTGTTCTAGAACTGAATCTGGAGATAACAGCAAGTTAGCTTCATTCCTTTGATAAACAGCTAAACTTGCAATTCTCAAGCTACTTTTGTAGGTCAATGGAAACTGTCAGTCTGTTAAAGTTTTTCAGCACAGAAAAATAGTGTTCTGCTGTCTACCAGTCAAAAACAACTGCAGTATCTTTAGTTCAGAATTTTCTTGGGTTTATTTTGTCTTGTGCTCTTGTCTTTATGATCACACATGTAACAGTGTAAGACACTGCTGCAGTATCTTCATTGGTTTTGGGGTATGAATTAGCTTTAGTTTTATCACTGTCCCAATAAAGCATGATTGCATTGACTTGCTGGATTTGGTGAGAGTCAGAAACAGAAACATCAGCAGAAACACCCACTTTACCAAGAATAAATGTGTGCAGGAGCATCTGGAGAGAGGAGTCTCTCCAGAGGCTGGAGAGGCTTAGGATGAAACATTTCCACCTCAGGAAGTACAAGCATGCAGTGCTGGGTTGCATGCATACTTTGGTCCCTCAGCCTGTGTCTGCCCCCTTGTCCCTGACTCCAAGGCTTCCTCTCTTGGGAGAGAAATTGGTTGAGGTTTGGTTGCTGTGCATCCCTCTGCTGCCTTCAGGGCTCTGTCTGTTCCAAATGCCTCTTGTTCCCGTACCGTCCCTAGTTAGTGTATCTGTTTGCCAGGAGCTTTGGCTTTTGCTTTAGCGTGATTTGTGCAGCTTAAGCCCTTTCCCTGGCTATCCTTTCTTTTCATTTCCCGTTTGTGCCGGCTGTCTGCTCAAGCGGCTGCTGTCAGCACACAGTGGAAAAACACGGATCCATGAGAAACGCACTATAGCCTATCAGCAGGAATTCCTGGGCTGCTTCTGGGCTGCCTCTTTGTCAGGAGAGCTCAGCCATGTCTTTGTTTTCTCGCTAGCGAGTCAGAGATGCTGCAGGTTTGTTTGGAGCTTTATTCATCTTATTTGCTCAGTAACCAGGGCAGTTGCCCATTGTTTCACTCGCGTTTTTGTTGTGTGTTTTTAAGTGCCGCGAGGCACAATATCTTCGTGCCGGCAAGAATAAAGTTAATGCATCTCAGCCAATAGCCTGAGGACTAAAAATTTCTGATTTGGGCTGCAAAGAGAGAAGGGAAAAGAGCTGAATTTTCCCCAGCAATACAAAAACCCAGAATTCAGCCCATTTGTTTGAGCTGGGTGGTCCCAAAGGGGGAACTCTGATCTGGCACATCACTCTGCCACAGACAAAGGAGAGTTGATTTTTGTAAATTGGTGCCTCGATCATTTCAGTCTGGAAGGAATAAACATGCAGACAGTCTGGCGGTGACTGGGGGTGAAGGGCATGTGACCTAAGAGGTGGCGTTCCTTTCTGATTTGTGTAACAAAGAACCAGCCTGTGCCTTGTATGCCAGCAGGATAAATATACTAATTTCACCAGCGGTCCGTGTCAGTGCAGCTGCATGAAAACTGAGCTGTCACTGGAGACAAAACTTTGTCTGTCCTTTGTTGTCATGTTGTGAAAGCTGGGGCAATGAGATGAGGGTGAAGATGAGCAGCGCTGCCTGGGCACCACTCTGGCTGCAGAGGCAGCTGCAAGCATGAGGGCACTGATTCCTGCACATGCAGAAGGGTAAACGCCCTTGATCACTAAAAAATGGGGAGGTAGGAGGAGAAAAAAATGTTTTCTTGGATTGGCCCCCTGCGGAGGCAAAGAAAAGCCTGCCATAAGTTAATGGGCCACTTTCATAAATGTGGGAGCCTTGTTCACGCAGAGTGGCTCAGCCTGTCTGAGCTGATGCAGCTGTCAGCCTGTTTGTCTAGAAAATGCTTTTCTGAAAGGTATGATTATTCTAGACTGTTGAGCAAGTTCTTCTGTGTGAGTGCATTTAAACAACACCAGTGGTACATGTGGAAAGATTACAAACAAAGAGAGAGGGGGCAACATTTTTGATAGCCTGGGGAGGGCAGGAGAGGAGGTTGTGCTGCCTGTGCAACAAGGACACCTGTAGTGTTTTCTGAATTGCTCAGATCTCACACCAGCCTGAGCTCTTTTTGGGGAGACTGCTCCTGGGGCAGTGAGGATGAGAGCAGTATGAGGCACAGGGATAGATGCATTCCTGTCTCTGCAGAGCCATGCCCTGTGCTGGCCATGCTTAGGTACTCACAAGACATTGTGGAAGGGTACTTCTTAAAAGCTTGTCTTTGGCCCTGGGAAAGGCATCCTTCCCCAACCACCTTGGGGGATGCAAAGCACCCCAAGGCAGTGCTGAGGTCTGGCTCTGTCCTCATCAGGTGGGGAGGAAATTGGCAGCAGGCTCTGGGGATACCCTTCATTTGCTTGTGTTATTAGCAAGGAGCGAGGAAATAATGATTTATTAATGCTTCTGTGATTCTCCTACACCAGGCTGTGAAGGAAGAAATTCAGTTTCCTGGCTGATAATCGTGGCTCTAATTGAGCTGTACCATGTTCCCTGCAGAGCAGCTGGCCTGTGGGGTGCTGGTGGTAGCCCTGGTTCTCTGACACAGTGCCCCATAGCCAGTAAGGCCTGTGATCACCAAGGGTCGCTTCTCTGTTCCTGTCCTGCCACTGGCTGTCACCAGGCTGGTGGAGACAGGCTGAGTATAGAGCCCAGCATTTCTCTGCTGCAGCGTTGTTTGATTAAACCAGAAATATCTGACAGAGGGGATAGCGGCCGCTCCTTTCTGGGGTGAAGCACTGGTGGGAATGTGTTATCAATACCTCAGCAAATACTCCCTGATCTTCATGGTATGTTGGGCAGAAGGTTGATGCTTCTTGGCCACGGCCTGGGCACCATCCCTCCACACTGACCAAGGAGACCCCTGAGCTCACCCCGTGAGGGCCGGTGCCTTCCACTGCCCTGTCACTGCCCTGTTCCTGCCCTGTCCCTGCCACCTTTTCTGCCTTCCCAGAGTGGCTGGCATGGCTGTGCTTGTGCCTGGCGAGCCAGCAAACTGGTGAAGGACACAGTCAACAGCTTGCATGCTGCAGTGGTTGCTCAGGGCTCTGCCAACCCCCACCGTGCAGTCTCAGTAAATCCAGCTGAATTCCTGGGCTTTGCTTGGTACGTCTCCTCTGACAGCCCTCTGTACAGCAATGCCCTTTTCATGCATTCCCTTGTTTCCATATGAGGCTTAGCTTATGAACAGGGTTTCTTCTCTGTAGCCCAGAGCACAGGATGAGGCAGGGCTGCAGCACAGGACTCTGCAGGACTTTGGAGCACCCAGCTCCTGCCTGCACTCCAGGGCTCTGCTCTTGCAGCTGCTCTGTGGCCTCTCCTTTGCAGGCTGTACAGCCGTGCGTGGCCAGGGCTGCCTGTGAATGTGTGAGCTGCATGTACTGCTGAGGACCCCTGCCTGCTGTGTCCCAGCTGCCAGCATCCTCAGGAATGAGTGCTGGATGCAGGCAGGATTCCCCTGTCTTGCAGAGTGATTGATCTCTCTAGATTGCATGGGGAGAACGGCGAGGCACTGCCCAGAGTTGCTGTGAGCACATAATCCCTTGAGTCCTAGGGAGGAGCAGATCATAGGTGAGACCTTGGCAAACCAGACTTTTGCCCCCTTGCAATCTGTGCTCATTTCAACTGCAGTGTGCTTTTTCATCCATCCCTCTTTAAACAAAGCAGTGCCATTTTGGTTAACCTCAAGAGTGTGCAGATTCCTTTGAATCGCATGATCTATCCAGGATACTGATATTTATTTTTTAACTTTATGACTATGCAGGGGATCCCTGATGGTGGGTGTCCTACAAACCCAGAATGGAGGCAGCCCCTGTGCTGAAGACCCTGCCTTTCCCCCCCTCACCCAACATGCATCCTCCCAACTCAGCTGAGCATGGGAGGTGCTTTATGAGCAGCATCAACAATGTCATAAAGTGCAAATGGCAAGTTAATGCTGTTTTTTTATTCCAGCCCTTTTATTCCAGGGCCTTGTTAATTGAAGGTTGGGAACAGAAATAAAAGGAAAGAGCACAGCAGCTAAAAGGCAGTTGTCACAGCGCTGCTGCATTAGTGTGAAAATGCTGTGTTTTATTAGAAAGGAAGCACCCTCTCCATAATAAATGGCATTGCACAGCAAGGAGCAGCTCCATAGGAACACCTCTCCTGTGGAGGCAGGCTGAGAGAGTGGTATTGTTCAGCCTGGAGACGGTTTTAGGGAAACCTCATTGCCTCCAGTACTCAAAGGGAGCTTATAAAAAGATGGACAATGACTTTTTACATTGGGAGGTGGTGCTAAGACAAGGGGGTACGGTTTTAAACTGAAAAAGGCGAGGATTACATTGGATGTTAGGGGGAAATTCCTTAACTGAAGAGTGGTAAGGCACCAGAAGAGGTTGCCCAGAGAAACTGTGGATGCCCCATTACTGGAAGTGTTCAAGGCCAGGTTGGACAGGACCCTGGGGAATCTGGTCTAGTGGGTGACATTCCTACTCAGGTAGGAAGGGTAGGGGGTTGCCACTAGAAAATGTAAAAGATCCCTTCTATCCCAAACCATTCTGATTCCAGCCTGTGGATGGATTCCTGTGGACTGTGCTGATGTGCCCTCTGGAAGAGGGCTGAGCTGCTCAGTAGGATGCAGTGCTCTGTACTGCTATTTTCCCTGGGATGATCAGACAGAGAAAGTGTTTAAACCCATGTAGGTGAAAGTGTGGAAGACTGGGGAGGATGGGACTCAGGGGGACTCATGTGGGAGTGCAGGTGGGGTGTGCAGAGGGTAGGGGTCTGTGGCACTCAGAGCAACACTGGCATTCCCCTGGAGACAGCAGTGCTGGAGACTTCTGCACTGCTCCCCTTTCCCAGGGAGAGCGTGCAGCTTGCTGTAACTTTCTCTTATCTCCTGAGAAAATGAGGTGAATTCGCTGAAATAACTTGGTGTTCCTTCCAACCCTCCTTGGAATGTGTTCAAATACACTTTGCTCTGACACAGTGCCCCACAGCCAGTATGGCCTGTGATCACCAAGGGTCACTTCTCTGCTCTTGCCCTGCCACTGGCTGTCACCAGGCTGGTGGAGACAGGCTGAGTATAGAGCACAACTAATGTTTCCTTAGTTGTGTAGTTAGAGGTGATGAAATGCTCTCTAGGCCATATCCCTAGGCCACATGGGGCTGTTTGGAGGCTTCATCCCAAAGCTGAGTCCTGAGTGTTGGTTTTGTTCTTGACCTGATACTTCAACAAATTTGGTTTTATTTTTAAAGTGTTCCCCAGTTGCTTTCTTCCCTACCTGTCTTGCTTGGGAAAACAAACCAACTGAAAAAAACCCTCCTGAATTTTTCAAAGCTGAGTATTACAGAAGAGGCCTCTCATCCACACCTTGTTTTTTTCCCCACAGTCTGCGGTAGCTGTTAATTCACATTTGGTTAAGCAATTAACCAGGATATAAATAATACATAGCATGTTATCAGAAAACTGCATGCCAGTGTTCTGGAGGCAGGCACTTTTGGCCCCGGCGGGGAGGGCTTCCCTTCTGTGCTCTGCAGCCCCCTAAGGCCAATTAAGGTGCATCCTTGATGAGAATCCAGCCGCTGCCTGGCTGGATAAATAGCTGCTCTGATGCAGAGAGTGGGGCCAAAGCAAGTGAAAGAGGGGTTTAGTGTTGAAACAGCTGCAGTGAGCACTGGAGTCTGAGCATTCCCCACCTCTCCTCGTGCGTGGGCTGAGGCTGGAGCAGCGGGACCAAACGGATGGTGCTGGCACCAGTGGCACTTCATGGGACACCTGTGGGTCAGAGACTCAGTAGCATGTCTTTTGCCTTCTGCCTTAGTCCTGTAAAGGTCTTTTCTCCTGAAGGCATATCAACTGTTGATAAGCAAAGCCTTTGAGACTGTCACAAGTGTAGAGACCTGCTTTATCTTCCTGTTCCCCTTCCAGCCTCCTCTGGGAGCCCAGGGAGTGGCATCTTTGGTGTTTCTTCTTTCAAGACTGCTGTTTATTTTAACTGCAGTAACAAGTGCTAAACCAGCTGGCGGGAGGAATAAATGTTGCTGTGACAGCTTGGGTGGAGATTTAATAAGTCCAAGTGCCCAGTCCTGCATTTTGGCCACAATAACCCCCTGCAGGCTGGGGACGGTGTGGCTGGACAGTGCCCAGGGAGAAAGGGACCTGGGGGTGCTGGTCAACAGCTGGCTGAACATGAGCCAGCAGTGTGCTCTGGTGGCCAAGAAGGCCATCCTGGCCTGTATCAGGAATAGTGTGGCCAGCAGGAGCAGGGAGGTCATTCTGCCCCTGTACTGTCACTGGTGAGGGGCACCTTGAGTGCTGTGCCCAGTTCTGGCTCCTCAGTTTGGGACAGACGTTGGGACACTGGAGCGCGTCCAGAGCAGGCAACGAGGCTGGTGAGGGGCTGGGGACACAAACCCTGTGAGGAACAACTGAGGGAGCTGGGGGTGCTCAGCCTGGAGAAAAGGAGGCTCAGAGGTGACCTCATTTCTCTCTACAGCTCCCTGGAAGGTGCCTGTAGTCAGGTGGGGTTGGGCTCTTTCTCCAGGCAGCACTGACAGAACAAGAGGACACTGTCTTAAGCTGCGCCAAGGGAAATATAGGTTGGATATTAGGAAAAAGTTTTTTACAGAAAGGGTGATAAAATACTGGAATGGTCTGCCTGGGAAGGTGGTGGAGTCACCATCGCTGGATGTGTTTAAAAAAAGACTGGATATGGCACTGGGTGCCATGGTTTAGTTGAGGTGATAGGACATGGGTTGGACTCAATGATCTTGAAGGTCTCTTCCAACTTAGTGATTCTGTGATTTGGAAAACATGCTTCAAGTTACAAAACAGGTATAAAAACCATCAAGAAAAAAGTGAACAAAAAAAAAACATTCAGAGCTGATAGACTTTGTAGACCACCAGATTTCAGCTATCACATTTATACTTGTGAATTTGCTCCATGGGAAGGCAGCAAGAGCAGGAATAATTCGGCTTGGGATAAGCTTGGTTTTGCAGTGGGATCTCAAAACCTCCCTGCAGCAGGCTAAATATTCAAGGCTGCTGTATGGTCCTGAAGCTTTGCCTCTGGTCTCCCTGTAGGGATCATTGGACTTTAGTGCTTGTAACAGTGACTTTCTTTCCCAAACATAAACTCTGGGAGTTTACTGTACTGTGGTCTCTCCTGCCATAACCTCTGGTGCAAGAGAACCTCTGAAGGGCACAGTAACATGTTGGATGTTGTTTCTCTTCTCAGGTGCTGGAGCAGGATGTGGTTCTCCAGTCCATTGACCGTGCCATTGAGGCTGTGCACAATGCAGCCATGAAGAATGGGGGTAAATACAACCTGGAGCAGAGAGATGTCCTCCAGTAAGTATGATGGGCATCTGGGAGAGCTGGTGGATGGAGGGTGGTCACAGTGTCATTCTGTCCTTGGGGGATGTTGGATGTCCTTGGTTTGAGCCCCCTGTGCTGCAAAGTGCTGCTGCACTCAGAGAACTTCCCAGCGTTTGAGCTGCTGCAGCTTCTCCTAACAGCTGTGTCCAGCAAAGTAGAGCTTTGGCCTTGCTCCTCTATCTGTGTGCATGCCAAGGAGAGGAGATTCTCAGCCACACTGTAGGCTTGGAGGAGAAAGCCAAAACCTTTCTGGCTGCATTTTCTCTGCTTTACCAGCCAGGAATTGTAGAGGTTTTTGGCATGTGACACAAGGTCTTTAATACGTTCTCAAATAATTGCTTGTGAAGAGAATTTTTGTTTTCTTTGACACCTCAGACTCTGTGCTGAGGCATGCTGGTTTAATCTCAGTTGAACAGCAATTCTCAAGTGCAGGCAATTTCTGAAGCTTGCAATGCAATATGTGACTCTCCCCCGAGGAAGAGGCATTTTTCTCCAGTGAACTGATGAATAAATTATGGGCTCTTGCAAAGCCTCTTCCTTCCTCCCCCAGAAGTGCTTCCTTAGTTGTTAATGAAACTGGAGCTGGTGTTCAGAGTAATGTAGCCCATTCTGGTATATATAGCCCAAATGCAATAAATCATTAAAAAATAATTTAAATGTTGCAGCATGGTCACTCCCTTGAGCTTTGCTCTTCCTGATGTCACCATTCCGTTTCAGAAAACTGATCCATCACCGGAAGGAGACAGTGTCCCGTAAAAGCCACTCTCCCACCCCGCAGGGGACGGTTATGACTCAGTCCTCCAGTGACCACCACCTGGATGTGTCCCGGCAGCCCAACGGCGTGTGCCGGACCGGGTACGAGCGGCACCACAGCCTTCCCAACACCGAGTTCGAGGGGGAGGATGAAGGTCTCTACCAGGTAACCGTGGCTGCACACTTGCTAGGTTCTTCCTTTGGTGGTGTGATGTTTCTTGTCCTTTGCAGCTGAAGTTACAAATCAGGTGTTTGTGCTGCTGATCTGGGATTACTGCAGTGTAAAGTGTTGGTGTCTCTAAGAAATCTGGGACAGTCCCTCTGCCATTTATACATGTCATGCTTTTTGGAATCCTTGAGGGTCCATGGTTTTATGGTAACATGTAAAATCCACTCTACACTATGTGACTATCTCTTGGCAACTTTCTAAAAGAGTGGCAGGCTTCCTGGAGAATGCTTTGAAAGGCAGTTTTGACATGAGCAGTAGAGCTCCCTCCAAGCACTCAGCATTGCTTCATTTTCCCCTTGTTTCGTCTGCACAACATCATTGGTCCTTAAGCATTTTCTCTGCTGTGGCTGCCTATTTATACTACTCAAAACAAAAAGCCAAAAAAACCCCAAAGATCCTGCTTTGTCTGAAGGTTGCTTATCATGATGAATTAAAGGCAAATTGCAGGAAATAAGATTTAAAGCAGATCTTTTTTTATCTCAGTGACACGCAGTTCCAAGGTTACAGTGTGGCGTCAGTGAGGCTTCAAAGTAGCAGCCCAGGATGAGGCTGTGGCTGTTGGGGATGAATGATGTGCCAGATTTTCTTGTGTAGGTGTAGCTGGATGTTAGGGCTAAAGGCGCCAAGCAAGGATGAGCATGGAGATTTTTTATTCCTCCTACAGATAAACACATGCACTGTAATTTTTCTTCATCTCTCTGGGCTGAGTGTTTGGAGGTATTGTGTTTATAAGGCACTGATCTGCTGTCACCCCTAGCAGATGAGGCTTGTTTTACACTTGAAGAACTGTGAGTTTGGGGAGATGAAAGGTAGCTCTGGCTCACTCTGGCTGAACACAGCAATTCTTACAAACCCCATTTTTCTCCTCAGCATTCATTTCTGTTCTTTGGCAGTCAAACTAGCTCCATTCTCAAGCCTGTACATTATGGGCTAAGCAAATGGGGCACCTTAAAGCCCTTTCTCCATGCTGATTCCCTGTCTTTATCTGGTCTGTGGTTTGGTTGCTTGCCAAAAAGGAGGAAGACAAATTTCCTTGGCTGACAAAGAGCTGTTTCTGTCTGGGTGGCACTGAGGATGCAGTTGAAGAGCTTCCAGCCTAGCCCTGTACTGAAAGGGCTCCTTGAGATTTTAACAGCTCGGTGGATTTCCTGAGTGCTTTGAAAATACAAAGTGGAGGAAGCAGCATTGCTTTCTTCCACTGGTTATGCAGTAGCCTAAGAGGAGACCTACTGAAATCTAAACTTTCTCACTAGCTCCAGAGGAGCAGAGGTCTTGGCATGTGCTTTTCATTGCTTGGGATTTTTAAGTGATTTACCATTTGCATCTGAAAACCTAAGCAAAATTTGAGGTTTCCTCTCAGTGGTTTTGCTCCCAGGACTAAACTGGCTGCAGTAGTTGGTGAGGGCATTTGTTTCAGCTCCTCCACAGTCAGCATAAGGTGGGAGGCTGGGACTGCTGCCATACCAGCTGCCAAGGGTGGAGGTTGGGCTCTTGGAGTATTTTAGTCAGGCTGCTGCATTTGTGCATGCTCAGTGAGTTTGTGATGCTCATCTCCAGAAACCTTTGCTACAGACCAGTGTGTCTGGCTTGGCAGAGTTTGCCTGGAGGAGGTGGTGGGTGGGAGATTGTTCATTTGGTTTACTGTTTTATTATTTTGTTAAAGGGTACTACTGTAATAACATTGTTCCCAGGAGTCAGAGTGGTGATGTTCTCTGCCTGCATGGCTGCAAAGGGAATGGCAGTGTTGTGGTGAAGTCAGCTCTTGTCTTAGAGCAGTGCAGGGAGCACAGCCTGCTATCAATCCTTGCAAAAGGGTAAAGGACAGGCAGCAGATGTATAAAATATGTGGATTTGAGGAAGTTCACAGTGCCCTAATTGAGGCCTGGGGAAAGGGAGAGTTTCAACACAAGTACAGTCGCTTCTCTTTAAAGCTTTGGTAAGGTCCCTCATCTTTTCCCCTCTGGACAGGTGGGATCTGAATTTCAAGGACTCCTGCATGGTCTCCTTTTGCATGGCAGCTGCACAGAGGAGGGGGGTTTCCCTTTGGGGGCTTTGGTATTGTACATCCTCCTGTTGGCCCCAAGTAGTGGCTAGGATGTGGGGTGGAGGGAGGGGATGGCCATGAGTTACCCCTCACAGCTCCTGACAATGTGGCTTGGGCAAGCACAGGGAAATTCCTGTGATGCTTCGTGTTCTTCTCGCAGCCACTTGTACTGTGGTGTGTGGCTGTCTAAACTGGCAGGGGCTGAGCTAGCATTGTCTGTACATCTATTAATTTAAGCACTAGCCTGTAATAACTGTGTTAAACTTGTGTGGTAAATTTGGAAGGGCTAATGAAGCCATGGAAATACTCCAGGATAACCCAACCCTCGCTGTCTCCAAACAATGTCATGCATCTGTGCTAAGCTCTGAGCCTGCCTGTCTGCTAAATCCCACTGCCTCAGTAATCGTGGCTGTGCCATGCCAAGCAGCTCCAACTCGTGCTGTCAGCTCCAGCACTCTGCAGACAGGGCTCTGCTTTTAGCACAGCTGAGCTTTCTGGATTTGGGACCAACCTGCCAACCATGGCAATGCAGAGACCCCTCCTGATCTGCTTGACCTCTCTCAGCTGTGCAGTCTCTTTTTGGACCAACACGATAATTTTTGAAGCTGTGTGCAAGTATTGGATAGCATTCCACACAGAGGACAATGTGGGGTGGATTGACAAGAGCTGAGAGTGCAGGCAGGGAGTCTGCAGCAGTGTCTCCTGCAAATTCACCAGCTGAAGGTGCTTGTAAGGAAGTGGCTTTTTATATGACATGGTGTGAAGTTGGATATATTTGGTGTTGGGTGGGAAAAGGACTAAGAGATCCTTTTTTAAAAGTCTTTGTGCAAACTGCTGTCTTCACTTGTCTGGTGGATCTAGACATGGGCTGTGAGCACATTGTCAGCTTTTGGTATCGAGTCTTGAATAATTGAGGTAGCTTTTGAAGGTGTTTTATTTATAGGAATATCTTTGCTCCCATTTCAGATGAAGTTTTTGCCCTTTCTGCATCTGGGGAAAAAAATGCATTTTTCATTCTCCTTCTACTGAGCTAACGTAAGATAGAGACCCTTCAGGTGCCTGTTTCAGATTTTCTGGAGTGGCAGAGCTCTGTGCCCTGTGTGGTGTTTATACAGGTCTACTCAGCAATGACAGGGCACAGAAAAACTTCTCTTCCAGGGCTAAACAAACCTGGAAAATTTTCACTTGTGATGGACTGAATGTCATTGTAGATTCCAAATGGCTGAGAGCTGGGTTACCCAAGGCATTCAGACCATCACCTCCTTTCCCTTCCCGTGCTCCCCTAGGAGGTTTGGCCACAGACAGTGATTGCAATATCCCATAAAAGCAGAGGCAGATTTGAGGCAGCAGCTCTGAATCCCAGCAGTCCTAAGAGGTCCCAAGCAGAGTCTTCTGGCCCTGGGCTGCTGGGCTGTGGGGACTGGTGTACTGATGCAATGTGCTCCCACCTCGCTTGGCTGCTGTGTTCAGTCATGCCCTACTGATTAGAGGTTAACCCTGAGATTGCACCTCACTGGAGTAATTGTGGGTGAATGTGATATTGGTGATCATTGTGTTTAGATCTGACAGGAAAAGATGAGTGTAGGAGTCTGGGGCTTGTACACTGCTGGCTTGGCAATCCTAGACTTACACAAGGATCCCCAGATGTGGAGAGTTAATGCAACTCCCTGGCAAAGCTTTTCCCAATGTGTCTTGCTATAGGTAGCATAGTATTGCACAGAGGGTCAAACTCTATTTTTTCCCTGCATGAGCAGAAATAGCTTTGAAAGCATGGAAGAGGCATTTACATGTTTCCAGTCCTTGGCTTTGTCTTTCTGCAAGGGCATTTGTAGCTGATGTAATGGATCTCTCCAGAAGAGTGTGTAAATACGCACTCTGTTTGCAGCCTCTGTGGAGCTATTGAGAGTAATGTGGAGACATGGCAAGTGTGTGGGATTGCTTTGGAATAAAGGAGGAGTAAATGCTTGACAGGTCTACACAACATATGTGCCATGTGCTTCTGAACACAGCAATTAAACAAGGGCTGCTTTGCCTGTCACAGGGAGGGGATGAAGTCAGTTTGAGTCCTGCTTTGTTCTTCTAGGAGGTTGCCTATTAGCATCTGTCCTCCTGAGAAAACTGCCCCAAATGATGAGAGAGATGTAAGGACAAATCTACACATGCATGTAAGAAAGAAGCCTTCATAATAGAGAATATCTTTATTGTCAGCCTTCTTTGATTGCTCTGAATCTTTCCTCACAGATCCCACCACAGGCTCGTCGTGCTGCTCCTATCACCCCCCCACCTCCAGAGAAGCGCAAGAACACCCAGATTGCTGCTCCCATTAAAAGTAAGGACAAGCTGCTCTCCAGGTCCTGGGTATGAAACAGACACCGAAGGATGTAACAGCCATGAGGCCTGAATGCTTCTGCTTTGTGCTTAGATGAGCGTCCTTATCCATCCCCTGAATTCTGATATGGTTTATAGCCTTAGAAATATACCTATAAAATATATATATAGCCTAGATTCCTATAGGTTTTAATACTAATGGTCCTGAGCTGGTGAGCAGTGCTCCTGCAAGCCTGTTCTGATTTGGGAGGGTCTGAGCAGCAGTGGATGGGTGCCAGGTACAGCATCCCCCTGCTCCTTCAGTGCCTGTGGCCCTGGGAATCATAGTGCTCTCCAAGGAGCAATCTCTCTGCTCAAGTGGCTAGTCTGGCTAGTGCACAGCATCAGTGGTTTAAGATCCTTTTTCTCCCACAGACACCATGGCTGTCTCCCAACAGGGCAGAGGGAGCATTCCCTTGCAGTGCAGTGTGTGATACTTCACCAGGGGAACTCACTGGCTTTTAATGCAGTCTCAGGTCTTGTTTTTGACTCCCAATCTGTTGAACACTTTCTTTGTACAGTGGTTGGATTTCCATGAGGAAATCTGGTTCCCATAAGGAGCAGTAATAATAGCAGGGACACATCTGCCTATGTGCTGCCTGCAGGCAGAGGAGCAGCTAGTGAGAAACACCTGAGAGCAGGACCATGGGTTCAGGGCTGGAGCTTCTCCATCTTCAGCATGGCTGGGCAGACAGAGTAGTGCTTATCCTTCTGACTGTTGCCAGCTTACGCAAGTGCTCTGCTGTGCTGCGACAGTGATGCTGTTGGTGACGCTCAGCCCATCTCAAGCCCATTTTTGTCCCCTGGTGTGGAGCAGGGCAGAGCTATTGACTTGCAGGTAATTGAGACCTGGGACTGGCACCAGCTTCCTTAATGGTGCTTAATGGTATGGAGCTATTTTCCATTGGAGTAGTGGGAGTTTGCAAAGGTCGGTTTCCTTCAACTCATTATTTTGATTTAATGAAGCATAGGGGGAGCTATGATTCATGAATGATCCTTTGTGAGGAAGAGGAACAAGAGGGATGCTGAAACTGTGTGGGAGTGAAGGGCCTAGTTTTTCTGCCTAGCTGGTGTTTGCTTTGGGAGGAGTAGTGGATGGGCTAGTGGAGGGCTCCAAGCACTGATGGAGCAGGAGGGGTTGGAGTTGCCTGCAGAAGGCAGCAAAGGCATTTCACATCAGTCCCACTGCTCCTTCCTTTGGGCATGTGTGTGTAACTGCCTTCCATGAGAGCTGAGTTCCCCATGGGGTACAGCTCCTTCTCTTCCAGCACTAACACCAACTGCTCTTGGGAAGCTCCAGCTATCTCACTGTTTGTACAAGTAATTGTTTTCATAGTCAGGGAAGAACTTGGATATGTTTCTGCCCACTAGAAACTCATGAAAAAGACTGACCAAAAGTATATATGACCAGGTTAAAGGAAAGAAAAACCTTAGTATCTCTTTGCTTGTTGTGGATTTCTTTCTCCTTGGAAGGTGGGACTCCCACTGCTAGAGCTAGTCAAAACTAGAGGTGAGGGGGAGAGATACAGTAGAGCAACTAGTGTGGAGGTTAGTGAGATCAGTGGGTGCTTGCAGGACTGCAGGGGTTGTGATCAAATGTTGGGAGAGTGCTGAAAGGGAGGGACTAAAGAGGTTGTCAGTCAAGTGTTTCCTCCACTGTCAGTGCTAACCATGAGGTCTCTGCAAGAGGGAGGTGTAGGCTTGTGTGTGAAGCCTTCTGTGTCTTGCAATTCTGAGGCACCATCTTTCAAAAGTGAGGGCTTACATCCTTAATGCAGAAAAAGCCTAACCCAGGGGGAAATGACTTTTCTGTCCCTTAGTTCTGTCCATCTCTCCCCCCCTTCCCCTGTGTAAAACACTAAGCCCTTTGAAGGGTATTCATCTCAGCAGAGTAGCTTTCCCCTTTCTAAAGAGGTGATTGTGTGGGAATGCTCCAGAGAGAACTGGTACAATTTTGCTTTGAGATAAGTGAGGCAGGAAGAGGAGTTAAACTGCTCTGGTCGAATGCACAATGAGCCTTTTAATGGACTGCGCTGTAGCAATTTGTAGCAATTTTCCTTTGATGCTGTTGCTAAGGCATGTTTAATTGTTCCCTTTCAGATGCTGTTGAAATTATTCCTGGGTCAGCTTCTAGTGCCTCCTCTATAAGCACAACATCCCTGGATACCTTGTACACTGCTTCTTCTGTATCCGAGACCGCTCTCCCAACGGCCACCTCCAGTCCTGCCAACACTCCACCCCCTGTCCCGAGCCGCAGTGTCCACACCACGATCACGCGCAATTTGGACAGCGGCTCTGTCAGCCATTCCCGTTATGGGACTTCCCCAAAGGATACCAGCAAATCTCCCCAGTCCAAGAGGGCTGCCCCAGCACCACCAGCTGAAGGGGGGACCCAGAGGTCCCACAATGTGGATGGGGAGAAGACTTCTCAGGTAAAGAAAACTGCCCCGGCCTCCCCTGCAAGCCTGGATGCCTTCAGCAACCTCTGCCTGGAGGATAAGAAGGCAGCTGGGGTGGAGTCACTGCCAGCAGAACCCAGTGGCCTGGTGGCCTCCGTGCCCAAGACAATTGGTGCCGAACTGATCGAGCTGGTGCGCAGGAACACCAACCTCAGCTACGAGCTGTCCCGTGTGGCCATTGGCATTGTCATCGGCCACATCCAGAGCTCTGTCCCCGCAACCAGCAGCATCATGGAGCAGATCCTCATCTCCGTGGTGGAGAGTAAGGTAAGGTGTGTGAGGCTGGAGTGGGGACTGCTGCACGCCACCTCTGAGCATCAAGGACAAGGTGTTATGAGCTCAGTGAGCTCCTGATGTTTGGGATGAGAAATGCAGTGAGATCCCAAATGGAAAGGTGCTAGGTGGGGGTAAATGTCCAGCCAAGGGAATCAGGGGTTTAAAGGGTTTAAGCCAGGTCCTAGTACTGTTAGCAGAGAAGTGGAAACAGGTGAGTTTATTCCCCAGACGAGCTGCAGATGTACAGCATAACCTTGAGCATTATCTTGAGCTTGTTCTAAATAAACCTTATGTCAAAATAATCCTATATTTCTCCTTCTGCATCAGTCATTGAAATGATGAAGTGCACCTGGGCAGCCCTCTGCTTTAGCTGGAGGGATAACAAATCTCAGCTCCCTCAGTGCAGCCCTGAGGAGTGTGCATCATAAACTTCTAAGATTGGAATTCCATTGCTAATAGCAAGCTTATAATGAACTGTTCAGAGGTATTTGAATATGAAGAACTAATGACATTCAAATTTTACATCAAATCATAACCTGGTTGGCTGTTTGTACTGAATAGAGGGCCCTATAAGCAATCATCAGGTCTCTGTGGCCATAGCCCAGTGGTTAATTGCCTCCTTCTCCAATAACAATGCCCTGTCAATGTGTGATCTAGATTCAGCAAAAAAATTCAGCTGTTTCAAGTAAATATTCTGGCTCTGTTTTGCACGCTGAGAAGTTCAGTTTTCTGATATTTGCACCTTGTCCAAGATTTGAATATTATTTTTATCATTAATACCTGTACTCAGGATGCAATAAGCTTAATTCCACAGAAATTATTTAGTGCCAGGTTTCTGCAGAGGGGATTTGAAAGCCTCAATTTCATGGCCATTGCTGCAGACCAGCCTGAAAAGGATGAGAAGAAAGTGATGCTGGTGCAGGGAAGAGTGTGGATTTTATGGTAACTGATATGATATCTGTCATCTAGGACATCTGTGGGATTTTAAAATGACCAATAATGTATGGAGACACAGCAGAAGATTCTGTCCCATCTTACAATACCTCATCATACCTATCTTGAGCAGTACTGCTTTCAGAAGGAGACCCTGGATGGGCTTGCACAGTGCTCAGGTGTAAATGTTGGGGATCTGGTGCATTTTTTCTCAGTGTCCCACACAGATGATAGAGCTCTGCTGATATGTGGAGGCCTGGTCCCAGGTGAGGTTGTTCACCTGGAGCAGAAGACTAGCTCTGACAGCTGGGAGGGTGGTCACGTGTACTTGTGGGGTGGCTTCACTAGTGTGTTACAAATTATTATTGTTGACTTTGTGTTGTTCATTACACCAAATCATTCCACAGTCTCAGGGGTTTCTGTGTAGAATTGTTGCTGAGTTGTCAGTTCTAGGTCAAGGAATTTTTTTCTTTAATTTGTAGCTTCTGAAATCCCTCTACGCCCCAGTCCATGCAAAAACATGGGCAACTCATCTCTTGCATATTTTTCAAGGTTTTCCTTTGACTCCCTAAAACAGACTGAGATATCAGCTTTGATTTAAAGCTTTGGTCTGCTTATAGTAAATACCATACCTGCTTCAACCTTTTGTATCATGTTCTTTAACTAGTTATATCCTTTCTATTCATTTTCCAGTCTTAATTTAAAGTCAGCTCACTGGTTTAGTAAATCAATTCCAGAATCCATTACCTCTCTTCTATCCCCAGTGCCTTCTGAAGGTTGAATAGTACTTCCATCTTATTTACCTTGCTGCTCTTCCAGCATGGAGTCTGTACAGGCATGTGGTTTTTTTAGAGAATAAAAGATGCTGGGACAGCATCCTGCTGCTGCTTTTCAAGAGGTGACATAAGACTAAGTTGGGTGAACAGCAGAGAGAAGGAAGGTGCAGAGGAGCTCACACCTTAGGGAAGATACTTCAGATGTAACATACTATTTGGGATCTGCAGGAGCAAATCTACCAGGTTGGCTTCCCTGTGTCAGCATTTGGCCTGGCCTTGGAAATGGTCCCTCTTCTTGTCCATGAGCTAGCTGCTGATAAATGTCACAGTGACTGGGTAAGATGCACAAAGGGGCTGAAACCTCTTTCAAAGGCAGCATTGCAGTGACTGTCTAAGCTGGAGCTGGCTTTCATGGGAACTCGTTGGAAATTTGGACATATGTAAAGATGCTCCCTGGTCTTTGGGCTTTTAGAGAATCGCGTGGATTAGTAGGTTTTGATGATATGTGATTGCCTTCAGCTCTGTTGGATTATCTCCCATCTGAGAGGAGGAGATGTCATGTACTGTAGATGTCATGTCTAAGGAGGTTGAGTTTTGCAGATTCATTAAACTTAGTGTGAGACAACCAGAAGTGCCCAATGTTCAAGCTAGTTGTACCTTGAGAGGGAGAATTCAGAAACCACTTACTTGCTTTTTATTAAAATGACATTACTGAGTTGTAGTTGTGACTCAGACCTATCTTCTGGTTACCTTAAATTTGAGCTTGAAAACTGCTGACAAAGATGTGTAATGTAGATTGGTCTTCTAATTGAGCCCAGGCTGCTAAGTGGTCAGACTGTTCTTGGATGTGTTGGAGATGGAGGAACAAGTCAGAAAGTAGGTATGGGAGGTGTGTTTCTAGAGGGGGTTTCCCTTGTAGTGCTGGGCTGTGACCTGCTCCCAGCTGCCCATCACCAGCACCTATTGCCCTCAAGAAGCTCTGACAAACCTCATGGCTAAGGTGGCTGAAACCCTCTCCTTCCCCTGAAGCTGCCTTCCCGTTCATTCATTGATTCAGCTTTGCTTAAAGGAAACTTGCTTTTGACAAGGCACAAAGGCTGCACACAGTTGCTGAGGACCGTGGTGGCCTGCATGTGTTGGGACCAGTGTTTGCTGTCTGGTTTCTGTGGATAATGTTGTGGGGATGGTTTGCTGCCCAGAGGATGGAGGAATTCCCAGAGCAGTCCCCATGAAATGTGTCTGAAAACCTGCTATATGATTTTGGGGCTCATCTGGAGGGAAGATGTGTGTACCCATGGTACTGGTGATGCACTGCACTTACTGGGGGGGATGGAGGGGAGGGAGGCATGGGAGTGGTAAAAGAAGAAATGGCCAGGACAGCAGCTGGGTTTGCATGGCAGGTGTGGCCACCTCTGAGCAGTGTGGGTATGATAAAGTTCCCAAAATGGTTTTGGCCTGCTCAGGAAGAATGAAATCCCTGTAGCAGCTTGTTCTGCTGGGCTGGGGGCAGGGAACCATTTGAAGCAGCAAGATAATGCAAAGTGGCATTCTTAGAAATACTAAAACCTCCTTCTGCTTAAGTGCTTTCCAGCAGATTCCTGGAAATGACCATATGATGATGCTGCAGGTTCTAGTGGCTGCTGAGACGTTTAATAAGCAGAGACCTGACCCTGGTGATGGGAGGACTGAGAATGGTGCTGAAAGTGCACTGAGACAGTGTGAGGTTTAGTTATATGGTCAGATAGAATACTTGTTAATGGATTGATCTCATCCAAGCTTGGTGCTCAGTGGAGTCATTAAGGGCTGCAGATGAAGGATTGGAGAAAGTAGATTAGTAGTAAGTGGCTGAATAGAGGGATCATTAAAATGAATACTCATTTAAATGGTCATCCAAAAAGAATCCCAGCAGTGGATTGAGGTAGGACTGGCCCTGCAGTGCTCTGGTGACAAAGATGTGAGTAAGGCACAAAATGGAGAACTCTCTCCCAAGCAGCTGGGACACTTGAGGACAGGCAGGTGACACTGCAGTGCTGTAGGTCCTCCTAAGAAGAAGCAGGGGGATGGCAAGATGAAGTGAGTCTCTTAATGTATTTGCTTCTGACAAATCACCATTCAGAGGGAAATTCTCAGCTTGTACTCAGCTCCTGAAAGCTGTTGTGCTCTCTTAGAGCTGGCTACCTGCTTTTCTGCTAGGCCACCAACAGCTTCCCAAAATTTCAAGAGTGTACAGAGGCTTGTGTTAAACCTGCATGTTTCTCCCTTCATTGCCTGCCTGACAAAAATTATGTGAGAAGCAGCAAGAAAACTTCTTTATTTTATAACTGAAGCAGGGACTCGAAGTCCTAAATTAATTCATACCCCAAAGCTAATGACTAACAATTCTGTCTCTAATAAAGCAGGCAAGACATTACTGTTAAACATGGAGTGGTTTCCCCAGAGAGGGCTGGAGGGTGGGGATAGGCAGGAAGGGTGCAGCTCCTGCACTTGGCCATCCATGTGCAGGTGTCAAAACTGGCACAAGACAGGGGCTTGTGTCTCCATACAAAATCTATCTGCTTTGCTCCCAAAATGAAGCCTGCCTAAAGGCTTGCTGGCCCTGCCTCCACAGCCAGCCTGTTGGAAGGACTAAGTCTTCTCTGAGATTCCAGGAGATGTCCTGGCTGGTAAGTTATAAAGGCCTTTTCTCACTGAATGATCATGATTTGTGCTTCATGTGGTAAGACAGCCTCATCCAAAAATTTTTAGGAATTTGGTCTCAGTGAGTGGGTTTTCTCTGTTGTTTGAATTTCTCAGCTTGGTTCTCTTCCACCTTGCTGATCTCCTGCTGCTTGTTGTCACTGCTGCCAAACCCTTGTGTATATAATTTAAGCTCTTTCACAAATTAATCCTTACCTCTCTTAATGGTGCCTGGGCACATCACCTTTGATCAGCTCAGTTCCATGTACTGAACCCCCCTTCTTGCCTTGCTTTCAGGAAACCAAATGATTCATGTGATATACTTAGGTCCTAGAGGCTTATCCTAAATCCCACAGCACAGTGGCTGTTCGGGTGGGTTAAATGCACCCTCACCACTCCCCTGTTTCTTGAAGGAGAGGAAGAGCAAAGGAAAGGCAACTGAAGAGTAAGACTTTCATGGCAAGGGTTGTGTATGAGGCAGAAGTGGGGATGCAGTTGACAGCAGTTTGAGAATGGAATGTGTGCAGTAAGATTTCCTGAGTGGCTACACACTTCAGAGCTGTGGTGAACAGTGGAGCTCTGCTGTTTAGAATGAAGCAAAACCAAAGCAGCCCATGATGAATTGGTTCCTGTTCTTGCTGCAGAGGATCCAGGCCTAGAGCAGCTGGCATGGAGAGCACCATACAAGTCCCTGCTCTTGAGCCAAGAATTCAAGGCAGATCTGTCCCTTTCAGGCTGGAGTGGGCAGCAGAGGGAACTTCTCCTGCCTTGAGGCAGCTGTGCAGTGTGGTGGTCTGCTGTCCAGGACATGTCTGTTTTACTGGGGGTGCTCAGCTGCTGCCTGGCAGTGGTCCTGGCCCATACTGGGCTAGTTTGGCTTTTCCCATTCTCAGGATGATTTCCAGAATCTACAGAGGGTAGAGGCTCCAAAAGTATGAGATCTGAAATAACATGTGTCATAAACTTACTGGTTTTGTACTGCCAGCTCTTGACTGAATGAGGTCAGCTGCCAGTTGTGAGACAAGATTGCAGGAAACAGGCACCCAAACAACAGCCAGCTGGCAGGGCCCCACTAACCAGTGGTTTTGCTGTCATGCAGAACCTGAGTGCGGGGCTGCCCTCGGGCCAGATCTGCCACGACGAGCAGCGGCTGGAGGTGATCTTTGCAGATCTGGCCAGGCACAAGGATGATGCTCAGCAGCGCAGCTGGGCGCTCTACGAGGATGAGAATGTCATCTGCTGCTACCTGGAGGAGCTGCTTCGCATCCTGGTGAGTAAATTCCTCTCTTTGCAGGCAGACCAGAGCAGACAGTGCTGGTGAAGTTTCTTTTTCTTGACCTCCTTCACCTCTGTGTTGCCACTGGATCTGCTGTTTCAGGGGCACAGGTTTTTGTGCATCCTTTATTGTCAGTAAGCCCTGTCCTTCTCTGTGGGCTCTGCAGTGCTCTTGAGCTGCCTTTACTCTCCATTCCACCTTACAGAGCTATTCTGAAAAGCATTACTGAGCTGTTCATGGTAGTTTTGGTATTTACCTATCACAAGAGGATATAAACCCGCACCTCCAAAAAACCCAACCTCCCAGAGAAAACCTGGAAGTCTCTGGTGAGGGTTGTTGCACTCCTAAGCCCATTTAAAACATCTGCCCCTTAAGATATCCTCCGTTGCTGGGAGGTACCTGTGGGGTTAAGCTCATTAAATGTGAAGAACATTCTTTGGTTGCCTTGAAAGTGAACTTCTAAGCTGTTTTTGTGAGGAGGTATAAATCATCTCACACATCTCTGCATACAGGAGAGGAAAGAGCCCATAGTGAGCAGTGGGATTACTGTCCCAGTGCTCTACTAGTATGTACAGGGCCATCTGTGTCCAGGGATGATTTGGGAACTGCCCTCAGTGCAGTGACATGGTCTGTGGTAGGGGGTACTGGTGTGGGGTTTGCTCTGGCACTATTTTATAGTCCTCTCCAGTTCTGACATAAACGGAACAGGTAGATTTTCTGTAATAAATGCCAGGGTCTTTGTCACTCTGCATACAGCCTGTGCTGCCTTGCTGTGGGCCCGCAGGGCAAGGCTGGGTGGGATTTTGTGCAACCATTCCCTCATAACTAAGGGTGGGAGAAGATGTATTTCTCAGGATGGGAGCAGTGCTGGAGCTGCCCTGTGTAACTGTCATGCTCTCAATCAGGTGCTGTTGGGTCATGTTTTAGATATTTTCAGCCCAAGACATGCTCTATGTAGCAGACATTTCGCAAGAATCTACTTTGATGGTGAAGAGTGATGATGAAGGGTGATGGTTCTTGACCTGTTTCTGTGCTCTGCCTTCAGTTTCTTTGTGAGATGTTGGGGCTACTGAGATCTGAAAGCAAGTGGACTCCCTCGAGGTCCCTGCAGCAGGCAGCTTCTGCTTTTATGTGTCACTGGGTTACCTGTCAATTCCTTCTTCCAGACAGATGCAGACCCAGAAGTTTGCAAGAAAATGTGCAAGAAGAATGAGTTTGAATCTGTCCTGTCCCTTGTGGCGTATTATCAGATGGTAAGGTGGCAGAATGCACCAAATCTCTTTCTAAGATTTCCCTGAAGATGCAAAAGAGCAGAGTTGGTATGAATGTATATAAGATGTTTCCCTTGGGTAGGGCAGTTCTGTGGTCTCACTGAAATTGCAGCATATCCCTTTTGAGTGCTGGCTAATGTCAATGCTGTGCATGAAAGTTGTGCAAAAAAGCAGAGGATGCTGTAGACTTTGAAGCAGTAGCTAGCACTTGGCTAGGGGTAAAGATTGCTGCTATTACTTGCCCGTTGAGGGACAGCATTGGCATCACTGGTATCTAGAGGAAGGATTTCAAAGGATGCCTTGGGAGATCTGACAGGCTGTGATTGCTTTTCTTTTAATTTATGCACTCCTGTGTATTTGTACATAACTTTGGTTAGGAAAGTAGGTAATAAGTACAAGCTTTGGGAGTGGGGAAGAAAATTAGGTTAGAGGAAGAAATGGAAGTTTTGCCTTAAACACCTATGTAGTGTTGCTTTGCCCCTCTCCTTTCTGGAATGTTCTGTTGTAGGACTCTGTGGGAGTAAAAAAATTGTCCCCATCTTGTCCCTAAGTCCCCAGCTACAGCACATCAAGTCTTGTGGCATTTTGCTTTCATCTAGCACTTCTGTATCTGAACCCAGATCTTAGCATCAGGGGGCTGTAGCGTAGCTGAGAGCAGCAGGAAGGCAGGCTGGGTACAACAGAGCCTGCTGACTTTCACTGCCTGCTCTTCTCTGGCCACAGCTCCAAGGAAGCCTGACCAGGTAGGGAGCAGCTGGGTGTCCTGTCTTGGCTGCTGTCATGCCCAGTGCCAGGGCTTGTGTTCTCTGAACCCTGGAGTTGTTGGCTGAGGGTGGAGTATGCAGGTTACCTCAGCATCAGAGCTCCTGCATGGGAGGTGCAGGCTGAGCATCATCTTTGCTGGAATTCTTGCATGTCCTAAAACTTTCTGAAGAGAGCTTGCAAATGTTGTCTTGTCAGGAAACCTTAATCAGAGCAGTGTTTACAAAACGTTAGTATGCTCAGAGAATCCTGGCTATCCAGCACATTTGGTCTCTTTGCTGGGCACAGGTGTGGGTTGTTGGTGTGTTACCAGATTTAGTGGATGATGTGGGACATCTCAGATCTGAGCTCTGGCTGCCACATACCCTCTGACCACAGGTGCCAACAACCCGTAGCCAGCCCAATTGTGAACATTGTTGTAAAGTGATCCCTGTACTGTTGTTAAAGCTTTTAGAACTTCTGGGTTCATGTCACCCTGGGAAGGGCTGTGGCTTCCCAATTACAGGGACTTCTAGAAGCTGTGCCGCTGCCTCAGAATGAGCCCTCCTCTAGGCCATGATTTGATCTAACAAATTGGTTTTGCAGGAACACAGGGTGCCCTTGCGTCTGCTGCTGTTGAAGTGCTTTGGAGCCATGTGCAACTTGGATGCTGCTGTTATCTCAACGCTTGTGAATTCCGTGCTGCCGATGGAGCTGGCCCGGGACATGCAGACCCACACACAGGGTGAGCCAGAGCTGCTGTTCCCACAGCCCTGGGAATGTCTTCCCATTACCTGGTTTGCAGCAGCAGCAGTGGCTCCCCATTGCCTGGCTGCTCTACATGCCCAGTGCTCGGGGGGAATGGTGTCTGGTTTTAAAGTTATTCAGGTTATTGCAGCTGTAACTGGGAATGTGCAGGAAGGGATGTTTCAGTCCAACGGTGTGACACCCTCCAGCTCTTGAACATGCCATTAATGATCTGTGTCACTTCTTGTAGATGTCTTAAAACATGTTTGGAGTTGTTCCAGTTTTGTTTCATAATGCTGACAAGAGACACCTGCAGATCTCAGGGAAGATCTCTGCAGTTTCTTTAAGAGTTTTTTCCAGCGTTCTATACCTAATTTTTGTGGTGTTTGATTGTGGTGAATGAGATGTATGGTGGTTAAAGGAAAGGGGCTTTCTCTCCACCACTGTGTCAAGAGAGATGGTAGTGCTGTTATTAGCATTGCAGTCCTGGCCCTCTGCAGGATAGTGCCACGGCCCAGGTTTTCCCAGCTCTTTGCTTTCGATACTCAGGCTTTGCCCTCATGTTCCTTCAACTTCATACTCCTCCATTTGTTAGGATGACCTGTCCTTGTTACTAATAGTACTGTCCTTCGTGCCCTCAGAGCTCCTACTTAGCCCAGTGTCCTTTATTTCTGAGCAGCCAGAAGCACATGCTGGGAAGAACCCTGAGAATAAGGTGAACATGTAGTAATGCTCCCCTGATGTTACCTTCCAGCTCCCCACACATGCCTGTCACAGGACAGTCACATGCTTTGCTCCCCATTTTGAAACCAACCTGTAGGCCACCAGTGCTGGCAGTGGTGTATTTCTCTTAAAAGGACATTGAAAATCCATTGTCTTGTGCTAATTGTGACCCACAATTAGAGTAGCTGTTGAGTGACCGCGTGGATCAAATCAGAAGAGCTTGGTGTTTGCAGTCTTGCTGCCCTGGTTGCAGTCTATTAGTTTATTGTGGGTGTCATGAAGCTCTGGAGGGGTATAATTTGGTGATGAGACTGTAGGGCTTGACAGGTCTGCAGAGAACAGGGACTGTCCCATCCATTTCATGTGAGCTGAGTAAATGTCCTAGATGACCACTTTGAATCTGCATAATAGACGTTCCTGTCCCCAGTGTCCCACCACAGACTGGCAACCTGACTGTGGCGGGCAGCATTAACAGGGCTCATCTCATGTCTGGAAGGGGCTAAGGGAGATGAAAATCAAGCCTGTTACAGAAGGCTTTGCACTTGTCTCTGCTTAGATGCTTTGCAGTGCAGGCATTTCAGAGATGAGGTGGGTGGCATTTCAGGGCAGGGTGAAGGGCTGGTGGTGTGGGACCGCAAATATTACTCCTGTGTTGGCTATGCTTCTTCTTTTGTTACTGTTGCTTATAAATTCTGTACTGTGAATTTACCACACTCTTGATGTTTAATCTGGTTATGCCTGAGAAGCATCTTCTCCAGGCTGAGGTTTTACTGCCCAAGAAGCAAATGCTACTTGGTTGTGAGACTGTGACTGTGCTCCTGTGGCAGCATTTCTCCTGATTTTGTGCTGCCAAAAATAAACTTTATTGTGCCTCCATCATTCATTCACAAAGACTGTCTCCAAGTGAGCATCCTGTGCACCTTCTCAAACAGGGTTCTGTCTCCTGCCCTGTTCCTGAGCTGTCTTTTTGCAGGCAGAGTGGGCTGGTCGCCCTTCATACGCCTTGCCTGCTTGCAGTGGTGCTGTCTTTTGCCTGGGGCTTTGTCATCCCAGACAGCACAGCTGATTAAGCCTCTTGGTGGGTATGGAGCTTTGAGCTCTGACCTGTGTGACTTCTGCACACCTCTGCTGATCTCCAGGTAGTACTTAGGCTGGAGCAGGTGTGTCTCTCGGCAAGTCTTAGCTCTGCTTTGGGGTCCTAAAAGTATGGCAGTGGAAGTGGGTGAGAAGTGGCTGTACTGTGTCCTTTGAGCTGCCAACCTGCAGCTCTGCAGCATCTCCCTTTCCCCAGCATCATCTCAGGGTGAGGGTTTTTTCCCTCCTTGCTGTGAGGTGTCCAGTTGGAGGGTGAAAAGCTGCTCCTCCTTTGCTGACACACCACTGTGTGGATACAGGAGCCTCACAAATCAGAGTCCTCATCCTGTGCTGCTTTCCTTGTGCTAAACTTTTTGGTAGGCATTTGTGCAATGGCATCTGTGCATCATCAAGTCCTCTCAGCCTTCACAGTGGGGCTGCAGGGAGGTAACCATCCTTTGCCCAAAGTATCTGTCCTTCAGAGGTGTTTCAGGGCATTAGCAGTTCCCTCCTGCCATTCTGGTGCTTTACTGCTTCATGTGCTGCCAGCAAATGGCAAGTTTGTGTGAAAACACGACCTTGAATCCTAGAATGACTTGAGCTTATTTTGGTACTAAAAACTGGGGAATAGCAGCTGATCCGTGACATGCTGTGGAATAGCTAATCCCTTCTGTGGGTGACTGGAGCCAGAGCAGTCAGTGCCAACACTACACAGCTGGGGAGTTGGAACTGGCTGCAGCAGCTCTGTGGGATCCCTCCTGGCTTATTATTGAAGAGCAGCTGAGGCAGAAGCTCTGTCTGTGGATGCTGGGTGCCTTTGGTGAGAAGGACTTTACCCTGGGATTGATGCAGGCATTTGGCTGCTGGCCAGTTCTTCTGCAGATGTTTGGGTCTTACTGCTTCTGGACAGCTCCTTCCCTCTGCTGCCGCTGGCCTGCACATCTATCCATGTTAGAACACTTTATAATAAGCCACAGCAAGACAGAATTAGCCAGAACAATTCCAAAGAAAATAGACAGGGATAATCCAGTCTGTAATCATGACTTTCTCCCTTGTTGCAGAAGAGTTTACATTCAAGTCAGCTGTCAGGCTCCTCTCCCTTCATAGACAATTGTGTCAGCTCCCAGTGCCCACACTTCACACTGCTGTGTTTAGAAGGTGGAAGCAAGGTTTTCAAAGGCCTCTGAGAAATGCTTTTCATACATGATTGCAGTTTCTCACCACTATCTCAGTAGTTTTCAGCAATGCAGGCTGGTAAGCAAACAGCTGTATGTCTCTTGCCTGTCATGGCTACTTCAGTGATGCTGTAGGGTCTGTTGTCAGCAGTCCCTCTGCTTCAGGAGAGCTGCAGTGATACTATTTAATTTCTGACAGCCACTGGCTATGCTCTGTAAGGTAAAAAAAAAAAAAAAGCTGTGTTTTGACTGACAGTTACTCTGTTCTTCAGCATGGTGAGTCTTGGAGTCTTGTCAAGCTGCAGCTGGGACCCTCCCAAAAACTTGTAGAGCCTGTGCAGTGTGAGTGTCCTGGGTTCATCTGGATTTGCCCCAGATTCGGGTTTCTGGCTGGTTTCAGCATTCTTTGATTTGTCATCTTTAGGGAAATACAAGATTTGCCTCCTGGTCATGTAGACTACTGTCAAGCAAGATGAATGGACATCAGTTAATGGCAGATGGATCAAGGAGGTATAAAACTAGTCTCTTCCCTCCCATCTCTAGTCTGTTCCTCCATATTTGCTACTGCCATGTTTATCACTTGCTTCTGGCTCTGACTTTATTTCATTGCTCCTCATGTGATGAGATAAAATGTTTTGTTGGCAAAAGAAAGCCTTTCTAGGAACATGAGAACAGCAGCTCCCTGTGTCTACCTCCTGCAGTGTCCTGCCTCTGAGACCCAGCTCCTTGTAGCCATGGAGGAAAGAATGAAGAAATCATGTGGTGAAGAGTTTGTCAGATCCCTTTTCTGCTACAGTGTGCTTTGGTATCACTGTCACCTTATAGCTGAGAACTTCTTATATAAGAAGTATGAATTATATTTAAGTCATTAAATAGCCTCCCTCTCTGTGTATGGAGAGTAAACAGCATTTTTCAGCCTTCCTTTGCTGCCATATGATCTACAAACTCTTAATCTTGTTCATACTGGAGTATCTGGTTAAGCCACAAATTATCTACTTTTACTCAAAGTACTTGCTGATTGAAAACTGAGGCATCCTGTGGAACTGTGACAGTGTGTGCTTTGAGTGGAGAGGCTTTGTTGACAGAGCTGACCTTCCAGGGGATATGGGGCTGGAATGACTCAGCAGCATTTTTCCCCCATGCTGACAGTAAACCTGAGAGCTGCCAAATGTTGCACGTCCTTTGGCCAGCTCCAGGAGTAAGTGGTGACATTGAAGGCATCAGCCTGTGCAGTCAAAGCCAAACTGCAGGGTGCAGATGCTTAGAGATGGGTTGCTTTGTGCATGGAGAAGTGAAATATCTTAAAAGCTGTGGAGGGGGCACTGGAACTGGTGTGTATTGTGCAGGGCAGCAGTATGACCAGGAAAAGCATCATAGATTGAAGGGGCCTTTTTCTCCTCTGATGAAAAGTAGTTTTGGTCAGTTTTTCATAATTACACCTTCAGTTTCCTTGTACCCCAGGGCTCTTTCTGGCAGATGTAGCTGAACTTTATTTAGCCAGCATGTGTGGTAATCTATATATAATAATACTAATTTTCCTATTGCCTTCAGACTTGCTGAACTGGACAGAGGCTACATTTGATGAGGGTACAGAGCCTATTCCATTACTTTGTTTTTGTTCTGCAAATATCTGTTGAGAGGTATCCATTAATTAAAATTCAGGAAAAATACTGGCAGGGGTTCTTTGGAGCATTCACATATAGCTGCTGCCAGCAAAAATTGTGTTGGACTAGCAGGCTGTGGGATGTATCAGTGCTGGAGATGTGTGGCCTGGGAGGTGGGCAGATGCACAGCCTGAGCAGTGATCTGGTCTCCCCAGGGACCTTTTATACCTTCAGGCAGAGCTGAGGTAGCAAAAGTAGAGCAGTGCAGAGATGGTAACAAGCAGCGTGGCTGTCTGGGGGTGGTGTTGGTTGGAACAGGCAGTATTTTGAGCTGGCCAGATGGATGCTTTTTCTGGGTTCAATAATTACATAACTATGGGATGTGTCCTGGGACTGTGCAGGGGAGGTTTTTAATTATTCAGATCAAGTTTGCCCAGATCCTCTGAAGTGGAGGGGAAAAAAATAGAGGACTCTTGTTATGATTATTTTTAAATTGCTTTGGAAACACACANTGAAGTGGAGGGGAAAAAAATAGAGGACTCTTGTTATGATTATTTTTAAATTGCTTTGGAGGGAAAAACACCCTTACTGCTCAGTCAATACAGGAATGAGGAGCAGGCTAATCACTGTGAAATGCCTGTATTAAATGTGTGACTTCCCTGCTGCAGCTGGGGAAAGGTTTCACAGCCTGGGAAGAGCTAATGACAGGACCTTTGTCTTGCAGATCATCAAAAGATGTGTTACTCTGCACTGGTGCTGGCCATGATGTTCTCCATGGGGGAGCCCCTGCCATATCACCACTATGGTAAGAGTGGGCTGTGCGTGCTCATCACAGAGCTGGGGGTGGGATGTCTGGGGCATGCTGGCAGACACGGGGAGGGGACTTCTGATGATCAAGGCAGGGGACAGCCCAGTGGAAGGCCCAGCAAGAGCAGGGTCTGTTCTTTATCAAGAGAGCCTGAAGCACTGGGCTGAGATGCCAGATTTCCAAAGAGCAGCACAAATCTGGGTCAGAGCAGTGGAGGACTGAATGCCATGCTGCAGGCAACATGGATTTGCCCATCTCTGTGACTAAGTGGCATATGGTTTTACCTCTGGCCTGTGTGAAAGCACACACCTCTCACTTGCTTTGGAGACTGTCTCTTGATGAGGCTGAGATCTCAGATCTCTACACAAACACCCACTAAGGCTGTCAGCTGCATAATGTGGCCTCTTTTTGGTCTCTCTTCAAGCAGAATAGTACAGCCCTCTGTAGTTCAGGCTCTTAGGGAAAGTGGAGATGCTTAAGGGTATTGCAATCAATAACAAAGTGTAAATATTCTCCCTGTTTTATCCTCTGTCCTTTCATTTCAGCCAGAAGGCCCTGCCCACTTCTTCCCAAGGCTATGTTGTATTTGGTAAATTCTGGGCTTAATTTTCCTAAAAATGCAGTAGAGATTTTTATAAGTATCTTGTCAGCAGCTTTACCTTAACACCAGGTAAACCTGGTGTACAAGATTTAAAGTGGTGCAGTAGAGGCTGGAATGAACCTCTACACCTCATGTTTTTCTCTCCTTGTGTCACTCTTGCAGTTATTTCCTGCAGGTGGTCTTGTTTGCATGAGCTCCTGAGCTTTTCTAATAGCTGAATTGAAAACTGGGTTATTACTAATGATCTAGATTATTAGGGTTTTTTTAAAAGAGATTAATTAAACCAGCAGTCAAGAATACCAATCTCTTCCTGCCTTGAAGCCTTCACTGGTGGCACTGGTTCTGCAACAGCTGGAGCAGGATTTGGTGTTTGATTTACTAAAAAAAATTGCCAGTTGGGGTACCAAGTTCCAGCAATCCTCTGCACTGTGTCTCACACAAAGATGCTTCAGGGGTCTGTCTAGTCCACTTGAAGAGCCCTTAATTCCCTGGAACTGACACTAATGGTTTTTAAGCATAAAAGAGCAGAGAAGTGGCTTGGATGATCTCTTGTTGCTTGGTCTATTTTCACTGTGCTGTAAATGCCCCTTTCTCCTTGTGCAGAACATCTCAACTCTCAGTTTGTGCAGTTCCTGCTGGATGTGATTGAGGACGGGCTGCCCTCGGACACCACTGACCAGCTGCCTGACTTATTTGTCAACGTCCTTCTGGCCTTCAATCTCCACATTCCAGGTTAAACTGGTGCTGCTCTGCCTTGGCAGGATTTCAGTGGGCTGGAGTGAGAGTGTGAAAAATGGGGAGGGAGAATCTTACTGGGTCTTGATGGTGCTATAATCACCAACCAGCTCTCCTAGTCTCTGGCACTACACTGTGTTCAAATATAGTGCAAAACCCTAGAGGAAAAAATGGTCTGAGAGCCCCTGCCCAGCAGCTCTGGGCAACTCAGTGGATTTGTCACTGGGCTTCCACGGTGCCCCAACAACTCTTTGTACTTGCAGAGCATGAGTGAGTTAATTTATAGGCATGAGTGACTTCGGAGAGAAGATGCTTCAGTGGGCATTTCTTGATATCAATTCAGAACAAAAGTCCTCTGCCTTCTGTGGGTCTTGGAAAAGCTTCTGCTTCCCTGTCCACGCTGCCTGAAGCTCATTCAGTGCCAAGTTGTCGAGGCCAGGCCCTTCAGCATTGGCCTGAGATGTGCTCTCCCCTGTTTGCCCTTGTTCTCTGTCCTCCCTGCCCTGCTGAGCTCCGCAAGAACAGACGGCAGATCAGGTCCTTAGGGAAGAGCATCTTCCTTCTCTCTGCCTGCACATTTTGAAGCCTGTTGGAAGACTGAAGTGCAGTTCCAGGTCCTGCTAAGAGAGGCCATTCCTTAACCCAGTCTCCTGTTGCTCTAATTGTCTTTAGTTAATTATTCACCCTTGATCTGCTTCATGACATTATCCTTGATTTTTTGGAGAGAGGGGAGGATAAAGCAGCAATGATATGTCCAGTAATTTACCTGTTATTTTGGGTTGTGCGTCATTAAAATTTATGCAAAAGTTTCTAATTTCATGTGAAAGTTGAGTGTGAAAGTTGATTACTTAAACTGATTAAGTATATCTCTGCTGCTTTCATTCATTGCCCCTTCCCACACTTACCCATATCCTTGCTGGCTGCAGTAATTATGCAGTAATGCATGACAAGCAGGGTGTTTCTGGGGATTATTGTCCACCTGGGGCATAGCCAAGAGCAGTGACTTGTTCTCTGATGCTAAGAACATGTTAAATTATGTTCTTGTTGCTTGTTGGCAGATTGAATTTATATCCCTATGTCTGCAAGATTAATCTATCATACACTTTGGTGGTGCAGCATTAGTTCAAAAACTCTCCTAAATGCATATTATACTGACACACTTCAGGATTCCAAAACACTTTGCAGCCTGTGAAATATTACTGGGTTACTACTAATGCCCACAGAAACAGCCACACTGTGTTGTTTATGTGATTGAGTGTGCACACTCACACACACACACACACACATACAAATCAGCTCTGCTAAGGTAAATGTATTTTACAGCAAATCACTCCCAGAGCAGGCAAGGAGACAGTTCCTGTACCCTTGCACAGCACAGTGCTGAGTGCTGGGAATAACTTTTCTCTTCTGGGATGCTCCTGGGACTCTTCTTAAGAGAACTTGTAAGACTCTTGAGATCCAGAAGGGTACTGCTGATAGGAAGGAAGAAGGTACCAAAGAATGGAAGCATGGAGCCCTTGGCTGCAGAGGGTTGTGAGCAGAGGTAATGTTTGACAACATAAAGCCTTGTCAAGGTGTTTTCCCAGTGTTTGGCTGGCAAGGTGGGAACCCACACATGAATCAGATATACGGAGAAAGCACCAAGTTGCAAGTGTTTCATGTGCTGTTTCCAGATTTATTTCACCTACTCCCTCCTTGCCCCCCACTCTGTGGCCTGAAACTTTTCATAGCCCTGATACACTGATACACTGCCCTGATACACTGTGGTTCCCCAAAACACTCCAGAGTACTGATGTAAAATAGGAGCAACCCATTATGTGTTTTTATCACCATGATCTTCAGGAGACAAAGGGAGATGCTGAACAGGTTTCTTCCTTAGTTCCAGAGCATAGTGTGATCATGACTACAATAAGCAAGCACTCCAACGTCAAGACTTTCACAGAGAAGCTGCTGCTGCTGCTGAACAGAGGAGGTGAGTGTGTGTGGCACTCTTACATGCCTGGCAGGGGGTGCACATAGATGCTTGGGGAGATACAGCCATCCTCATTACAGGATAGGATGTCAGGGATGCAAGTAGCTGAGGAGCTGTCAGCTCAGGCTGTGCTGTGCTGCTTCCTGGTGAGTTTGTGAGGGTGATAGTCTGCATTGCTGAGGATGGAGCTGCACAAGGAATAAAGTAATGGCTAATGGCATCTAAGAGGAGAGGAGTGGCTGCCATTTCCATACTTCTGGGTCTGATCAGCTCCATCTCAGAGCATGGACCAGCTGCCATGGGCAAGGGTTTGTCTGGGAAGAAAGCTGGTTCTGTGCCACTTCTGTCCTTGGACAGGCAGAGGACTCAGTGTGTGCTGGCACACAAACCTCTGCCTGTGCTGGCAAACATCTGCCCTGGGGGACAGATGCAGAGGGAGTTTTTGTCTTCCGAAACACTGCTTAGAGTGGAACTTTCCATTTCTGAATTGCCAGCAGAGGGTTAGCCTTGTGTCTGCTTCAGGCACGGAGTGAAATCCAGTGTACTTGTAGGGCTGTTGCAGAGCAGATTGCTGCAACACTGGAGATCTCTGCAGGAAGAGTGGTGCCAGGTCTTTCAGCCTGTGCTGCAGGCCACTGTTATGCTTTCTAATACCTTCTGGAGCACAGGAGCTTTGCTGCCTGAGAGAACTCATTTTGTTGAGTTGCTGGAAATAACCCATCCCGTGATGCATTCAGCTCATCTTACTCTGGCTTTAGTTCTCTTTGGGGTTGCAAATCACTGTCTCCACACTGTATCAGCTTGGGCAGCAAACACCTTGGTGCTCTTCTGTCTGGCCTCCTCCCAAAGCCTTTGTTCAGCCCTTTTCCTGCCAGATTCCCTGCAGAGATCACCTTACAGTGGGGAGCTGGGAGAAGAAAGAGGGGGGCCCCAATCTAATGAAGATGCTTCTCTTTTGCCTGCCTTCCTGACAGCTGCTGGCCCAGAGCCCCTCTTGGAGTCTGCAGGGATGTGTTTTGCAAGAGAACAGGATGTGGTGGCTCATTTAAACTTGGAAGTGTTTCTTTTCTTGCTTCTGGGGCAGTACTAGCCTGGTCTCTGGTGAAAGCTTGTTTTTGGTACAGGCTCTGATGGGCTTTTCAGAGGGTGGGTTATTGGAGCCCTCTTAATAAACCAGGGAGAAAATGAGTGGTGGCTGTTGAGCAAAAATGGGAGATACTGAGAGGCGATGTGCTAATGCGCTCTCACCTGGGATGGTCAGTGAAACATAAGCAGTGATTAATGCTCATCATAATGAGTTTGCTCTCATCTTGGTAGCCTGCACATCCTGATTACGCATCTTTGTGCAAGGCACTGAGGTCTTTGGGCACCAAAGCTATCCATGGGCAGGGAGTGGCTGGCCGAGGGCAGGGCAGCCTCCTCTCCACATGGTCTAATGAAGGGAAGTGCACTGAAGATGGAGCAGAGGGGCAGGGGGGGCGTGTGGCTCAGCACAGTCTCTCTGCCTCCCCCAGATGATCCAGTTTGCATCTTCAAGCATCAGCCTCAGCCACCACACTCAGTGCTGAAGTTTCTGCAGGACATCTTTGCCAGCAAGGATACAGCCAGCATCTTCTATCACACAGACATGATGGTCCTGATAGACATCCTGGTGCGGCAGATTGCCGATCTCTCCCCTGGAGACAAGGTGCTCACAGTAACCCACAGGCACTGGGGAAGGGAGCACAGTCCCAAAGCTATAGTGTTTTTCCTGGCCCCTCCTGGGGCCTGCTGGTGCAGGCAAGAGGGGAGTTCTGGGGTGGGCACAACATTTCTGGGTGCTTAAATTAACCTTGGGAGCTGAGGAGGAAGGGAGGATTTATCCTGCCAGGCACACCAGCATATTTGAAGAAAGATCTGCCAGGCTTCTGTGGTCTGCACACTTGTGACCAGGGACCTTTGGGAAGAGAGACCCTCTGTGAGTAGTAGTACTACTACTAGAGAGATTCTACTACTAGATAGAGAGATTCCTCTCTATCTAGTAGTAGAATCTTATTTGGTGTTTCAAGACGCAGGTGATGTGCATGTGTTCAAGGGCAGGGGAGGAGCAGCACTCTTGCTGTGGGAAAAGCAGAGTTTTCCATAGTTACTAATGATACTTAAGGAAAAGCAGGTGCCTCTGGAGTTGTGCTCTGGTTGATGGTGCAGCAGCAGCTGTTCTTGTGCTCATGCTGTAATGGAGGCTGGCATGCTTGTTTATCTCACTTCAAACCTTTCACTGTGCTCTGTGGTTTGTCTCCCTCCCACTTGGCAGCTGAGGATGGAGTATTTGTCCCTGATGCATGCCATCATCCGCTCCACGCCCTATCTGCAGCACCAGCACCGCCTCACTGACCTGCAGGGCATCCTGCAGCGCATCCTGGGCGAGGAGGAGGAGGACCAGCAGTGCCAGATGGATAAACTGATCATCTTGGAGATTTATAAGGAGTTCCCAGAAATCTCTTCTGATACCAGCTAATGCTCCTCAGCTTGGACTGGAGTTTGAACCACTTGGATCGACTATGTCTTTTGTTGACACTTTCTCCCCATTCCCTCCCAGTACAGCTCATACCTTATATCCCTCTGTGTGAGGCCTAAGGTTGGGACAGCGTTCACCGGCCCTTTGGAAGTGCCAGTGGCAGAGAGGGTGTGGGGTGCCCCCGGGGCCTGGTGCCCGGGGCAGGGTGGGCGCTGGCACGTGGGTGCTGGCACGTGGTTTGCCTGCAAGACTCAGCAGGAGCTATTTGGGCAGCTGGTGTTAGTGGGAAGGGCAGAGAGCTTGTGGGGGTTTGGCAGCCAGCGTGGGGGGATGTTTACCTGCACTGGTGTCCCAAGGTCCTGAAGAGAAAGGCCTTTGCCTTAGAGTATCACTTCTTTTCCATGTGCGTCTCTCTCCCTGCAGTGACCAAGTGGAGTCCGCTGGTGCTTGGAAGAAGCTTTTGTAACATCTGTTTTGTTTCCTGCTGCTAGTGCCAACGTGCTGCAGCCCTGCCAAGGGAAAGTAGCTGCTCGCTGTCTAATGCCTCGTCTAGTGAGCCTTTCACTCCCTTCTAGCCTTCAGCTTCACCTCTGGGCAGCAGCCCACCTTGGGTCATGGAGGTCTTACCCCAGCAGCTGCTTTTCAATCTGCTTTCTATAGTGATGTTTAAATCTGAATTTCTTGCACACTGTGGTAGCCCAGAAGTAAGAGCCACGTGGGTGACACTGCCCTTAGGAAGCCCTTGGCCGGACACAGCTCAAAGACGTGTCCTGCCAAGTGAAGCTGCCACTTGCCACCTCTGTTGGAGCATTGCCTGGAGCAGAGGGGCTGCCCTTGGGCAGGCGCGCTCTGTTCATGAAGCGCGTGCATCTCTTGCCTTGAGCTTCATCGTAGCTCTGCCTCGCTGCCCGCCCTGTCCCCCGGCAGCGCTCAGAGGCAGCGTGAGCCTCGTGTCCAGTAGCTGTTTGTGACTACGCTCATTGTGGGGAACCCTTCTTTTTATTTCCTCTAGGTTTCTAGCAAATGGGATTAACCTGCTTCCCTGGTCCAGATATTCACACACACTAAAGTGGGTCTCTTAGATATTTGTGTGCACAGTGTGGTCACTCCCTGTCCCCAGGTCTTCTTTTGCAGTAGCCAGTGTAGGAGCTGTGAAATACTGGGCACTGTATTTACTTTTTTGTTGTTGTTGTTAGCTTGAGGGTACGACACAGGCTCTGCAGGCCTGGACTGGCCACTGGGGCAGTGAAGCTTTGAGAACAGAGGGGGTTGGCCTGGCAGCCAAGTGGGACAAGGAAGTCAGCCTGGGAATGCCCAAGCTTAATAACCATCCTAGTAGAGAAACCTATTTTTTCCCTGTAAAAATGTATGAATGTCAAAAGGGATCCTGTATTTTCTTAAACACTAAGTGTAACCTGCAGAAGAATAAAAATGTCTTAAACTGGACTTCTGTGAGTGTAGCCCTGCCTGCCCAATTCTGTCATGGGGGCACCAAAGCATCAGGAGTTGTTGGGTGCCTGCTGCCCACAGAGGTAGAGCAGTGGGTGCTGATCTCCAGATGGGGGTAATGCAGTAGTTTTCCCTCACTCAGCTTCTTGCCTTGTCTTTTTCTACGTCTTGCTGGCTGACAAGGAAGGGTGGAGGACAGCAGCCCTTGCTAGGGGCACAGCTGTCATTCCTGGGGCCTGCCCAGCATCGCTGCTCCACATGAAGGGTTTGGCAGAGCTGGACTCGCAGTTGGCTTCCCACAAGGTAGGCACAGCTGGCTCCCAGCAGAGCTGGGCAAGGAGCCTGGGCAAGGAAGGGTTCAATGGCCTGTATGGAGCGTAAGGAATCGCGCTTTGTGCACTCCCAAACCGCAGCCCGTGCCTGCGGCTCTGGGGTGCCTGGGATGGCAGGGGTTCTGCAGTGGGGGACAGCAGGCACTGGGCAGAGCACTGCCTTGGCAGCAGGAAGCTGCTGGCTCCTGGCTCTGTGCCAAGGAGCCAGCCAGGCCATGGGCACAGCCCTGCCAGGGCAGGGGTGTAAATGCCAGGTGCAAGCTGTGCCATTCCAAACACAGGGATGGCATCAAACACAGCTACCTGCAGAAATCAGGGCCAGGGCTGTCCCAGCTCCTGCCTCTTTGGCCTGTGTCTCCAAAGTCCTCAGGCATGTGGCCTTGAAGTGTGCAGTTTGCACACGTGGGATCAGTTGTGACACATAAGGGCTGCCAGTGCTCACTGGTGTGTCCCCCATGGTGGCTCTCCTGTGCCCCATTGCTCTGTGCAGCACATGGTTGCACGTGCCCCTGAGCCAACCTCGGCTTGCTTCCGAGTGCTGCTGGGCCTTGTTGGCCCGTGACGTGCTGCTGTGGTGAGATGTTCATCTGGCACTTGCCCTCAGTGACGCAGCACAGGCTTTGCTGTGCCAGGCAAACCCAGCAGTGGCAGGACTTGTGGCTCTGCTTGCCAGGAGCCCAGACTGCAGAGCTGGTGGCTCCTGTTGGCATCCCCGAGCCTTTACTGTCCATGGGGTTGCTCACCCTATGCCAGCTGCACAGAAGCATAACACCCTCTGCCCACCACCCTGCTGCCACCGCAGCCAAGGGCTGGAAGAGCTGGGGGGCAGCTGGCTGTGGGGTCCAGGCAGAGAGATGCACCTGCTGCCCAGGAAAGGCCTGCACACATCATGGGGAATCAAACTGCAGCATGTCAACTCACTGTCCCCAGCCTGCTCAGCAGATCCTGCTCTCCATGTAGGTGAGACACCCCAAGATTGTTTGCTGTAATAATGCACAGTTAGAGCAGTGTCTCCTCATACTGGTGTTTTTATTGTGGTGCAACAGTGAGGGGGGCTGGGGCGGGAGGAGTGATGCATTGCCTGTGACCTGCGCTTCTGCTTTATTGTCTGGAATGATTCAATTACAACTATTTTGTGGCAGTAATACCCTGATAATTTTCTCCTCCACCCCTGAGCTGTCAGCTGGGTAATTAGAACAAATAAACTTGAAAGCCTTCATTACTTTTAAAAAGTATTGCCTCTCTCCTGATTTGGTTTCCCGATGGCACATCCCCAGTTTGAGGTGTGATGTACGATCCAGCCAGCCTGTTCCTGTTGCACCTGAGTGATGAGCTGCCCTGTGCTAAATGAGGTTCCTTGGGTGAGCTGTGTGCAGGGCCAGGGCTGCTCTGGCATTATCCTCATGGCACTGAGAGGGCTCAAGTGGATGCTTGAGGATCTGTAGGGGAACATGTAAATCCCCCAAGAGCACAGTGTGCCCATGGCTGGTATGGCCACAGCCCTGTCATTGCTGGTGCTGGACCATCCAAGCCAGAGGTGTTATGTAGTGGTTGAGGAGTTAATTGCAGCAGATTACCCATCCTGTGGAGTTCATAAATTAACATGTTGATTTCTCCAGGGGTTAGACATCCACAATCACTGGGTATCAGCCCTGAGCATTGTGTAAGCACCAGGGGAACTTTTCTGTGGGACATGCTGAACTGTACTGGCCATCACTTTAGGGCCCGCCTGGTATTTCCCATCATGGTCCTACAGCACGTGCTCAGCACAAGCAACAGGGCGAGGACAAGCCCTGCCTGTTCTGCCCACCCTGTGGCTTCCCCAGTGGTGGCCAGGCCTTGGCTTCTGCAGGTGGTGGGAGGGCCCCTTTGGAGCTAGGATGTGCATGGAGGCACTGTGTGTCCCATGTATGCCCTGCCCTTCCGTACCCCATCCTAAACTCCCCCCATCTCCCAGATTTGCTCTATTTCCCTCTCTGACAGTTCTTTCTACCCTAGCATCTGCCCCAGTGTGCCCTCTCCTTCAGCAGGACATGGCCATGGATGTCCCTCTACCAATGGCACGCGAAACTCTAATGAGGACCTAAACCCTGTTATTCCTAAACCTGTTGTGAGCTCCAGTGGATTAGGATGAGATATCAGTTGATTGAATCAAACCAACAACTAAATTATGAGGCTGATGCATTAATGAATCACCATAATGCAAGGGCCTCAAACTGAATTTTCCTTGGAAAAATGTAGGGTTGGTTGTTTGTTTTTTTTTTTTTAATATCAGGGATGCAGGAAGCAAAATGTGCAGTTTTCCCTCTGGTGATGATGCCACACCTTGTGGGTGTTGGCAGGTGGGGTCTGTGTCAGGGAAGCAGAGTGGGATAGCTAAATTTGTGCCACGCACATTGGGTGCCCGGGGGTGGGGAGCCAGGTGGCAGCGGCTGTGACACATGCACAGCATGGAAGAGCGGGACACAGGGAAGCCTGTCCTCACTGACACAGTAAAACACATCCGTGCAGATGCCCAGCGTGGTGCTGCTTCCAGAAGGGCACGGGGGAGTGGAAGCGGCCCGAGGGGCTGCCAAGGCACGGCAGTGCCTCCTGCCTTACCGCTGGCATTTCCTGCCTCGCCCTTTGTGTCGCCCTCCTCGGGCACGGGGGCACAGCTGGCCCTGGGGACGCTGGCGGTGGCGCGGGGTCGGTGGGCTCAGCAGGTGCGCGCTGTGTGCACGGTGTGTGCACGGTGTCCCGGTGTCCGCGGGCTTCGGCAGAGAAGCTCCGGGAGCCTCTCGCCGGCAGCGCTGAGCCCGCGGGGCTCGCTCGCTCGCGGCACACCCCGCTCCGGGGCCGGCAGCGGCCACCGCGCAGTGCCCGGCCCGGAGAGCCCCGC